>QEPC01005106.1:76209-125308 GCA_003113815.1 Sphenodon punctatus | reverse complement strand
AAGCCTATGGGGGTGGGGAGGGTGCAAGGGGGGAAAGCCTATGGGGGTGGGGAGGGTGCAAAACCTAAGGGGGTGGGGAGGATGTAGGGAGGAGGGGAGGGATATCTTACCTGCTGGCTCCAATGCAGTCCCCGTCATCCGTCCCGGGCTGCAGGCAGGGTTGGGAGGGACTTTAGGGTTTTTTAAAAATTGCCCACAGGTCCTGCTCTCCTCCGCAAAGACAGGGCACGCAGGCAATTTTTTTTAAAAAAAAAACAACAAAAAACCACATTCCCTGCCTTGCCGCTCCCTCCCCCTGCCACTCTGAGTGGCAGATTGGGGGGGAGCAGCAAGGGGCAGCGGCAGGGAAGTGGCTGGGCTGGCGGTGCGATGTTGGAGAGCTGAGCTGTCCAACAGCACGCCGGCAGCCATGTTGAGCATGTGAGGCAGGGAGTAGCATGCATGCGTGCTGCTCTCTGCCTCAGTCCCCCAACCTTAGGGATCTCGCCAGGGCTGTTTCAGCAAACGCCCTGGTGAGATCTTCCATTGAGCCCATAGGCTTACTTACTGATCCTATGCTTACTTACTGATAAGTAATTCTGTTTTAGATTGAAGTCCTACAAAATTAAGGATATGATCCTAACTGATCTGTATGGTCTGTCTCTTATGTTTGTGAGAAGCTCCAGAGACTTCAGTGATTTACGTAAGAGCCTGCCAGAATAGAGTAGAGTATAGAATTGAGGTCTTAAGGCTTTTTGTTTTTATTAAATGTGTTAACTTACAGTCAGTTGCACCTTAAGTTTTTTAAATGAGGCAGCCTTAGAATTTGCATGGACTGGGGCAAAAGACCACCCCTGACTGCCACTTGCTGCTCCTGCTGGCTTCCATAGGGCTCAATGGAAAGGCTAGCCCCTCCCTCCACGGCACTTCCTATATGTGCTGTGGACGGCGGGGCTCAGCCGCCCAAATCACGTTTTCCATAGAAAACACAGTTTGGGCTTAGCCTTTTTGTCCCTTGCGGAATCCACTCCTTAGGAGTGGATCCCGGAAGGGAGAACTGACAGCGCCGCAGCAGCCTCTGAAGCAAAGTCAGAGGCTGCTGCAGCACTGTCAGAAGCTGCAATAGCAGCGATTTTAAAAAAAAATTTTAAAGCAGTGGTGGCCCTTGGGGGCAGTGCCCCAAACATTCTGGGTGGCCAGCCGCCACTGAGTGGAAGCCAGCAGGAGCAGCAAGTGGCAGTCAGGGGTGGTCTTTTTCCCCAGTCCATGCAAATTCTAAGGCTGCCTCATTTAAAAAACTTAAGGTGTAACTGACTGTAAGTTAACACATTTAATAAAAACAAAAAGCCTTAAGACCTCAATTCTATACTCTACTCCATTCTGGCAGGCTCTTACGTACGTCACTGAAGTCTCTGGAGCTTCTCACAAACATAAGAGACAGACCATACAGATCAGTTAGGATCATATCCTTAATTTTGTAGGGCTTCAATCTAAAACAGAATTACTTATCAGTAAGTAAGCGTAGGATTGTGATCTATGTGTTCAGTTACTGGGAGGCTCAAGGCTTATAGCATTTCTCTGAAGAGGCCCAGAAGTAGGCAAACTGACTGAATCTCATGGTTTACAGCATCACCTGTACGCTGCTGATGCTCAGCTAATATTCCCCTCTCACTATCTCCACCTCTATTCAGTTTTGCATCTGCTATTGTCTCTCTCTGATAACTGCTTGGATGTCTCGCTGTCAACTCCAGATTAACTCCTCATCTTTTCCCTGAGCCTTTTTAAGGGAAGGGCGGATAAAAATCTAAATAAATAAATAATAAACAAACAATCCTGCCCTTCTTACCTCTCTCTTTCCACTGATGTCGTCACCATCGAGCCCATCTCCTGGGCACACAGCCTGGAATTCATCTTTGACTCCTCCCTCTCATTTGCACCTCAGATTCAGTCTGCTGAAGGCCTGTCTCTTCACCTTACACAACACTGCAAAGATCCAGCCCTCCCTTAGTGCTTCCACTGCCAAAATTCAGTCCATGCTCCAGGGGTGGCTGGTGGGTTTTGATGTTGAGGGGGCACTGGGGAAGTAAGGCCGGCGGACCTAGGGGTGGAGCCAGGGGGATGGTAGGCAGAGTCAGGGGGATGGTAGGCCAGTGTGTTGGCATAATCCAGCAGCAAGGAGTTCCCAGGGTTAACATCGAATGGAAGAAAACACAGTCTACATGCACATCAAGCTTAAAATAAATAATTTGTAAACCCAAAACACAGGGAAACACCCAAAACCACTGGCATAACACCCAAAACATTGGCATAAATCAGCAGCAAGGAGTTCCCAGGGTTAACATCGGATGGAAGAAAACACAGTCTACATGCACATCAAGCTTAAAATAAATAATTTATAAACCCAAAACACAGAAACCAAACCTTGTAAAGCACCCCAGTCACAGATTGAGTCCAATTTTACCACCCACATCCCATTTCCAGCATTTTGAACACAACTGAAATCGCGTGACTTGCAGTGACATCTCTCTCAGGATTTCCAAACCTCCATTTTACCACACAGTGTCCCCCCTGCACTAACCCACTAGCCCCCACTCCCCTACCCAAGAACCTAGGAGACCTGGCTCCCAGCACCCCCTGCACTAACCCACTAGCCCCCATTCCCTTCCCAGGGAACCCAGGAGTCCTGGCTGCCACCCACCCATCTGGGACCCAGCCTGTGCAAGGGGGCTGGGAACTGCTGATGCATGCGCAGCTCTTAGTTCATACTGGGGGCACCTCTATTGGGCACCCCCGTATGAACTTTCCCCCTGCCTGGCCCCTGCAATGCAAGAGTGCCCCCTACGGCACTCTTGATTGCAGGGGGTCCCTTTATGCAGATTGGATGGCTCTTCTAGTCACCCACTCCGCATAAAGGGAGAACGTCTCCCTTTTGACACTGAAGGCTTCCTTAGGAAGCCCTCGGGGGGAGTCATCGGTTGTGTGCACACACACACACACACACACACACACACACACACACACACACACACACACACACACACACACACACACACACACACACCGGTGAGACTGTGCGGAGCCACCTCGAAGAACCTTGTTTAGAGAGGCAGAGACCTTCAGAAGGTCTCTGCCTCTCTAAACAAGGTTCTTCGAGGTAGCTCCGCACATTCAGTGCGATGCCAATGTAGTCGATTTTTATTTTTTTTAAGCTGCCGCCACCGGCCATAGAGCCCCTGGGGGCCGCCCTGGAGGGCCCACCATCACTGCCATGCTCTAGTTCTCTCTCACCTTGACTTTCTGCCACCTCTCTAATGGCCATCCCTGCGCTCACCTTAACGCTCACTTCTGTTCAGCACTTCGTTACCAAGATGATTCTCCTTGTCCCTTACTTTGATCATATTCAGCCTCTGCTCCTTCTACTGGCTCCCTCTTCTTCTTCACTTCCAGAGCAAACTCCTTGTCTTCACCTTCAAGGCTCTTCACAGCTTTGCTCTCCCCACCCCCCTATTTTTCTGTCTACATTTTCCACAACATTCCCACCTGGAACTTTGCTCCTCTTCTGCCACCACCCTCTTGTGCCTCAGAATCTTCATTGATTTCAATGGCCGCAATGTAAAAAAAAAAAAAACGGTAAAAATCTGGCACCAGTACGGGGAATTCTCGGATCTATCCGATATCCTCGATACTGCCAAATACCGACAGTATCGGATATAAGGAGATCCAAACTTCCCACCCCTAACCAATACAGCCCTGCAACATACATAAGAAATGTTAAAGTGGTGTTAAAGCGGAGTTATGTGCATGTCTGTTTTCACCCTCTGTGTCTCTTCTCCCTTTTCCACCCTGGACTGTTACATGCCTCTAATTTAAAATTGTTCCATGTCAGGCAGGCAAATTGCTGGTGCTATATAAATAATAAGTGAATGGTCAAAGGTTCAGTTAAAAAGTCATACAGAAACAGGGATACCAGTGTACACTTCAAAGTAGCTGGGGGAGGGAGGAGACATCCCCCAATATTGCCAATGCTTTTATTGCAAATCTCATGAAATTTACTTCTCTTCCTTAAAGTGCCAGTTGGAGTCAAGTGATTACAGCTGGAGAGGAAAGCTTGAAAGTGTTCAGCGTAAAGGATCAAAGATCATAACTAAAACACACATCACACAAAGTTATTGGTTACTAAGGATGGGATTCTGGGGCAAATTTCACATTCTTTTTTTTCAGATTTGGTTCTCTGAGAATTTCAGTTCTAGATTCTGTTTTGTATTTGGTTGGGTTTTTTGTTTGTTTGTTGTTGGTTTTTTAAATTGAATTGGGGGGGTTGCATGAAAAAAAAAAAAATGCAAAAAAACCCAAATTGCCCAAACCCAAATTGAGAACCAAAATTTTGGGAGAACCAATTCAGTCATTTTTGGGTGAATTCAGTTCTAACTGAATCAGAAATTTCATAGCTAGTTACTAGTGTTACCACCACATTTCTAAAAAAAAAGCTCTAAGGCACCTCTGTTAGGAAAAGGTGGATGATCAATGGAAACCCACATTCTTTTTCTGTAATGAGCAGTGTTGCCTTAAAAGTTAGCACTATGAATATCTACTATCCATAAATCCATACACACACACACACACATTTGGTGAGAAGGCTGCAGCCTTTTCTTTCTGACTCAGATCTGGCCACTGTCATCCATACTTTCATCACTTTAAGACTAGATTACTGCAATGCATTCTACGTGGGGCTGCCCTTGATAACTGTTCAGAAGCTACAGCTGGTGCAGAATGCGGTGGTTCGGCTCATTTGGGGGCTGAATCATCAGAAGCACATTACACCAGTGCTCTGAAGTCTGACTCTGAACTGGCTGCCTATAGCTTTCCTGGCACAATTCAAGGTGCTAGTTTTGACCTTTAAAGCCATAAATCGTCTGGGTTCCATATAGCTGAAATACCGTCTGTTCTACTACAGTACATTCCACTGAAACCCCTATATTCCATTGCGACACCTACACTCAGCTGGGAGCAGCCTCTTGCGAGTTCCATCTGTTAGTCTTGTCTATTGGAGGGCAGTCTGTCATGTATTTTCTATAATAAGCTTATATTTTTGGCCATCTGTGTCCAATGTATTAACAATGTATTGATTCTGTGTTCCACTATATTGACTTTGTGTTTCAATGTATTGATGATCAGACTGTGTGGTGAACTTTTAAAAAAACTCTCAGTGAATATGCTGGGAGAAACATTTAATTGCTAGTTAGATGCAAGACTAGGGGTCTTATCTGTCTGTATGTCTAAATAATTTATGGCCCCTGGTACGGCCATCTCCAGAGTGAAAGTAGAAGTTTTAGCTTTACTTAGCTAGCAAGCACAGCTGCTTAGTCTAATTGGCTGACAATTAATTTTGAAGGAAACTTGAAGTTCTTTGTTCAAGTTTTCTCTGTAACTCAGCAGTTAATTTTGATGGAAACCAGTTGGAGTTCTGTGTGTTTCCATAGAAACTTGACATTATCAGTATCATCTAACTCAGGCTACCAGTTTTTCAATAAAAAGGCAGACACTGGCTTTGCTTTTTCAGAATGAGTTCCTAAACTGACATTGTGATCTTTTTCTCACCATGATGGCAGAAGGGGCATAGAACTGGTGAATATAAAAGTATATTCTTTTTTATACATTTAAGCCAATGAATTATGTTAGCTTTAAAGCTGTTTCCTTAAAAACAGAAATGTTATTTAGATCATGTATCTTTAACTGGCTACTGATACTATTCTGTATAACCTACTGATACTTTTTATTTGAATTTAAGTAAACTATGCTTTATTTTTATAATATTCTTGGTCTCATGCTTCATTTACAATAATATATTGTTTTTACAATACTCTGCTGAGCAGCTTGGCTTCTAAGCATAGTGTAAATTCAGTTTCTACCATTTGGAAAAGAGTTATCCTAATCTAGTTAAGATAACGTCTGGCTAAGCCACTAGCACCGTTTCCTTTGGTGAAAACTGAGGCACAACACAACAAGTCTGCAGGAAGGCGTTGTCAGTTGGTTTTGTGGAACAACCTTCTCCAGGAGGTTTGCTTGACCCCAAGCCTAAGCATTTTCTGGAGGTGGTGGTAAAACATTTGAAAAAGCATTTGGTGAGTGGGGATAGGGGTCGGTTGGGTTTTTAGGTAGTGTTGTGGGGGGAGGAGTTTTGAGGAGGAGGTGGGTGTTTTTATTGTTTGAATTTTATTATTGTTGTTTTAGGAACTGTGAGTCACCCTGAGCCTCCTACAGGAAGGGTGGCATAAAAATTTGAAGAAATACATTAAATGAAATATAGTATCCAATATTTCTACAAAGGTTAAGCTGATAGTAACCTTGAGAGAATGGCCCCCAAGTTTCTCCTGTGCCATATATATTTGCATACATAGTAAAATGGTGCAATAAAGTGCAGATTTTGAATTGTGCTGGTTATGTGTACTTTGAGTACAGGAATTTGTAATATTGTAGGTATTTTTTTCTGTTTTCTGTGCATATTTTTACTTCAGAAAAGTCTTCATGTGGGAGACAAAGGAAAACAGAGCAGAAAGTTAAAAAAACACCCAACAAAATAACAAAACTTCAAAATACTATTCTTATCCGTCCAAGTCTTTGAAATCCAAATCCAAGTCAGATTTTCCTGGTTTGATATTAGTCTAACTCACTCTATCTTTTCAAAATAAAATGTTGAGTTAGGTTTTTCAATGGAATGCCTGAAGTTAGAACACACAACTCACACTGAATTTTCTAATGAGGGCCACTTTGAAAATTGCAGATTTGATAAATAGACATTGTATTATTTATATTACCTGTATATTTTAGGGGAAATTCCTAAGTTTTAGTCCATAAACATACTCCAACTACTTGGTTCGTAGAGCATGGCTTTCGTGTGCCTTGAAATCATAGGGATTAGATAGCCTTATATAGCCTACAATTGGGATGGAGCGGGACAGAGCAGCAGATAATCACATAGCATTCCAAAAAGGCCAAACAAAATGAAGGGGGGCTAGCTTGAAATCTCTGGGTGAAAATTTTTGTGTCAAAACATGTACATCTGAAAATCTACAAACTTTTCATGAAAGACGTTGATCAAAATTTCTCATTTTTAATCATAACAAGAAAAAAAAACCACACACACCAACTTCTGAAATGCGGAATGTAAAAAAAAACAAAATCTGAAATTCACAGCACCACTGCAGATATAATTTTTCATTCCAGAGAGGTCTGTGGGTGGTTTTAGACAAGCACCTCCCCATCATGCATATTTCAGGGCCACAATGGTGCCCTATAGGTGGGTAATGGGTGTGCAGGTAAGTCTTAACCCTTTTATTTATTTATTTATTTTATTTTTACCCTGCCCCTCCTGCAAACAGCTCGGGGTGGCTTCCAAACACAAAACATATTAAAACACATATAAAACCATTTTAAACTCAATAAAAATACAACAATTTTTAAAACAGGGCCCGGGAACTCTTTAACCAAATAAATAGGATCGGGGAGATAAAACCCATTTAACCCCCCCTCCCTCCCTCCCCAAAGGCCTAGGCGAACAGCCAGGTTTTGCATCTTCACCGGAATGTTAAAAAGCTTGGGGCCAAGAATGCCCTCTCCATTGTGGCCCCCGCTTTACACGGGGGACCTCCAAGAAGGCACCCCTGGCAGACCGAAGGAGCCGCTCTGAGGGACGGAGGGCAAGGCGGTCCCTGAGGTATGAGGGGCCGAGACTGTGAAGGGCCTTGTAAATTAATACCAACACCTTGAACCTGGCTCGGCACGCTATCAGCAACCAGTGTGGAGCCCGGAGCACAGGTGTTATGTGCTCTCGATGACCCATCCCCGAAAGGAGGCGGGCCGCCGCATTCTGCACTAGCTGCAGCCTCCGAACCAGGCACAAGGGAAGCCCCATGTAGAGCGCGTTGCAGTAGTCCAGCCTCGAGGTGACGAAGGCATGGATGAAGGAGGCCAGGTCCAGGCCGGAGACAAACGGACGCAGCCTCTGCACCAGATGCAACTGGCGAAAGGCAGGCTTTGAGACTGCCTCCACCTGCCGCTCCAGGTGGAGATCTGCGTCCAGCACCACTCCCAGACTCCGGACCTGTTGAGCTCTAGGCGGGCGCACCCCCCTAATCAGGGGGGCCACTACCTCCCTCGGTCTCCCCACCAACTTCACTACTGTCTTATCGGGGTTGAGCTTCAGTCTGCTCTGCCACATCCATTCACCCACGGCCTCCAAACACTGGGATAGCACTGAGACAGCAGGGTCTGCATCTGTTGAAAAAGAAAGGTACAGCTGAGTATCATCAGCATATTGGTGACATCGCACCCCGAACCCTCTCACAACCTCCCCCAGGGGCTGCATATATACATTAAATAATACTGGAGACAGAATAGAACCCTGCGGAATGCTGCATGCTAAGGCACGGGGGCAAGACGTCTCCTCCCCCAGCACCACCCGCTGGCTTCTCCCCGAGAGGAATTAACGGAACCATTCAAGAACAGTCCCATCCAGACCACCCAGGTCACGCAGCCATCTCAACAGCAGCCCATGGTCCACGGTGTCAAAAGCAGCCGAGTGATCTAGCAGGATGAGAAATGTTGAACATCCTGCATCCATCTCCCGGTGGAGATCGTCGACCAAGGCCACCAACGCTGTCTCGGTGCCATAGCCAGGGTGGAACCCAGATTGAAACGGGTTCAGGAAACCGATGTCATCTAGATGCGCCTGGAGCTGGATTGCCACCGCCCACTCAATAACCTTCCCTAAAAAGGGAAGGTTAGAGACAGGTCGGTAACTGGTGAGCGCATCCACGTCTAAAGATGATTTTTTCAGCAGGGGGCACACCACAGCCTCCTTGAGACTGGGTGATAACCTCCCCTGCTGCAAAGTCGCGTTCACTACCCTCGCCAGCACCGTCCCCAATGTCTCCCTGGAAGCTTTTACTAACCAGGAAGGCATGGATCAAGTTCATAACAGGTGGACCTCACAGACCCCAGGACATCCACTGCATCGGCCAGCGTCACTTCATGAAACTCCCCCCACAAAGATGGACTGGACAGGGCCTCCATCACCTCGCGCTCTCCACCTACTGCCCCTAATCTGGAGTCAAAGTCGCTCTGAATCTGAGCAATCTTGTCTGCAAAGTAGATGACAAACTCCTCACAGTGGGCCTGGGACAAATCCCCATCCAAGCAGAGCGAGACCGGACTAACCAGCCCCCGCATCAGTCGGAACAGCTCCACCGGGCATGACTTCGCAGATGTTATGAGGACAGCAAGGAACTCCTTCCTCGCTGCCCTCACAGCCTCCACATAGGACCGCAAAACAGACACACTCTGGGTGATTTCAGAAGTGACGCGTTCCAATTCACCACAGTGAATCCCACCCCGGTGTGAACGGATGCACCGCGGGCTGTGGTGACATGTGCAGCCCCAACAGAAGTGACAGGATCGTGACCACTGCCTGGGGGCAATCAGAGAGAACATGGACTGGGGGAACACAACAGACACGCAATGGAGACGTGAACCGTGGTTCGAGCCCCAGAATGCACCGCGGCTGGGGACAATTCCTTCCACCACAGCTGCGGGTTTCTGTTCAGAAGTTACTTTTCACCTGCCGTGATAACCATTCACAACACTTCTGGACCTCCTTCCACCCCAACCTCACGAAGCGTGGTTAGCTTCACCCCGGGCTGTGTTTGACTGTGGTGAACATCTGGATGTGGGCAAAGAGACATGCACGGCGCTTTCACCACCCCTTGAATTTGACTGTGGTTGACTGTGGTGGACATTCACCATGTCACTTCTGGTGGAAACACTTCTGAGTCTCTCTCTCATTTCTTGTATTGTCTATCCCCTGTTTTTTATCTGCCCTTTTCCCTAGGCTTCCCAACCCCATTGAATGTTCACTGATGCTTCTCCTTATATTGTCTTATACTCCATGATCCCCTTCACCCTTGTAGCTAAGGTTGCTTTTAGACAAGCACCTCTCGATCCACCCACCCTCCAACCCATTATACATGTTGCAAGGCACCCATAGGACACCCACTGCAGCCTTGCACCATGTACAGTGGGTGGGTAGTGGGTGGGGAAGTGCTTGTCAAAAAGCACCCTAAGCTAAGCACGTGCACCTGCAACTTCATAAATGTCTCCCTCTCTCACCCTGTGTTCCCTGCCCCCTTTTCTCCCCTCTCTTAACTATTTTAGGGCCATTTTCACACAAGACAGACACTGTCCACCCACCATCCACCTACTGTATGTTGCAGGGCTGCAGTGTTGCCCTATGGGTACCCTGTAATATGTATAGTGGGTGGGTAGTGGGTGGAAAGTGTCTGAGAACACCTTAGATTGTAAGCCCCTCTGGTCAAGAGTCAACTGTGTTCAGCACCAGACACATTGCTTTTGCTATATAAATAAATAATAAAATAAAATTAATAATCCTAATATAAAAGGTGCTTTTGGCACAAATTCGGGTGTTTTCACACAAGACACTCTCCACCCACTACACATGTTACAGGGGACCCATAGGGCAACACTGCAGCCCTGAAACATGTATAGTGGGTGGGAAGTGTATGGGTAGTGGGTGGAGAGTGCCTTGTATGAAAAAGGCCTTTCTCCAGAGCTGTCTCACCACTCACTCTGCCCCCCACCCCACTTCTGGCACTGTCTGCAACAGCATCCTCTCCACCAGGTTGGAATATTTTGGAAGCCAGAGACCGTTGGTCTGTAATGTTCTTATTTTTTCTATCCTGCCATATGCCCAGCTCCAGGGCAGGAACAAGAACTGTCAAAAGGTCTGCTTCCTGATTGATTGATTTTTTAAAAAAAAAAAACCTTTAAAAAATAACTAATCAAAGAAGAGCGATAAAAACCCCAATTTCTTGAAGAACACCTATATAATTTTATTCTCTTTGCTTCTCTATGGCAATTTATTGTGTCAAAATGGGAGATGATCAAGAGCTGGTTCTTTGGAATTCCGGTGATTAAAATCACTATCATGTCTCAGAGCGCATTCACACATACTAGGGGTGGGACATGAGGGCAAATACCGGGTACCGGTTTTACCGGTTCCCGAATTTTAAAAAACCGGCTTACTGGATTAATACCGGTTTACCAGTACCGGATCTTTTCCATTGATTTCAATGGGGAACTGTCCCCATTGAAATCAATGAAAAAAATTAAAAAACAAAAACCTCCCCCCTCCCAGACTGTGCGGGTGGAAGGGGGGACACCCGGAAGACCTAGTAGCATGCGGAAGCTGGCGGCAGCCACAGCCAGCGCTGAAGCCACCGGAGTGCCGCCGCCGCCGCCCGGAGCTCAAGGTAGGCAATAGGGCTGATGCGGCAGCAGCTTTTACCGTGCCACGATTCCGTTCCGCCATTTCGGAACTGCCCGCTCCACACCGCGACTTTTCTGAGGATATTCCGCTAATTCTGCCGGAATTCTGCAAATCGCAGAATTGCAGAAAAATTGCGGAAATTGCGGAAAACCGCTATTCCGCTATTTTTTTGCGCTGGCGGAATTGTGGAAATAGTGAAAATGTCATGTTTCCACGATTCCACTAAGTTGCGGAATTAAATAAGCGGAACCGCGGAACCGCGGAATGAAACCGCGGAATGAAAGCCTCTGCCATGCCGTTCCACTAATTGCGGAAACACTGTTTCCGCCAGAAATAGCTACCGCTGTGATATTCCGCTACAGCCCTAGTAGGCAATGGCATTGGGGAGGTAGGGTGATCCCTGGGGTAGGGGGGTGTTAAACCACCCCCACCCCAGGGATCAGTACAGTACCGGTACACTTACCTGCTGCTGCAGTGCTGTAGCGGGCCCTGGGTCACCGGCGGCAGCCCGGAGCCTGCACTAGGGCACTTAGGGGGAAAAAAAATTGTTGTTTAAATCAAGGCTGGGCAGGGTGGGTGGGGGGTGTCCCCCCTTCCACCCGCGCAGCCTGGACTCGGGGAGGGAAAGTGTTTCTAGGGGGTTTTTTTGGTTTTTTTTACATTGAGGCCATTCATTTGAATGGCCGCAATGTAAAAAATCCGGTACGGGGGGAATCCGGTAATTTACCAGGATTACCGGGTTTAATCCGATACTGCCGGTACACCCAATACCGGGCAGTATCGGATACCGGTAGATCCAATAGTCCCACCCCTAACACATACATTAAAATTCTGCTTTTCCTAAATGCAGTCAATTTCAAAATGTGCTGAAATAAACGCATGCACTATTCATGGGTTTATTTAAGCGCATTTTGAAATTGACTACTTTTACGAAGCAGCATTTTAATCATGTCACTACACAACACCCCGCTTCCCCGGCTCCCAGAGAGGGGAGAGGAGCGGAGCCAAGAGCCAGGGAAGCGAGGCGCTGTGTAACTGAAATGACACTGACTAGCCTAGTCAGTATCATGTCAGTTACACAGCGCCTCACTTCCCCGGCTCTTGGCTCCGCTACTCTCCCCTCTCCAGGAGCCAAGAGCCGGGGAAGCGGGGCACGGTGTAACTGACATGACACCGACATTCCGACGACTATTTATGCGGGTCATTTCAAATGCATGCTTGTAAAGGTAGCTTTTGGCTGCCCCTCAGTGCACTGGAAAAACAAATGGGAGAACTGCTAAATAAGTGCATGGAACCTTTCCCACATCGTTCTAATATGCGGGGGAAAGAAAATAGTGCTGATTTAATGTATGTGTGAATGTGCTCTCAAGTCCTTAATAAGCTGCTTCTTAGACCAATGCTACTATACTCTTCTTCTGGCTTACAACACTCCCTGCTATAAGTATTAATCCTTTCCAGAGCAGAGACAGTCTATCATGACACATTTTGCACTGGTTTTATGACCCGAACAAACCTCCTTAGGTAACACAAATAAACTTACTAAATTTACCTCCCTTGCAACTTAGCTAGGATTTTAATTACAGTTGACAGAGATAAATGGATTAATACATTTGAGGGGAGAGGGGAGAACAGCAAAGTCAACACTCTTTATTTGATCAGAAATCTCACAAGAAGTGAAGTTTCCAATAAAGTCCCAGATTATAGAATTATGAGATAATCTCAGCTTTTATTTTATAAAATATTTCTTGCACACATGGCTAAAATGAGAAGCTTGAAAATACTAATTACTTGTAATGTTAAAGGCACTAAAGGACTGAAACAAATAATTTGTACAAATACCAATTTCAATTAATTTGGCTTATTTCCATCAAAGAGGTATGATGAACCATTCACTTCCATCTTCATTGGCTGAAAAATTATATCCATCATTTACGTATGGTAATTTCAGTATTTGTTCCTTCATTTGGGACTATTTAGTGCTCTTGCATAGCAAACAGTTTTGAAAATTGTCCCCCAATTTGTCCCCACTCCCCCCTTAGAGAGGAAGGAGCAAGGGAAGCAAGCATGCTGCATTTGGGCACCTGCCCTGGCAGAGGTTGCTAGGCAACCCAGCGCAGGGGGACAAAAGGAAGCCCCACAAGACAGGGCTTCCATGATGCCATTTAAGGCTGGCCAGCTCCACTCCACATTATGTGGGAGCAAGGGGGGCTGGCAGGATGTGCACACTGGAGCTCACATCAAAGGAGGCACCTGGAGAAAGAAGAAGCCAAGAGCAGCAGTGAGACAGCTGTGGGAGAAAGCTGGCTAGCAGCTGTTCAGCAGCCACGCCCCCACTGATCAGCTATTAGGCAGCTCGTAGGAGGGGGCCTGAATGGACTTGGTTTCTGGGAGCAGTATGACAATGCACGCCATGGGAGCAGCCAGGGAACATGAAATACCAGCCCCACCCCTCCCAGTGGCTGGGGCTTGGTACCCTCACCCCACCCCAGAGTGAGCGAGAGAAACCCTGGTTCTCACCCTGGAGAATGCTTGCAGGGAAGGATGGAAGGTACTAGGGTCCAAATCACACCTCCCCTCTCACTTATGATAGTAGTGGTGCTATCTTAGATATGCTTTGAAGGTGGAGAGGTATCCCTTTTTGCATTTAGGATTGGAGAACTGGTAGCCAATTCCAAGACCAATAGGTCAAGGAGGGCCTTGGAGATAGGAGACGTGAGGTCACCGGGGTGGAAATAGCACCTTGTTGTTTGTCTGAGCTGCTCCAAAACTGACCAGGGGGATGCGGGGGAACCAGAGTACTACACCCATTGGACGATTGTTAACTCTGACTGGTAAAGGCCATGGGGAATTATTTGAAGCACTGGATGGCCTTACTGCTGTTTAGACACAGTAACAGCCGCTTCCTAACACACTGTCAATTCACTGTGGTACTGAGATCTTGTTTAAGAGAACTGTGGTTCGACTCAAATGAATTTGAATGCCCCTCATTTAGAATCGGCGCTGCAAGCACAGCTGTGGCAATCAGTTTCTCTGACAGGGAGATTCAAAGGGTGGGGCACTGGAGGTCAGGTGTGTTTAGAACCTATGTGCAGGAAACGGGTAGTCAGGTAGCAGGTTGTAACAGCCAGTGGTAAAATGGACCAGGGAGGAATGATAGCTGACCTGTTTTGTCTTTTTATCCTGTGTCAGAACCCAGGGCTTTCCAGATGAGGAATGTGGTGTGGATTGTTGGCCATAGCATTGTCCACTGGGCAGCGAGGATGGCTGAAAGCAGCAGGCAGGGAACACAGCTTGGTCTCAGTGGGTGCGCTGACATGGAAAGGCAAGAGTGATATTATTATTATTAACAAACATTTATATAGCGCCAGCAGTGTACCTGGCACTTTACAAAGTAATAAAATAGACACGGTCCCTGCCCCTAGGGCTTACAATCTGAGAGACAGGAGCTGTGGGAGAGACATAGGAAGGGGAACAGAGGGAGAGACAAGGGGTAAATTTCATGAAGATGCGAGGTCTCAAGTGCACGTACTTAGCTTGGTTACGATGAGAATGACAGCAGGCAGGTCCAAGTGGCAAGGATAAGGGTAAACAGATTGTAGGTATAGGAATAGTGGCTCAGCAGGATAAAGAGTCAGACAGAGCAGAGCGAAAGAGGTGAGTTTTAAGGAGAGATTTGAAGGTATGAAGGGAGGGGGCAAGGCGGATGTGGACAGGGAGGGAGTTCCAGGCATGGGGGGCAGCAAGTGAGAAGGGACGAAGGCGCTTAGGGGAGCAGGGAAGGCATGGAAGGGTGAGAGAAGGGACAGAGGAGGCGCCAAGTGCACGGGCTGGAGTATGGAGGGTGATAAGTGCAGAGAGGTAGGGGGGAGCAAGGTTGTGAAGAGCTTTATAGGTGAAGACTAGGAGCTTGTGCAGGATTAGTTCAGGAAGGGGAAGCCAGTGAAGCAAAGAGAGGAGGGGCTGCACATGGTCAAAGTGACTGGCGAGGTAGATGACCCTGGCAGCAGATATGCACTGGGAGCTGCTGCCAGCCTTGCCTTACAACATGCTGCCAAATACTCTTCCACCCTCACCCCCAGTGTACTACTTATACACTTGGAAAGAGAACAATTTGCCCCAGGACATGGGCCTGAAGCTTACGAGACAGATCAAGCCAGACCTTACGAAGGTTCAAGGGATGTTCCAAGGAGTATTTGGTAGTGTGGACCAATATGATCAAGCAGAGGTTTTGGAGGGATGCACAGCACCCAGGCAAGCTGGATAAGGCTCACAAGAAAGTCAACAAGGAGATTATCACTCAAGGGGGTCAGAAAATTACACATAGCAAAATTTGTTTCACAAGGGCATGAGCTGGATTGGGATGATGGGGTCCACCTGTCCAAAAAGGGATACAAGCTGTGTTGGGGAGTCCTAAAAGCAAAGTTGGAGAAGATCTGGGGGGCAATCGGGGGATGGTGGGGCACCAGCCAAGTGAAGCCGACAGTTCCTGTGGCTGGGGTCCAGGTGATAGTTTCAGGTTAATGTGGGGAGTAGAGGTTGAAAAGAGAGTGGAATCAGAAGAATCTTCTTATGAGATGGAAGCAGGGGTAGACACATCGGCAGGGGGGTAGCCAAGTGTCTTGGCCATCCCGGAGGGTGGGAGAGGCTGAGTCCATCTGAAGCCAAGCACAGTCCCAGAGGACCGAGGGCTACCCTCCCCCTTGTTTCTGACCCACAAAAGGAGGTTTGTGCATAAGCACCCCACCCTGACCACAGTCAATTCTGGAAATGGGGTAAGTAAAGTGATTGTATAGCAGACAGGAGTCAGCTACCAGAGCAGCACCTTGAGAACCTCCTGCCAAGAGTCAATGTATTTAAGCCAGTTTATTGAGGTTGGACCCCAGTTTATTGGGAGGGGAGGCAGGGGCAGACAGGATCCGCACACACACCCCTTTCTCCATTATAGTTAATACAGAGTGCAACCTTTTTGAACCCATATCTGTGTTCTTGTCTACTTCCATGATGCAGTGACAAAGTTATATTGTTCTAATATTTGTCTCCTGCCACTATGTTCATATATTTCTCCAGTGCTGGGCATATGATACAGTTAAACCTGTGGCCCTAACAGGCCTCTGCAGTACAAGCCTCTCTGATAAGTCAACAGACCAGAAGGTGTTCCATGGCCTGCATCTTGCCACAGTCACAAATATCCAGGTCTTGTATATAGCCCCACTTTTTCATGTTGTTCTTTGCCCGGACAACCCTCATTCAAATGTGATTTAGACTCCTCCTAATTGACCAGCTCGGTTCTCCCCTTGACAGAAGATTTTCAGCAACGTCCACATGCACCTTTACATCTTCACCAAAAACATCTATCCACGTTTCCAGCCAAGTGGCTGCTGGAGATGTTTCCAATGGCTTTATTGTGGTGAGGAAGCTACTTTATGATTTCCTAATAACAGTACAATGGCAATGTTGTGTAACTATTTGGTGTACAATAGCACTAAATACTAAATAGTATAAAACGAAGGAAAAATACCAAAATGATGGAACTGAAATACTAAAGCAAACAAAATGGCAATACAAATGAAACCAAGAAACAAATATGCAATCATCACAAACCTGGATGAACACTGTAGTAGTCATGCAACTGAAAATGTTAATAAACTTCATGAATGCAGACTGGCAGGCAGAGTCATTTCAATCCCACCCAAAATCCAACAATGCAAAGACAACCACGATATATATATATATATATATATATATATATATATATATATATATATATATATATATATATATATATATATATATTTATATTTCAATCTCATGGCTTGGGGAGGCTGATGTGGTTCATCATTTGGAATGAAAGTGGTTGACAATCCCATAAACAAAAGGTAGCATATGATTTAAGGTAAGATTAGTGATTTATATTTACTCTCCAGTTAATCCACTGAGCCAACAAATCACATAATTTGTTTTCTTCTGTGTAGGGGTGTGCATGTCGTTTTTGTTATTACAACAATAACTATAATGAAAATTGTCATTTTCGTTATTGCAATAACAAAAATGACAATTGATAATAAAGACAACAATAACAAAAACAACAATGTCATTATCATTGTCATTATTATTAGTGTTGTTGTTGTGACAGCTGGGTTTTGTTTTGGATGGAAATGGAGAGGGGAGGAGGGAGGAGACATCTCCAAGCCCTAAACAGGGTTGAACTCTTGAACTGTGCCTGTGTTGGGAGGGGCAAGCAGCTCAGCAGTATCTGATGGATGTATCGCTGGCCAATGAGCAGCACAAGTAGGCCCCAGCAGCCTCATGGCACTCTGTGATTGCTCAATGCCTGCTGCCTCCCACAGCCAATCAGGGGGGATCTGAGGGACGGCACTGCAACCCTTTATAATGGGAGGGCCAGGCTTTTTTTTTCTCCATTCTCTGAGAGCTCTGCTTGTCAGGGTGCGTTTACAGAACTGTGGTGCTTGTACACAAAAAATCCTCCCTAGCCCTCATTATATTACCAATACCTTTCCTTCCTCATACCCAGGGCCCCATGAAAAACGCGCTGTCGCGATTCACGGTTTTTGCGCAGAATCCTGCCTTAGGCAGGATTAGCGCAGAAATGAGGGAAATCCCCGCGGATTTCCCTTTCCCTGCCTGTGAATCAGGGGCTTGCTCTGACTCACCGACAGTGAACAATAAAGCAAACCCCTGATTGGCTCACTGGTAGTAAGCCCCTGATTGTCTCACCGGTGAGCCAATCAGGGGCTTGCTTTGTTGAGGCCACAAGCCAATCAGTGGCTTGCATGGCCTCTTGAGAAAAAAAAGTTTCCCTCAGCCCTTTTCTTCCTGCTGTTTGCTGCCACCGCTGCCTCCTCCTCTTCAGCCAGGGACTCAGATAAGTTTGCCTGCTGTGCGCTCTGCCTTTTCATGCTGGGGGGGCTTCATGCTGCGTGCTCTGCCTTTCATGCGGGGGCTTCATGCTGTGTGCTCTGCCTTTGGGGGATGGGCTAGGAGATGTGCCCTTTGCTTTACCATGTGTTGGGGGGGCTAGGAGCTGTGCTCTTTGCTTTACCATGTGTTGGGGGGGTTAGGAGCTGTGCCCTTTGCTTTACCATGTGTTGGGGGGGTTAGGAGCTGTGCCCTTTGCTTTACCATGTGTTGGGGGGGTTAGGAGCTGTGCCCTTTGCTTTACCATGTGTTGGGGGGGTTAGCAGCTGTGCCCTTTGCTGTATGAAAACTGCTAGACTTGTTTTGCTAGACTTGTTTTGTAACTTTATTGGGTCGCAGAATTTTCAATTTGGGGTCGCAGAATTTTCAATTTGGGGTCGCAGAATTTTGGGGGGGAAATTGCAGAAGAATCAGGGCCCTGCTCATACCCTACATTTTACCTTCTCCCTTTCCCTGCCCTTCTCCCCCCTGAATATTATATATAGATAGGGGTAGTATAGATTAGATATAAATATATATTATAGACATATAGAATCGAATAGTTATATAGATAATTAGATAATAGTTTCCCTGTCTCCCTTAGATTTAGATATATATTAGTTGTGTACATAGAGAGATTAGATATTATAAAGGTATTTAGGCTAGTCTGTTTTATTATATATATTAGGATTATAGGATAGACATATTGTATAAATATAGGTTAGGGCTAGGTTAGGTTAGGTTTTGTATATATAATTAGTTCGTACAGTACATATTTGACTGTGTGCGCATTTGTGTGTACAATGAGAAAGGGAAGGACTAGAAGTTCAGCCTCTGGGGCAGGTGGCCTTGGTAGACGCCATGGGTGTGGACATGCACGTGGGGGAGTTGGCAAGCCCGCTGCCACTTCTGCCACTGGTGGCAGTCCACCGCCCAAGCTGATGAGACCTGATTTTTTCCCCCTCAAGAGAGCAGATTTTATCAGGGGAACATGCTGCAGCAGAGATATTGCGAGTGGCATCTAGTGTGGAAGGCAGGGAGCCCCAGCCTTCCACTAGGGAGTGGCAGTGGAGAAGGGAGCCACAAGCAAGGAGTGTGTATGCAGCAGCAGCACTACACACACTCCTTCTGAAGCACTAGCAGCACCTGGCACTGTCAAGCAGAGATTTTTCACTAGGAAAAGCAGATATTAGTATGGGGAGCTGCAGCAATGATGGTGCTGAGAGCAGCAATGATGGTGATGTGGGTGCTGTTGCTGGGAGTGGTGACGGGACATCCACCTCTCCTGTACAGGCTTCTCCCTCTGTCACACCACCCAGAGATTTGGAGGACGATGTCAGGGCCGACCTTACAAATTGCGGGGCCCTGGGTGAAGACAAAATGCAGGGCCCCACAGGCCCTGCCCAGGCCCCACACACAAATGTACCAGACCCAGGGGACAGGCCCCACACACAAATTAATGGATTATTATCGTTACGAGCACTTGTATAGCGCCAGCTGTGTACCTGACACTTTACAGAGCAATGAGATGGACGCGGTCCCTGCAAATGCACCGGGCCCAGTGGCCCAGCCCCACAAACCATGAGGCCAGTGGACCAGCCCCACACACCACGAGGCCAGAGGACTAGGGGCCAGGCTCCACACCATGAGGCCCTCTCCCCTCCTGGTTGCTCCACCACCAGGTCCTGCTAGGCCTCAGTCACCACGAGCCTCCGAGCCCCCCGCCGCCCCACCACCATCAGGCCTCGCTATGCCACCCTCACCAGAAGGCTAAGCCTCACCACCACCACCACCACCCCACCAGTCCAGGCCCAGCATGCCCCCCCACACTGCTAGGCGCCTCACGCCGGCCTCACACACAGAACTAGGGTCAGCCTTGCCTGCCCACCGCTGCTAGGCCTTGGCTCACTTGTGCCCCCCCACTGAGCCAGCCCCCCATGAGAACAGGCTGGGAGGCCCCGCCCCCCACAGTGAGCCCCACCCCACCCCCACGAGGCTAGGCCTCTCCAGTCAGCCCTACACAGCCCAGCCCAGGCCTCACCCCCCCCCCCCAGGGCCCTGAAAAAGTAAACTTACCAAAAATGGTGTCCCTTCCTGATCTGGTCTCACTGCCTGCTGCTCCAGGTCCCACTCTGCGCCTTGCCTCAGTCCGCTCTGCCGCCTCAGGGCCTGGGAGTCCTGTCCCAGCCCCATGCCACTTCTCCGTCGCCTCCTGCTCCTCCACCACCACACCGCCTCTGCCGCTCTCCCTGGCCCTGGGTCGTCCTTGCCAGAGTCCAAGATCACCTTCTTCGTTGCCGCTGCTCCCTCCGCCACTGCCACCGCTTGCTCCTCCGCTCACGCTGCTGCCGCCATTGCCGCTCACTCCTCCGCTCGCTCCTTTGCCAATCACCACCAGCTCACCACTCTGAGTCCACTCCGTTGCCTGTCATTGCCGCTGAGTCTCTCCAAGTCCAAGCCTCCGCTGCAGTGCAGGTAAGATGAGCTTCTCTCCACACATCCACGGTCCGTCTCTCTCGCCACCTGCTCTGCATGCCATGGGTCCTCTTCCTCCAGGAAGTTGCTTTTATGGAACTTACGGGAGAAAGAGCAAGGAGGCAGGGCCAGGCAGGGTCACATGGACCCTGAGGCCACACCCGCCAGGCCCTGGAGGACGTATTTAAGGGCATCCTTCTCCACCTTGGCAGCAGCAGCCCAGGCTTTTTGTCATTCTCCTCCCATGCTTAAGCAAGTAGCAGCAGGGGGACTCCTCTCCTACCATGCTGCAAGGTGGTAGCAGCAGCAGTTTCAGCATGGGGGGTGTCATGAATCTAGGCAGCAATGAGGGAAGTGAGGAGGTGGAGGAGACTTCTGTTGATGATGATTCTCCTATGGGGACAAAAGCAGTAGCCCCCAGTAGGGGCATAAATGATTCAGGGTGCACCAGGGGGCCTGTGTGGGATCACTTTAAGGAAGTGATCCCAGGTGACAGCAGCTGGGTGGCCTGCCTTCACTGTGGGAAGGTAGTGTGCCGTGGGAATAAGAGGGGCAATCTCAGTAACAATAGCATGAATTCCCACATGAGGACCTGGCATAGGGCTTTGCTGCAAGAGAGACATCTGACACTGTGGACAGGAGTGGGTTTGCTGCTGCAACAAGCACAAGCAGCAGCAGACCTTCCTCCTCTGCTTATGGCAAGGGGAAGGAGGGACAGTGGCAGGTCCCATCTCAAACCCCCTGTCAGCAGCAGCAGTGTCAGGTCACAATGGAGAATCTGGGGTTTGGGTAGTTGCAGCGTGGTGGAGTGCATCATCCAGTGGCAATCAAGATCACCAGGTGGGTGGGTGAGATGATTGTCCTGGATGATCAGCCCTTTAGTATAGTTGAGGACCAGGGATTCCTCAGGCTGCTGGCACTGCTTGCACCCCATTGCCAGCTTCCTCATACACCACCTTCAGCAGGCAGCCAGTGCCCTCCCTGTACCAGGCAGCCAGGGAGCAGGTGAGGGGGCAGGTGGGGCAGTTGTGCATTTCACCACAGACATTTGGAGCAGCCAAAATGCATAACATACCTACCTGGCCCTGACGGCTCACTGGTGGCAGCTGCAGGTGGCAGGAGTGAGGGGGCAGGGTACAGGTGGGTCATGCTTCACACCCTGGTCTTTGATGAGAGCCACACTTCATCACCGGCCTTCCATAGGAACTGTAAAACCTGACTGTTACATCAGGCATTTGGCGAGGGAGAAGGGTGGGGGGTTAGGGAAGGTGGTATGGGGGTGTTTTAAGGTTGTTCTATTTTATTGTTGTATTTGTTTTTGAATTGAATTGAAATATTTTTATTCTATTATATGTACTGTTGTTAGCCACTTTGGGCCACCTGTGGCAGGAGAAAGTGGGATACATATTTTGTAAATAAATAAATAAATAAATAAATAAAGGGGAGCCTTGGACATCATGGTGTAGGGGCAGCTAAGAGAGGAAGCCCCATTCGCCAGATGATGCTGTGAACATGAAGAGGGAAGTGCTGGAAGGTGGGTTCCAGCATATCCCCTGAGATGCCCACACCCTTCACCTGGTGGTGAGGGATGCCCTGGGCCTGGGGGAGAAGGCATCAGAGCGCAGCAGCAGTCCCCTTACCCTGTTAATTGAGAAGGGCAGGAAGATTACAGGGTACTTCAACAAGAGCATGAAGGGTGGTCACCTCTTGAGGGAGAAGCAGGTGGAGCTGGGGGCGCAGGAACACTGCCTCATGCAGGATGTCAGCACCAGGTGGAATTCCACCTACAGCATGATGGAGCGTCTGGTGGATCAGAGGTGAATCCTGCACAAGGTAGCCTCAGAGGGGGATATTAGGGTAGAAAGGCCACTAGGGCAGGAGGAGTGGACAATTATGGCCCAGGCCATGCACGTCCTTAAACCCTTTAAAGGACATGACAGAGAGCCTGAGTGTGGTGATGGCCACCCTGAGCCAGGTAATCCCCCTGGTCCAAAGTCTCATCTGGAGGATGGAAGGCTTGCTGAGGGACCAAGGCGGGGTGACAGAGGAGTGGCAGCTTGTATCAGAGGTGGTGGTCCTGCTACAAAAGTTGAAGGAGAGGTTGAGTAGGCGGTTTGACCCTCTTATACACAAGGAGGTTTACGTACTGTCCACCATGCTGGACCCCAAGGTGAAGACAAGTGTGGCACCTCACATGGCAGACTTCACCCTAAAGAAGCATGCTGTGGTGTAGAGGGTGAGGGCAGTCAAGAGGGTCATACAGCAACAGCAGCAGGGCAGCCAGGAGGGGCAAAGCAGCAGCAGGAGGACAGAGATGCAGAGCACTCCCAAGAGTAGCAGCAGCTCTTCAGCCATCACCCACCTTGAGCGGACCACCCCAGGGCAGGCAACATTGACACAGGAAATTGGGGAGGAGGTTGGCAGCAGCAGCAGGCAGAGGGAGCAGGAGCCTGACACTGCAGAGTGGACAGTGGCAAAATACCTTGAAGAGTCGGTGGTGGATCCCAGCAGCAATCCCCTGTACTGGACAGAGAAAGGGAAAATATGGCAGGCCCTGGCCATGGACCCATAGTGAAGGCGAGGGCACACTTGAGAGAGGGGGGAGAAAGAGGCTCCCCACTGCGAGAGAGAGAGAGAGAGAGAGAGAGAGAGAGAGAGCTGCTCCCGTCCATGCCACCCACTGTTTTATGGAGAGAGAGATATAATCCCACCCATGTTGCTGTTACCTGCACTATATGGCCAGAGAGAGAGAGAGAGAGAGANCTCCCCACTGCGAGAGAGAGAGAGAGAGAGAGAGAGAGAGAGAGAGCTGCTCCCGTCCATGCCATCACCTGCCGTATATGACCAGAGACAGATACTTCCCACTGCTAGAACGAGAGAAAGAGGGAGACACGCTCCCACCCATGCCATCACCTGTCATACATGACCAGAGAGAGAAAGAGAGGCTCCCTGTTGCTAGAATGAGAGAGGAGACACACTCCCTCCCATGCAGTCACCTGCAGTACATGATCAGAGAGATAAACAGAGGGTCTCCACTGCTAGAATGAGAGAACGGGTGTGTGGGGGAGGGAGGGAGAGAGGTGCATCCTGTTCAAGCTGCCATCTACCAGAACCAGAGAGAGAGTTCATCTGTGCTCATGCTCAATGCCCACATCCAGCAGCAAATGAGATTGAAATGATACACAACATATGTGCCTGCCTGTGTGCCTCCCTGAAGCTGCTACCACCTATCGCAATTATTGAATTAAGTGTGCCCAATCACGTACTAATTCTCTCGCTATTTCTCCTATGCCCTGCTCTCTATGGGGCAATCAGTTGGGGGCTTCCCAAGGCTCCCCTCTCTGATACCCCACCGCTCGGGGTCTTCCAAATTACTACCAACAACAGTAAGCAAAACCT
Source organism: Sphenodon punctatus (assembly GCA_003113815.1). NCBI lineage: Eukaryota > Metazoa > Chordata > Lepidosauria > Sphenodontia > Sphenodontidae > Sphenodon > Sphenodon punctatus. The sequence goes on along the minus strand of QEPC01005106.1, from coordinate 101,199 downwards.
ATCCAAGTACCATATGTCACCTAAGATTCCCAAGGCGTCCCCTCATGGGGCGATCTCTCTGTGACCTGAAGATGATGCCCCGCTACTTGGGGACTTCACCAGGCGGCCCCCATGGGGTGATCTATCTGCAAGAGCTAACACACTGCCGCCCACCACCACCTGCTGCAAGAGAGCCTCTCTCTCTCTCTGGCACCCCCACACAGAAACCAGACCTGCTGCTGCCATTGCTGCCACTCGCCTGACTGCCTGCTCCTCTGATGCCACCCGCTGCTGCCACTGCCAGACACCCTCTCTCTCTCTCTCTGGCATCCCCTCACAGAAACTAGTCCTGGAAGCTCCACCTGGTGTGCTATCTACAAATTGAGACGCTGACACATCTTGCTCCTACTGCTGCTGCTGCCGCTCATGCCAAGCTACCACCTGTCTGCGCACTCCTCCGATGCCACCTGCTGCTGCCTCTGCCAGAGAGCCTCTCTCTCACTCGCTCGCCCACTCACAGAAATTAGGCCTGGCTGGCTGCTCCACCTGTGGTGCTATCTGTAAGCTAAGACCTCAATAAGTCTTGGGGTCTCCCAATGATACCACAATCCTGCTCCTGTCACTGCTGCTGCTGCACATGCCAAGCTGCCACCCACCTGCCCACTCCTCCAATGCTACCCGCTGCCATAGAGTGTCTCTCTCTCTCTCTTTGGCACCCCCACCAGAAACTAGCCCTGGCTGGCTGCTCCACCAGGCATGCTGTCTGCACGTCTGCCCCCCTCCCCCCCCGGGGTGATCTTTCTACAAGCTGAACACACCTCACCACTCGAGGGCTTCAAAATGACTGACCGAGAAATGTAACCAAGTATTATATATCGCACCTCAGCTTCCCAAGACTTCCCCCCACCCCCTGTGCGATCTCTCTGTGAGCTGAAGATGCCCCGCCATGTGGAGGCTTCCCAATGCTGCCCCCCATGGGGTGATCTCCCTGCGATTATGGGCAGTGCACCTGCTGATGCCCGCTGATGCCTCTTCCACAGCCTCTCTCTCTCTCTGGCACACCCACACAGACACAAGCCCTACCCCTCCTGGGATGCTGTCTGCAAGCTGAGACCCTGGCACATCTTGGGGCTAATACGCTACATGTGCTGCTGTTGTCACGTAGGGATCTGACAAGCTGTATATACAATAAGATTCTGCCTCCTGCCAGAAGAACCACAGAGGAATAACAGATTGAACAGGTCAAAATCAGCTGGTAACATAATTTTTATAACAAAAAATTAAAACACATTTTAACTATAATGAAAATAAACATTTGAATTATGTTAAAACAACAGCAAAGAAGAATAACTTCTTTGGGCCTGTCCCCTGGAACATGGGGAAAAGGGGACAACGGTCCATGGGACCAAGGTGTAGGAACGTCAGCAACCTCTGTCCCTTGTCGCCTCGCAATGTCCAGGCTCCCTCATGGATTCCTTCCATGCCACCAGAGACTGGCGGAATGCCTCTATGGCATCCTTTTCAGTACTTATGTACTGTATGTATGCCTGAGCCAGCTGCTCCCTTATCTGGAGCTCCCAGAACCACTCCACCAGCCTGTCCGCCACCTCCCTCATGTTGGCTTGGAACCCCTTAATATATTTTCTCGCCAGGTTCTGAAGCAACCCCCGAAATGCCCTTACTTTGGGGGTGTCCTCTTCCCTGGGACTGGCGAATCGTCAGAGGAGCTGGAGGGGAAGGACTAGGATGGCGCCTCTTCTGGCATGATTTCCTCACCCCCATATTCCTCCCTGCGAGTGTTGCCATGGTCACCAGATGCACCTCTCTTCACCTTGATAAGGTGCACTGTCTCAATATGGGCAATGAGCTCAGATGTGGTCCCTTGCGGCCCCCTTTTAATCTTTGTATTGCAGATCTAAAGAACATAAAAATATAGGAACTTTCACCCATCCCTATCTATCAAGCCCTGCCTGCATTCTGTCTCCACAAATGGTGGCCAATCTCTCTCTCTGTGGGGGACTTCCTAACAGATCATGAGGCAATCCATTCCTGTTTTTCCTGCCCATGCCCCCCATGCTTCACCTTGCATTCTGTGATGCTGCCTTTTGGGGTGTAGAAATATTTCCATACCGCAGACCTTGTTGGTCTACTTTGGCTCTGTGATGTCAGCCTAGATTTTGGGCTTTCAGCACCAGCATCATCGTCAGTGTCATCGCCCTCTCTGAAACAGGAACACATAATACCTACATAATATCATGCAATTATGGTGATGCCTCTAGTCCTTCCCAGACCAATACACAGTCTCCCACACCAAGTGGATGGATGGTGCTGCTGTCTCCTTCCCTTTCTCCCATGTACACCACCACCACCTGGGGTGCTGTCTGCAAGATGAGACCCTGTCATGTCTCTGGGTGATGCTGCTGTTGGTGCGTGTGCCTGACTGCTCACTGGCACCCTCCCGCCTGCCAACCTGCCCGCCCACTCCTCAACTGTCACCCGCTGATGCCTGCTGATGCTGCTGAAAAAATCACTCTCTCTGGCATACCCAGAAATAAGACACATGCAAATCCTGCCCTTCCTGGGGTGCTGCCTGCAAGCTGAGACCCTGCCATGTCTCTGGGCGCTGCTGTTGCTGCTTGTGCCTGACTGCCCACTGGCACCCCCCTGCCTGCCAGCCTGCCCATCCACCAGCCTGCTCCTCCACAGCCACCCGCTGATGCTGCTGAATGAACCCCTCTCTGGCAGACCCAGAAATAAGACACACGCAAGTTCTGCCCTTCCTGGGGTGCTGTTTGGAAGACCCTGGCATGTGTCAGGGTGCTGCTGCTGCTGCTTGTGCCTGACTGCCCACCCACCCACCCACCCGCTAGCCCGCATGCTAGCCAGCTCTCTCTAAAGGATAGTATTCTTCTTGTCCTCAAAGTTATATGGAACATTAAATAAATAAAAACAAATATTACAAACCTGGCAGTGTCACCTCCTCTGCCCTCTTCCTTCTCTGGTGAGGAGTCCACCTCCACCACCTCACGAGATGGTTCAGCCTGATCCTCCATGATTTTTTCCTCCACCTCCACCCTGACCTTCCTCCTCAGGTGGTTCTTTCTGCTTCCTTCACTTTCCATCCTCACACACACACACAGCTAACTAGCCATAACAGACAGACAGACACACAACCAGGCAGTCACTCACCACACCACCACACAGGCGATCGAACTACCGTTTCTGGTTTTGGTATCGTTCCCGGTCTTGCAAGATCACAATACCAAAAATAAAATCTTTGTTGGTGCATGAAGTAGATACCAATACCAATAACGATACCAAAAACAAAACTTCATTTGAAATTGGTACCGATATCGATAACGACAATAACAAAAGCGACATTGCTGTTAATAACGATAATGATAAAGTGACACATTTTAATAACAAAAATGATAACAATAATGAAAAATGACATGGGGCTCTGGTGCACACCCCTAGTTCTGTGGTGCCTAATGGAATTTCTTCTTTGATGTCAGCCTGAAACTTTCCCGTCCAGCATTATTAATCTGGAGTTGAGGCTCTCAAACTTTTATCTATGGAGATGACAAGCTTGTGGAGATAGTCCAATTGTCTAGTCATCGCCTCATTGCTTTTGAAAATGAGATTTGAAATCTTCTGCCATTCAACATCATCCGTGATCTCTGGAGCTGGATATGCAGAAAGATATCTAACCTGAATTGCCACAGGGAAAATGTTCTTTCATTAGATCAGATTTACCTGGTGGTAAAACGCATTTGCACTCCTTTCTTCTGCCCTTGTCATTACCCAAATCAATAGGAAATAGAGCCCAACTGAATAAAAAGAAGGGATGCCCAATGGGGACAAATTTTGTATTTCTAATTTCTATTCTGGTTGCAGTGGCATTTTTTTTTTGGGGGGGGGAGGTCTGTCTTTGTTTTGTTTTATGTGCTCTGCATCTCAAAATTTTGGAACCTGCTACAGTTGATTGGGAAACAAGCAGGGTGATCTAACCTCTGTATGTAAGTGGGTATAATCCTGTGTGAGAGCGTGTGCACACGCACACATGAGCAGGTAGTGACCCTACAATAAAGACCCTGGAATCAGCAAGCTTCAGGCAGGGGCATCACATGACCTTGCTCCATCCCATCCAGTTCCCTGGGTGCAGTTCCACCTCCAGCAGTCTGTGGAAGCAGGCCAAGCCCCCAAACCACAAAGCACTCAAAGATCAAAAGTAAACCTAAATCAAAACACAGTCTACTCCTATAGATCACTGTTGTTGCGACTAAACTCCCCCCTGACCAGCACAACATGTTATGAAACTTGAAAGATGCTCAGGCTGCTAGACCAACAATTAAAACATCAAATTCAAATTGGAAATTAAGAGGCACACAGCACACTAACAAAATTACAGGCATTTTTTGCATTTGGAATATGGAAACCGAAAAGGGCTTCTTCTTTTTTGGTGTTGATTCATGTTTTATCCAAACCATAATGAACAACCCTAATGAAAAGCCAAACATCATCAATTCAAGCAAAAGAAATAACCACAGCAGAATCTGAATTGCACTCTTTTGGCTCAGTCACAAGCCCTGCAGCTGAGAAAAGAAAACAGGAATATGGCTGTTTTCAGATGAGACGTGCCCAAGCATGTCCTCCCCATGGACATGTGTGCAAATGCCCATCCAAAAGTGGTGGTGGGTGGACACATGCTCCCATGACTCTCGCGCCTCCGCCCATCTCCTGGCATCTAGCAACCCGGGTTTTTCCCAGTTGCTCCTTGTGGAGGCATGAATGGGTGGTGCGTGGGTGCGGGCACACACCCATCCCCCACTTTGTGAATGTCCCCCCCCCAACTGAAATCTGGTCAATTTAAAAACAGTCTAAGACACACCTTCCTTCCCTGAGTTAGCTGCATCAACAGAGCCTATATAGTGGATAAGGGGGAAAGTAGATAGGCCTACTTTTGTACATATGAGAGAGGAGATTGCAATGCCCCAAATTTAGTAATACAATTCAATCCAATAAACAGGCTAATGGAGACCACCTCTGTTCCTGAATCAAGAGGGAAAGGATTAATCACAGCTTGGTTCCTCCCTACCCCTTACAAAGCCTAAACTGTTAGATTACAATCCAGCTTTTTTGTCTATGTAGTTTTTGAATGCTACATGGTGTAAGAACTGTGTGGTGGTATATTAAATCCACTTTTATTTAGCTTAAGAGGAAATTAGTGGGGAAAATACAGTTTTTCTTTTTGTTCCTGCACAGATGAAAAATTAAAAGTGTTTTCATGTTTTGTAACGTTTTGCATAATATTTGATATGTGTAGCTTAAAAAGTAAACTCTACTTCCTCCTTGTTAGCATGGGTGCCTCCACACGAGCTGCAGAGGACCTCATCCCCACATGCCTGGTGGTGGGCAACTGCTGCTGCCACACTTCGGGGCCAGTGCAGAAAGCAGGACAGATGGTCGCTCCCTACAGAGCACCCAGCTGGCCAGCCATACACCTTCCCACACACCACCGTCACACAAGCAATTGGACGAATGGATGGTGGGGTGCCTTGTGTGGATGAATCTCCCTTTAAAACACCTTCTGTAGATATCCTGCTCCATTGCTGTAAGACAGTTCTCATTTCCTTCCATGAGACCCCATAGAAATAAGAAACAAAAAGATTTTGGAGGAGTTTGGGCCTAACTGTGGTGACAGCACAAATCAGTAACCGCACCACTGAAGTCGGTGGTCTAGAATCTATGGAAACAAGAGCAGAACTGGGGTGTCTCTGTCACCATGGATAGGCAAATAACTGCATCTCCTTTGAGAATTAAAAATAAAATAAAACTCACCCAAGGACACAACTAGGGCTGTAGCGGAATATCGCAGCGGTAGCTATTTCCGGCGGAAACAGTGTTTCCGCAATTAGTGGAATGGCATGGCAGAGGCTTTCCGCAATTTCCGCGATTTTTCCGTGATTTTTCCGCAATTCCGCGATTTGCAGAATTCCGGCGGAATTAGCGGAACATCTGCAGAAATGTCGCGGTGTGGCGCGGGCAATTCCGAAATCGCGGAACGGAATCGCGGCGCGGTAAAAGCTGCTGCCGCATCAGCCCTAGACACAACTGCAAGAGGATCACCAGCAAAATGAAATAAATGAAAATGAAATAAATGAAAAGCTGGCAGCTGTGGCTCAGTGTCATGGAATGTAAAACAGTACTGATGTTAGCTGGCATTTAAAAAAAAAAAAAAAAAAAATCAGCTCTGTACATCTATTGTGATTCTGCTGAACTCTTTGGCTATGTTGTCTACGCCAGAGTAACAAACGTCACTGTTCTGTTCTGGGTGAAGTAGAGCTAGAATCAGAAACGTGAGCACTCTGTCACTCTGAATTTACAATCTATCAACTACTTGCCATACATTCCCCAAACTGCAAACTTACCATGCTGTAATCATTGGGTGCAGCCAGACAAGCTGTAGGGGCCCGATCCCTGCATGTCCCCATGGCGGGCAATCACCACCCCCACACTGTGAGGCCAGTTCAGGGAGCTGGGCACACAAAGCAGCACCCCGTCACCCGTGAGGAAGCCAGGCAATTGGACCACTCTCTGAGCTCCCACCACAGCCAGGGTGGGTCATGGCACTGGGTGCAAGAGCGGGCTCCCGGTTCTGCCCTGTCTTCCTTCTCCGGCCCGATGGAGATCTCACCCCTGGCCGTGGCATGGTCCCACGCAAGGCGCGACAGCGCCCACCACTCATGGTTCCACAGCAGTGCTCCTCGTGTGGTGGGGCAAGCACAGACCCACCACATAGGTAACCATGCCTTGGGCAGCCTTACCCCAGTTACCCCATTTCCACCACCAAAGTCTCAGCCCGCTCTGGGCTGCCTGTGGCAGGAAGAGCGGGTTATACATTTTGTAAAATAAATAAAATAAATAAATAAATAACTGGCATGATTGTGCAAAAGCCACCATCAGTCCTTCTGTGGCATTTATGTGCTTCTAACCTTGGGCCCACTTTCATACATCCCCCCCCCCCACATGCACATTCTGGCTGCGGCGGGAAATGCGCAGCCAGAATATACGCGGGGATCGGCCAATCTGAAATCTCCCCCATGGCTTTGCCAGCAGACATGCGCAGGGATGCAGAGCTCGATTTCCTGCTCTGCATCCCTGCACGTGTCTGCCGGCAAAGCCATGCGCAAGGGGGGGGGGGTGACTTTCAGACCTGCCGATCCCAGTGCATATTCTAGCTGCGCATTTCTCCCCCCACTGCAGCCAGAATATGCACGGGGGAGGGGGAGAATGTCTGAAAGTGGCCCAAGAATGCATTTTGAATGTATTATGAGGCTTGCCACAATATTGCTCAAAGGGCTTCACAAGGCAGTGAGGAAGATACTGCCCAAACAAATGTATCCATCCTTAGCCCCGAGTCAGCCCCAAATATTTTTTCAACATTGTATCTACCATTTTGAGTGGAAACTGCAGTACATGCAGGCAAACTGTTTCTCACAAAAAGCATGCCCTGAATCTCAAGGGAATTAAACAACTATTATTAAAATAAAGCATCTCAGTTAATCCTTCCAACGAAGAAGGAAAATTTTCCTCATTTACATTGGTGCGTGGGTTTGTGTGTGCATTTTTACATCAGCCTAATTAATACTTATTTTAAAATTATCACCTTTATCCTGAATTTGAAACTGGGGGCACAATTCTCCACGCACTGAAATTAATGGCAAAAATCTCATTAACTTTAATGGTGGAGGGTTAACGTGTCTGTGTGCACGCACACAGACTCCATGCCTAATTGAGACCTGCAGTACAGAATTTCCCAACCTTTTCTCACCTATCCTTGGATAATGCTTTCACAGCACCCATACTTACCTATCAATATACTCTGTGTAGCCACACACTTAAGCTGATGGTAACATTGAAAATCCTTCTTGCATGTAAATGAAGACAAAATGAAGTGGATAATTAATTGGATTATTAAATTATCCATTAAACCTATAATAGTAAACACATGCTATTTAAGATCCATTACAACAGCTGTGGTGTGGCTGTGAAGGGCTACAGTTCACTATGTAAATATGATGACCTGAATGTTCGGGGCACACCTAGCAACCTGCAGAGGTACACCAGTATGCCCTGGTGTATTGCTTGAGAAACACTGCTGTAGAAATAAGCCCCAGTGGGAGTGGGGTCAAAGGGCCATTACACCCCATTTTTAAACAGAGGGAAATGCCTGCTATATTTGAGCCTTACCCAAGGAGACAGGGCAATGGCTACAGCAAGTAATTTTCACTCCAAGAATACTGCAGTCTCTGCTGTGGATGCCAGAGCTGTAACTAGCCCGTGGACATGGGTGCATTTACATGAGGGGTGCCAACCAACCATGCCCAGGGCAGCTGAATCATCAGCTGTGCATCTTCTGTCATGTCGTAACCGCCTGCCCCAGACCTGCTTAGTGCTTAGCCAGTACCAATGGGTGGGTGCAGTGTCTTCCCACAGAACCCCCCCATTAGTACTGGCTAAGCACGCCTGCTTAAGGCTGGCTGGCAGAAGCAGCAGTGATAGGAGTGTTGGGCAGGCAGCCATGGCATGACAGACACACTGCTGATGATCCAGCTGCCCTGGGGCATGTGCCCCTCGTGTAAATGCACCTGTGGCCACTGCCACATTGCCCATTAGTTACAGCTTGGGCTGACTATCTCTGAGAAGCACTAATCTGTCAGGACCTGACAGACAGCAATGAGCATTCCTCAAAGAGGCAGCTGCCAACACTAGGAGAAGGAGAGCAGGTTTTGTCCAGGCCATGAGGCACAGCCAAATACCCTTTTATCCCCACTCCCAATGGGCTGTCACAGACTCGATGGGGTGTGGAGTTAAGACAGCATGGGTCTCATTACAAGTTTGGGGTCTATATGATTTTTTTTTAAACTGCCTCTTGGCATAAACATGATCTATTTAAATAGAACAGTTCTCCATCAAACCTCATACAAAAAAATGTTTTAAAAGTTAGTCAAGAAATAATTGGTTAGGAAATGGGGGGGGGGGATAAAAGAATTGCAAAAGAATTGCCACTTAACTACATCACCATACGTAAAGAATCTTTGATCAAGACAGAAAAGTATGTCATTTTTCCATTTCCACCCATTGGAACACATTATACCTTAATCTGTCAGGTTAAAAAACCATCTAGTACCAGAGTTATCATCTTTCCATGTTTCTTATATATGATGCAGTCACTTCTTAACCTGCTCTTAGTCTTTGGTAAGTTAAATACCAGGAATATCTTCTTAAATATATTTCCTCATTGCAAGGAAGATTTTTCCCAAATGTAGGACGTATGGTAGCTATGCCCTAAAATGAATAGGCTATACATCAAATAATGTTTGTTTCTTTTAGCTATAACACTGTACTGTTAACAGGAGACCCCCTCCCACTCATGACTATTGGGGGTGGGTACCCCAATATCCACCGTTCCTTAAACTTCGGGGGGGAATTAGCTTAAATGACTTAAACCAGGGTCTCCACATGTTCAAAAGGATCAAGCTGAGGACAGTACGCGCTACAAGCAGTTTATGTACCCTTCCCAAATAGAAAGAGAGAGAGAGAGAGACAGGTGTTCAATAACAACAAGTTTATTACTATACAAAACAGAGAGAAACAGCCCCGGTCTGGCTGGCGGGATTTAAAAGGGGAAAACACAAGCGACTTGCGGGGAGTATGGTAGGAGAAGATGGGGGGGGGGAGCTCCAGTGTCAGCTCAGAGATGGGGAACAAGAGAACACGAACGAGGGAGAGAGAGAGAGAGAGAGAGAGAGAGAGAGAGGGCTTCCCCAATTGGCTGGGAAAGTCTGGACCTGTGGTTACCTTTCTTTGCCTGTTGAGACGGGACAGGCAGCCCACGGATCCAGCGGAGTTTGCGGGATGGAGGAAGAAGAAGGGGCAGACCAAAGTCTGGAAGATCTCTCAACTCAGACACGCACAGAGTGACCTGCATGTATCTGGGCCCCAAAATTTCTCAAAGGTTGATGGGAAAACCAGGGGCAGTTATTGGATACTAGACAAAGGGTTTTGGGAGGCTACAAAGGGTTGTTTGGGGTGTATAATGGGCTAACGAGGGGAGGTTACTTCCATGGCAAACAGGGCTATACTAGATGCACCAGATACTTTTTACACAGGAGGTAAGGGTAAACAAAAAGTGAAGGGAGGGAAGGAAGGGCTTAATGACAGGCTTCAGGATACAATGAGTGTGTCTCTGATTTCTCTTGGGGAATACGGAGATAGGGTGTTTCTGCACTGAGTCATGGCTACCAGTCCTTTGTTACAACAGGGTGAGTCTCTCTCTTTAACGATTCCATTCTTTATGCCGAGAGCTCTCTCTTCTAGTCTTTTTCTCAACCTTAATCTGGTATTTTTCCATGAGCGGTCTCTTTTTGCTAGGAGCTAGGGTGGTTGGGCCCGATCCTTATTTTCCATGCCCCCCCTTCCTCTTGCATCCAGTGTGGGGCTTTTCCCCAAGCCTCCTTGCCCTTGGTTACCCCTGTGAGCTTTCCCGACCCCCGGGTCCAAGTCAGTTGGCTATCACAAAAAGAGGGGGGTACATCCATTCTGGGGGGGACCAGGGGTCCTGGCTAACAGTACTGTGAGCTTACATTCAGGATGTTTTTAGACAAGTGCCTCCCCACCTATTACCCATCAATTACCACCTGCATCATGCATGTTGCAGGGATGCATTGGTGCCATATACAGCCCTGCAACATGTACGATGGGTGGGTGACTGGTGGCTTCTCTAAAAACACCCAGACCTAGTTGCCCCTAAATACTTTTCATGGTCTCTGATTTCCAGGACATAGTCCCCATTTTGTAAATGTGACCCACATTCCTTGTTTACAGATGGCCTAAGATGAATTAAAACATGGTTTTTTAAAAAAAAGACGATCAGCCTCCCACTCTAAGTAGAGAAAATGTACAGAGATCTGAGAAAATGATAAAGTCAGAAAAAAACCTCAGAAAAATAATTGTGATGATTTTCCCATAATCCCCTCTTTTTCTATAACATACAGAGTCCAGACTATTAAACCTGGTTCTCTTGGGTCTGATTCAAGTCCCACTAAATCTTTCCATCACTTCAGTAGGCTTTGGCAATAGTTTAGCAGCATCTAGATCATCCCTTGCTGGTAGTCAGAGAGAGAGAGAGGTCCCTCCCCTAGGGGCTTACAATAAAAAAAAAAGATGATGGAGGAGAGACAAGGGAGAGGTGAACATCAGGAGAGATAAGGTGCCTTTTAAAACAAGCACAATTTCTCCCGCAGTTTAAATCTGCAGCTCTGGGATAACCCCATGGGAGGGGGCTTTAGATGCTCCTCTGTGAACTGGAAGTCACCAGGGCACCATTAGAAACAGCAGCACCGTGCAACTCCTGGGTTTTTTGAGACACAGCATAGATAAGACCCCAATAATCGAGGTCTTATCTACACCGCGTCTCAAAAAACCCAGGAGTCATGCAGTGCCGCTGTCTCTAATGGCACCCAGGTAACTTCTGGTTCATGGAAGAACATCTAAAGCCCCCTCTCATGGGGGTTTCCCAAGAACCACAGACTTAAACTGAGGGAGAAATCCCGCTCATTTAAAAAGGCCCAAGGATACATTTATGAAGTTGAAAAGTTACAGGTCATGTGCTTAACTTAGTTACAGGAAAGAGAAGGATTCTGATTGAGGGAGGGAAGAGGAGACAATTTCCACCTCATGACGAGCTAGTGAAAGCCTGACAGAAGAGGCCAGTTTTCTGGAAGGATTTGAAAGTTGTGAGGAGAGACCAGAATGAATGTATCCACAGAGGGAGTTCCAGGCATGGAGAGCACCAAGGGAGTCGCAAGCAGGCAAGGGTGGGGGTAGAGGAGGAGTAAAGTTCCTGGGTGGGAATGTGGTGGGAAACAGGTGCAGAGAGATAGGGGGAACCAAGGCCATGAAGAGCCCTAAAGGTGAAGACAAGGAGCTTGTGCTGAATACGTTCAAGCAGAGGGAGCCAATGTAGGTGAGAGAGGAGGGGCTGAACATGGTGAAAGCAATGGGCAAGATGGATGACTTTGGCAGCAGAAAGTTGAACGGAGGTGAGGAGGGCAAGATCAGAGCAGGTGAGACCAGTAAGGACAAAGTTGCAGTTGTCAAGGTAAATGATTACTAAGACATGGACTAGTATTTGGCAGTGAAAGCAGTAAGGCCAGGCTCAGGCTGGATTTTTGCAATGTTATGCAGAGCAAAGTGACAGGATTTGGCAATAGCCTGGTTCTGAGGTGTAAAGGAGAGGGAGGAGTCAAAGATGAATCCCAGGCTATGCACCTGAGAGACAGTCTAGAAGGTGACACCCTCAATGGGAACTGAGAAGGAAGAGGGAAGGGAATTTTTGGGGGGGAAGAGGACAAGCTGTTTTGGCCATACTAAGCTTGAGTTGGCAGTAAGACATCCAAGCAGAGATATCAGAGAGAGAGTCTGTGATACGAGACTGACTTTTAATTTATTTTCATACTTGTTGTCTCTCTGTTTAAATTATTGCAATAAATCTTCCTAAAAGAGATGGAAAATCTAGAAGTCAGGAAAGAAATAGGTAGTCCTTAAAAAACGTTATTTGAAAATTATTTGTCGGTTCCTATTTTACGAGATCACTCAAAGGTCACTTAATAAATAAGGGCATTGTGTGATGGACTGGATAAGAGACAAGTCACCAATAATCAAGAAGTAATGCTTTCACTTTTTCTATATACTTTTCCAGTTTCTGAATCAAAAGTCTTCTTTCCATCAGTGTTTGGAGCAACGTTTTTATTGCAAGGGAGAAGTGTTTGTCTTGAGTACTAGGTAGTCTCACACAATCATTGATGGTTGGTGGGTTCTAAGGCTGGTGGGGCACCGGGAAGGGGCAACGGTAGGCAAGGTGAAGTCAACAGCAGGCAGGGCCAACCAGAATTTTGAAATTAATATGAAATTTTACAGCCTCAGTTCCCCAATTTCTAAAATTGGGAATGTGTGTGTGTCTCCCTGTCTTCCCCTCACCTGTGTCCTTCTTAGATTGTAAGCCCACTGGGCAGGGACCTGTCTCCAATAATAACCAGCAGGCAATGTGTTAAATGGCAGGAATACCATAGCAGAGAAAACAGTACTAGTACCATAACAGCTAGCCAGATTACATAAGTAATTTAATTTAATTTTACTAAGTACCTTGGAGACCCAGATTACAGGTACGTTGGAGTAACTGGTTAAAGGTTAGGAAGCAAGGGGTAGGACTAAATGGTCAGTTTTTGCAATGGAGAGAAGTAAATAGTGAAGTTCTGCAGGGCTCTGTGCTGGGACTGGTGTTGTTTAATATCTTCATCAATGACCTGGAAAAAGGAATAAAGAGTGAGGTGATCAAATTTGCAGATGACACAAAGTTATTCAAGGTAGTTAAAACATGAGCAAACTGTGAAGAATTACAAGAGGATCTTGAGAGACTAGGTGATTGGGCATCTAAATGGCAGATGAAATTTAACATGGACAACAAGTGCAAAGTGATGCATATAGGGAATAATAATCCAAACTATGTGTACGCAATGCTGGGTTCTAAGTTAGGAATAACCATTCAGGAAAAGGACATTGGAGTCACTATGGACAATACATTGAAATTGTCAACTCGATGTGCCGTGGCCATCAAAAAAAGCAAACAGAAATGTTAAGAATTATTTGGAAAGGGATAGAGAAAAAAACTAAAAATATCACAATGCCCCTATATAAAACAATGGTGCTACCATACCTTGAGTATTGTGCCCAATTTTGGTCACCCCATCTCAAAAAAGATATAGTAGAACTTGAAAACGTGCAGAGAAGGGCAACAAAAATGATCACGGGTTTGGAACAGTTTCCGTACGAAGAGAGGCTTGATTGCCTAGGGTTTTTCAGCTTGGAGAAGAAAAGACAGAGGGGATACGATAGAGGTTTATAACATTTTGAGTGGAGTGAAACAAGTAGATAGGGAACATTTATTTACCTTCTCAAGTAGCACTAGAACTAGGGAACACTCCATGAAACTAACTGGTGGCAGATTTAAAACAAATAAAAGAAAGTATTTTTTCGCTCAAGGCATAAATTATGGAATTTGTTGACAGAGGAGGTTGTCAAGGCTAGTAATATGGTTGGGTTTTAAAAAAGGACTGGATACATTCTTGGAGAATAGGTCCATTAATGGTTAGCCAAGTAAATTATGAGATGGGAACTTCTTACAATTGGAAACAGGGAGTGATCAGCAGGGAAGGGATTGTCCTTTGTCCCATGCGACCAAAATTGGCCACTGTCAAAGACTGGATGCTGGGCTTGATGGACCATTGGTCTGGCTCAGTATGGCATTTCTTATGTACTTACCTCCAGTACCTTGGAGATCCAGAATATCAAAGTGTTCAAGCAAGACATCTTTGTAGGTCTACAGGATGAGAAATAGGAACTTTATGCATTGCATTTACTAAAAAGAGAATTTTTCTCCCCCCTTATCATTCAAAATGAGAATCTATCAACTTCTACATCTGGAAGGATCAGAGACAGCAGCACCAAGCAAAAAGACTAGAGAGCCTCCAACCTGGGGACTGAAAACTCCAATTTAATACATGCATTTCTTTGCCTTACACAAACGCAGGGCAAGGAGGCACACAACCACAAGCAGAGAGGCAAGAAATAATAATAAAATTAATTTACAGCAGGGAGCAGCAGTCAGAAACAGTGCATGGGGACTGGAAAATCCAATTTAAGCCATGCATTTCTTTGTCCCACAAAACCAAAGCTCAGAACAAGGAGGCACAACAAACAGCTGGTCGGCATTGCAGCAATATTTGGGTGGGGAGGGCTCCTAGTCTGAGCCCCTGGTTCCAACCCCAATTTAGCCATGCATTTAGTTTGTCCCAGCCAACACAAAGCCCGAGGCAGGAGGCACAAAACACAACCACAAACAGAGAGACTGATCAAGAAAGTTATTTCCAGCAGCGATGGACAAACAAGTATTACAATAAGATCAGCCACTCCACTCCACCCCACCCCACCCCACCTGGGGACTGAAAAATTCTAACTTGAAGTTAGCTATGCATTTTATTCCCCCTCCTCCCAAAAAAACATAAGGCAGATATCCTTCCAGCTTCTTTCCTCCCCCTCCCACCCTAAGACAACAAATTGAGACAACTGAATGTCCCATCCCCTTAAAGCCCTATAATCCTACTACTCACCCAACCAGAAGCAGTTTAAAAGAAAGCACGGCAGCAATCTCTCACCCTCTGTCCCCTAGGCTCAACAACAACAGGGAAGGCCACACAGGCAACAGCAGCCAGCAACAGTTATGTCTTCTGGCAGCAAAACCACACACTAGCAGCCGGGTCACAGGTGTGTGAGAAAAGACTGTGCAGCTCCAGTCTTCCTGGTTCCACCTCCACCATCATAATTTGCATTCCATCTCCCCCCTGCAGTTGCAGTTCACTGCAGCACTCACCAGTCTTGCCTGGAATGGGGGCACTTACTTCTGCTGCCCAGGCATCCTTTAAAATAGCTCGGTTTTCCCCCCACATAGAGGCTCCCTGCCACTCTGCCCCCAGTGGCTAACTGTTAAACTACAAGCCCCAATGCACATGGTATGGACAGAATGCCTAGCCGCCCATACCACAATTGTCCCTAAACAGTTTCCTTACCTTAGGGGGTGTGTGAAGAGGCCTGTCCAGTGTCCACCCAGTCAGCTCCAGAGTCCAGCCTCCCCATCACTGCAGCCGCATCTTCAGCTTTCTTGACTTGCCCCATACATATGTGCAGTTTGTGCTGCACCACAGCCATGCATACGGGATGGTGTGGTGCACGCGCACATGTGCACAGTGTCCAAAGTGTCTGGAGACACTTCTCCACTAGCAGAAGTGCAGGGCTAGCTGATTTGAAGCAGCAGCATCACAGCACTGAGCAGACAAACTGTCTGCTAGCGAACCTGGGGAGCGACGGAGCATGGGACTCTCCAGGAAGGCACCTCCCCCAATACCCCAAGGAGTGGACTGCTCCTGGACACAATCAATAAGTTTCTTTCTCATTGTGCTACCATTCCTTGGTTCACACTGAGACCTGAACAAGGTTATTGAGGCTCTTGTCTTTCACAGGTAAATGGAATTTGGGTGCTTTCAAATATGGTGATCCCACATTGCCATGGTTTTCCCCACTTAGGCACAGGGGTCACCATCACGCTAGAAAGCAGCTGCATCCCGGACACCAGATATTTTCCCGGGATTGATCCCGACCATGCTGGTCTGCTAGCCCGGGATGTGACTCAGGGAAGTCCTCAAATCCCAGTCTCCACTAGTCACCACCACCACGGCTAGGATCTGCCCTCCAGACCAGAAGCAAAGTAGGCTTTCATGTTTTAAAGGCCACTTTAACTAACTTGGTGAGGGTTACCCCCACCCCGCCCCGGAGCTGGGCACCATGGTGGCCATCATTGGCCGTGATGGAGGGCAGAGCTGCTGCAGGCAGCGTGGGGCAGAGACCGCATGTCCGCCCAGCTCTCCATCCTCCCCGGCAGCCAGGCCCCTGTCATGTCAATCCTGGGCTGTATCTAGACCTGGACCTGTCACCTGGACCTATCATGGGGTTGTTGCCACTGCTATGTTGCAACATAAAGGCAGAAATGCAGGAAGAAACGCTAATTTAGCTGCCCGCAGAGCAAAGAGGAAGAGGATAAAAAGGCTACATTGTGCAAGTGAATATTTCTCCACACACTTACATTTACAGACATAACTTCTTTCCCAAATTTCATCTGCTAGCGTTAGGACAGGTTGATTGGGAGCACTTGCACTGTGTCAAGCAGCGTGGTAGCCAGCCCTGCTGTATGTGAAACTCCTCTGCCTACCCATGGTGGGGAAAACTCACTCCACATATATGTCCACACTGAAAGTTTCGGCTAAAAAATTATACATAACTGCGAGTCATGACCCCAAGTGGGGTCATGAAATGCCAATCTGTGGATCGGTTCAATCCTAATTGATATATGATATACTTTGCTTCTTTT
Source organism: Sphenodon punctatus (assembly GCA_003113815.1). Classification (NCBI taxonomy): domain Eukaryota; kingdom Metazoa; phylum Chordata; class Lepidosauria; order Sphenodontia; family Sphenodontidae; genus Sphenodon; species Sphenodon punctatus. The sequence continues at coordinate 84,176 of QEPC01005106.1, read as the reverse complement.
TGTTACTGGGGTCAAAGCATTATATTTAAGTCTCAAAATAGGGTCCAAGGCAAAACTTTGGAAACTACTGGTTTACACCATTTCTTACAATCAGCCCTTTCTCCATTGTACCCCCTGTGCACCAGAGCTTAGGGATGTGCAGAACTTACCTCTTTTGTTTTCAATCGTCTGTTGCTCTGTGGGTGGAGATGGGTGTTGGCCAGGAGCAAACACTCACCAACACCCATCGAAAGTGGCATTTACACAGATGCCCCCACCCATCTCCACCCAAGGAAATGCTCCCCACCCACCGGTCAACACCCATCTCCACCCAGAGGAACTGGGTGGAGGCATCATGTGTGCACAGGGCCCATGGTGATTGGCTGCAGTGGTGCCCTGAAACATGTATAATAAAATGTAACACCCATTTTATGGGTGTTAGAGCGTCTATGTAAAAAGGGCCTAATAAAAAATTTAATGAATTTCACACCCCTACGAGAGCTATGGGTGAGCAGCCTAGCTATGCTGTCTAGTGCAGAGGGCACTACACGTCACTGTATTAGGATTCGCTGCTAGCAGGATCCATGCAAGCTCAGTAGTTCTAGCAGGTTTCCTCCACTTAGTAGTGAAGTTCCTTACACCCATTACACGCAACGCAGCCATGAGCCTGTCAACCTGGTCTCCCGATCACTGATGGCTCCCCTCCCAAACATTAATGCATTTATCCTATGAATTTAACACTGGGATCTAGTGAAGTACATCTTAAATAGGCACAAAAGACTCAGTTACTTGCCCAATGTCACTGGAAATTTGGGGAAAAGCAGCAAATTAGACCTAGGTATCCTGGGTTGCAGATTAGTCTGCTAAATACGGTGTCATTCTTCTCCTCCCACCCCCTTCAGGGATAAATGCCTGCCTCTTACATCCTCTCTTTCTTTCTACTTTCCTGTCAACATGGGCAATTTCAGTAAAAGCCATTCCATAGAGAAGACACAAACACCATGCATTATCCTCCCTTCTGTATTTTCCCTTTGCCTCACATCAGCAGTACTGAAAAAATCTATCTAGCCTTAACATTGAAAGTAATTTATTCCATATTGTATCGTGACTGCTGAAAGCAGAAGGCAAATTCAACTACAGTGTGAGGCTCAATTATTTCAATTACCACCTCCTTCTTAAACAAGGTTTCTATTCCTTCAAAGACATCAGCAATTTAGCAGTCATATGCTCTCAAAATAGCATTAATTGTAGTACTTTCACCGGAACCGATAAAAGAATACATGTATAAATTAAATAATGACATACATGCATTACAAAGTTTCATACATACCTAATTTATAAATTAGTTACTTATCTTATATAATTAATCTCACAAGAAGCAATAACTCTAAACAAATATTTCATTAGTGAAAATTTCCTTTTTTCATATATGATATAGGGTTAGATTGGGACACCCTAACTCAGGCTGAATAATACCTAATTCTCTGAAATCAATCATATAAATGCTTGTGGAGCACTCTCAGTGTAAAAAAAAAAAAGTGTATGTCAGTCTGACCCTCAGTGATCACCAAACAAACAAGTATCCAGGATACAAAACAATTTACTCAATGATCTTCAGGTATCAAATGTCTTTAAAAGAAAAGATTTTTATACACATAAAAAGATTGTGGGCTAAACTGCACTCTTTTCCCCATTCCATTCAGACAGGAGCCTCACTCATGGCTTACATATATGCTTATCAGAGATAGAGTGTGGTTGCCATGTTAGTCTCAAGTGACAGAGAGACAAAGTGGTTTGGATAATATTGTTTATTGGACCAACAGTTGTTGGTGAAAATAAGCATGCTTTTGGGCCATACAGGGCCCGAGGAAGGAAGGGCCCTGTGTGGCCTGAAAGCTTGCTTATTTCCAACAACAACAGTTGGTCCAATAAAAGATATTATCCAAACCACTTTGTCTCCATATATGCTTAAGGAGTCTTAAGACAGAGAGCTAGAGGGAGATAAGTTGTTGCTATTAGTGGTATTATTATTACCCACACGCTGTGCCTAGTGATCTGTCTCTTTTGGTGTTTTGTAGAGACTACTCCTTGAAGGGCAAAGTTATCAACTCTGCAAGGCTATGCAAAGCTGATCAACAAGCATGTCTCCTATTATCCTCATGTTCCCCACTTTCCAAACAAAGGAAAGAACAAATTTACCACAAATAACATTTGAAACACAGTGAATGAGCTTATTTATCATTTATATAATGATTTCAATGTTCCAAGTAATTTACAATCCTTATCTAATTCACCCTCTCAACTAACCTATGAGATAGTAATGATGACCTATTTCCATTGTATAGAAAGGAAACCGAGGCTGAGAGATTTCAATTTTCCCAAAGCCGCTCACTGAGCTCATGGCTAGGATAAGATTTGAACTCTGGTCTTGCAGCTGTAAGTCCAACATCTTACATACTAGGCTATACTGACTTCTCATGCACCTTGACATAAAGGTCATGTATTGTACACCAAGGCCGTTTTTACACGGACGGGGGTGGGTGGAGGATGGATGTTCTGGCACGGTGGGTGGAGGTGAGTGTGTTCTCCTTTACACGAACACTCACCCATGTCCACCCATCTCCACCCACAGGGCCTCCTCTGGTTTTCCGGAGGGCTCCATGGGTAGGTAATGGGTGGAGGTGGGTGTTGCACCCCACGTATCGCCCATGGTGTTCACACGGGCGAACACCGACTGCACACCCATCCCCGCCGCCGGCCGTTTACACAGATGCCGCCACGGATGGAACACCCTCCCTCACACTCGGAGGGGGGGGGGGAGGTGTGTGGCACATTCATGTAAAAACAGTCCAACTGTTACAATAAATTCTGTATCTAAGAGCGCATTCACACGTACATTAAAATGCTGTGTTTCCTAAATGCAGTCAATTTCAAAATGCGCTTAAATAAACCCATGCACTATTCACATATGGGTTTATTTAAGCGCATTTTGAAATTGACTGCATTTAGGAAACAGCATTTTAATCATGTCACTACACAGCGCCCCGCTTCCCCAGCTCTAGGCTCCCGGAGAGGCGGGAGGAGCGGAGCCGAGAGCCGGGGAAGTGAGGCACTGTGTAACTGACATGACACCGACACTCCGACAAGAGGATTTATGCGGGTCATTTCAAATGCGCGCTTGTAAAGGTAGCTTTTGGCTGCCCCTCAATGTGCTGGAAAAACAAACGGGAGAACTGCTAAATAAACGAGTCTTTCCCATTGTTCTACTATGCGGGGGAAAGAAAAAAATGCTGATTTAATGTATATGTGAATGTGCTCATAAGCTCTGATCTTTACCTGTTTGTCATCAGCATGTCTTGGCTTTTCTTTCAAGTTCCCAATAAGAGATTCTGGCCTTAAATTTGGTTGTTCACCAGTGTTCAAATTAAAAACCACAAAGTTTCATTTTTATCCAAAGTAATAGTCCAGTCACTTTATGCTGCTGTAGCATGCACAGTTTCTCTGAAAAAGTCTTCCTTGCTGTCACTGGAGTTATCCTCTTCTTTTCCATCACAAGCTGTCTGGTTCTCTCTACACCTAAAAAAAAAAAGGGGGAGAGTCAGGAATCAGGAAGATTTGCCCCTTTATGTCAGACATATGTTATCATCTTTTCAGATTCAATTGAAGGCTTGATAGTCATTTGTGTGCGCTCATTGAGACAAATTCAGACCAGTTTCCAGCAAAGTAGCTTTCAATATCACAAAGGGTTTTTTCACATGGATGTGGGGGTGCTCACCCCCAGAGTCAGTCCAGTGGTTCTCCCCCTTGTCTTCCCACTTGCAGCCTTACCTGGGTCGGGTTCAAACGACCCGGTGGCTGTCATGGCCCACAGTTCACCTGCGCAGCATCTTTCCACCACACCAGAGTTGTGGACTAGAGCGTCCGTCCGCAACACTATGGTGTTCCTAGGGCAACCCTCAGCCGAAGGCATAGCTGCAGCAGCTGTCCAACAAGCAGAATGACAGCAGCCCTGCCTCCGGACAGTGCCCAGGTTTGGATTGCCCACCCTTCTGGAGCACCACCGGTGAGGCAGCCCCAGAACAGGGACACCTGGCTTACCTCTGCTCCACCTGCACATCTGGCGGGCCACCTTTAAATGGGCGGCCCCCCAGGGGTGAGGCGGAGCAGAGGCATGGGTGCTGTCCATGTGAAAACACCCATTGTCATTACCAGAACAATAAAAATGCACCATTCCTAAGGCAACATACTGAAAATACGAAGAGGCATGTTGGACCCAACTGCTGCACCAAAGTGATGCTTTCATCCTAACTCCTCCTCCTCTCTCTCTCTCTCTCTCTCTCTCTCTCTCTCTCTCTCTCTCTCCCTCCCTCCCTCCTTTAGCAAAAAAATTCTCAAAATATAAATTAATTGGATCAATTTGAAAAGTCAAAAGAGACTTAGGTTTTTTTCAAATTCAACTTTTTTGGGGGGGTCCAGAAATTGTGGCGGGTCTAGCTGCTCAGAAATTATCAGAAATTAAGATTATGTTATCTGACGGCCTCTAAATTAAAAATGATTTCTTTAAAACAAGTAAGAAACTCTTACTTCCCAGGGAGTCCAGAACCACTTTGAAAATGAGTATAAGCTTTGAGGGCTGCGGAGAAGTAAGGAGAACACTCTGAAGAAGGAGGGTCTCATGGATCTGTGCCATGGATCTGTCCCCTATCCTTGTGTGCATGCCCCCATCTCCGCACCTTTCCCCTGAACTCAATCTTTCAGTGCTTGAAGATAGGAACTGGAGCTAGGAGCTAGATTCAGGCACTGGAAAGGGGCCAAATAAAAACTAGCCATGGCTGTATTTGCCATCGCCCCCCTGCCCTGAGGCTAAGGTTCCCACCCCTGATTTGCAACACCTGCAAAAGGAACACAAGTAGGCTCTCTACTTATGTTTCTAGTTTCAGCCCAACATAATGCAAAAGTTTATAGTGGAAGTGATTACTTTGAAGGGGAGCATCTGGCCAATGTCAGAGGCCATGGCCTGTGAGCACGGCCAAAGGGCGTGTCCATGTGCACTGAGTGGAGCAACCATGGACTGCCCACCCATGTCGGGTAAGTAGGGAGGGATTCAAATGGGCAGCAGCCAGGGAGGTCACAGACCTCACCCACCTAGCCTCCATCCACCAGCCCAGACCACAGTTCAAATGGAAAGCTGGTCCACCACCCAGCCTCAGAACCGTCCAGCCCCACATCAACACGACCCCTACTGCATGATAAGAAAACATGGTGGTTGTGGGCAAGTGAAGTCACTGCAGCTGCTTCCGCCGACCCTCAGTAAGAACACAGAAGGGTTGGGGAAGGAGGGACAGGGAAAGGCGGACCAACAACACACGAACCCCAGGGCATGTCACGCAACCAGAACACAGCTCAGGAACACAAGGGGGTGTTTAATGCATCACTTAGACCAATGGGACAGCAGAAAAAGCCAATCACCAAATCCACACACCCCACACTTCCTGCCAGGCTGGCAAGTCCTGTCCAAAATACACAACTCCACACAGCAGAGAGTCTGGGGCAAACAGTGGCTGTCACAGGGTCACATTCCAGGGGGAATCGTGGTTGCTGGGGTGGGGGCCATGAACTCTGGGCAACAAACAGAATGACTCACACAGGCTGCTCACAGCACGATGTCCAGGACGGCAGTCACAGCAGAGGAACTGGGGTGGCGCAGTCCAAGGGCAAAATCAAGCAGTCAGAGTCCCACACACAGGAACGTGGGAGACGTAGGGGGTTCATGCTCACTGAGTGTTGTTCCAAAGCTGGGTCATGGTTGTGGTGGAGCTGGAATCGGGAATCCCACACCTTCTGCATACCTGCCTATGCAAACATACCTCTCCAGTACCATTGTGCCCACATATATCAATCCATGAAGTTTGGGCCAACAGGATCCCCTCCCCACTGGTCAGAGCGATCTGGACATCCAACCGTGTCCAAATCTTGAACAGGACAGTCATCTGTTCTCTATCAGGTGCCCTGGTCAGGTAGGGACACCCAGTCAGGGGCATGAGCAACCACAGCTCATGCATGCAGTCTTTGCACTCCCTCTGCTCCCTCCAATAACCCCAGGCAAAGGTGATGGGTAGGAGGTGATGAGTAGGGAGGGTCCCCCTACAAAAGGCACAAGGGGAAGTCTGGGAAGGCACAGATTTCATGCAAAGCAACACTCTCAGTTTACCACCACCACCATGCCGACGAGTCCCTGCACTTGCCTTACTTTACCGCCGCTGGTCCAAAGGATGGGGGTGGGCTGCTGGCTGGGCTTCTGGCTCTACTGCTGCTGGCTGGTCCTCCTCTGCTGCTGGCAGGAGCCAGCTCTGCTGCCAGGCCACCGGGCCTTCTCTGCAGCGAGGTGGAGGCGAAGGACTGACCGCCTCTCAGTGGAGTCAGCTCCCACCACCAGCCAGAAGCAGAGGAGTCCCAGCTGCTGGCAGCAGACCCAGTTCCTCTGCAAGGCAGCCAGACCTTCTCCTCTTCTTCCTGGTCTGCCGCTGATCCGGAGAACGAAGAGAACGCTGATGACCTGCGCATGCATGGGGAACTATTCCATGCATGCACAGAATGACTGTCCTCTTCAAAAAAATGGCGCTGATGCTGCCGGAGCAATTTTGGATTAGGGTTGCACATGCGTAGAATGACTGCATCGCAGTGGGAAAGGCCCAGCGGCTTTGCAGCAGAACTGGCTTCTGCCACCAGCCAGCAGCAGAGTAGGTCCAGCCTCTGGCAGCAGAGCCAGTGACCCAGCCAGTGCCCCACCCCCATCCTCCAGACCATCATCGGTAAGGTAAGTGGAAAGTGAAGGAGTTCCAGGGGTGGGCCAACCCTCCGGGGCTGGGAGAGAGGTGCTGGGGATGGGACGGCCCACCCCAAGGGTTTTATTTTGGCCCCAGATCCCTGTTTTCAGACAGCCCTTGGTCCTCTTTCCCATTGAAGTCAATGGGGAAATTGACTTCAATGAGGAAAAAGAACCGAGACACTTCCCAAAATTCAGGGATCCAATACCAAAATAAAACCAAAACTAAAATTTGGTCTTGTGTCCCTCCCCTGCTAAACAGTTTAATTTAACAGACCACAGAAGGCATGGGACAACATGGTTAGATAACACACGAATCATGGGAACCTGCATCAAGCGCAATTTCATGTGGTGCCCTGGACCCAGGCCAGCTCGTACAAGTGCCAGTGGATGCCGAGAAGTAACTCCCAGTCCTTTCTCCACTCCCACTGGATGTCATGCACTGTCATGCACTGTAAAGGGAGAGATATGGAACAGTGGGGTGGGTCACACTGGTGTTGCCCAAGGGGAATGCCCCAAGACTGTTAGATACTCATGGCAACCCAAGGGGCATGTGGAACCAAACCAAGGGGTGCTATGGATCATGGGGAACAAATTGTGCATTCAATGGATGGCACATGGTAGTGGTACAATGCCACCATCCCACCATGGAGGGGAATAGGGTATCTGGAAGGATCAGGAAGATGCAATGAGAGTATCAAATCAAGCGAAGGGAACTGATCCCTCAAAAGGACTCTCTCTGCAATGTTGGTCAGTCAGGGAAGACATGAGGTCAAATTCACTTCGAGTTAAACCTTGTGTGCGTGACGTGTCAATTAAGGGCAGGGCCCCGATTCTTCTGCAAAAAAATTTCTGAAATTCTGCGACCCAAAATGGAAAATTCTGCGACCCAAAATGGAAAATTCTGCAACCCAAAATGGAAAATTTTGCGACCCAATAAAGTTACAAAGCCGGTCTAGTAAAATTGAAAATGAGTTCTTTAATAGCAGTAATGACATCTTTATAATTAAAAACAAACATTTATTTACATATTTGCATTAATTAACACATTTTACAGTCCAGCAAATAAAGACATTTATTTATTTGCATTAAAACACATGAAAACAGATCGCCTGAGATTGTCTTCCCCAAAGCCTCTGCGTGTGTCTGTATATATCAGGTT
>QEPC01005106.1:48699-58983 GCA_003113815.1 Sphenodon punctatus | reverse complement strand
CCGAACCGAACGGGCGAACACGAACGCGAGGTACGACCGAACGACCGAACACGAACACACGAACCGAACGCGGCCGAACCAAACGGCCGAACGCGAACACACGAACCGATCGCGGCCGAACCGAATGGCCGAACACGAACCGCGATCTGTTCGCCCATGCCTAGTGAGGGAGCCCCATGTGAATGACGCAGCACACGCACCCGCAGTGAATGGGGGTGCAATGCATGTGCCCACCTAATGCATCCCCACTCACCCCCCACTCATTGTCATGCACAGAGCAACCAGGGAAAACGAAGGTCCTGCCCCCATGCAGTCCCCAAGCTGATTCACCTGCCCAACTGCACTGCTGTTCTTGGTGCTTTTCCAGCCACTGCTCTTCCTGACCCAGCCTGCTGCTCAGCTCTGCTGGGCAGCACACCATAGTCCCCATAGAGGGAGTGCGCATGTGGCTGGAGAAGCAATGGCACAGCCAGGAAGGTGAATCAGTCTGGAGTTTCCTGGGGCATCCCGGAAAGTCCCAGAAAGACCTGCATTCAATGGGATGCCAGTTTTTCTGTGTACCCTCGTTCCACTCTAGTTTTGAGCCCTCATTGACTTCCTGGTGCATCAGAAGAGCTCAGCTCAGTGCCTCAGATACAAGGTTGCTGAGCTCTTGTAAATATCTGATCCTTCAGATGTAGGCACTAAGCTTTTCTGAAAAGTAGTCCCTATTTGTCAGGACCTAGCTAGGTTAAGAGCTATCTAGGGCAGGAGCTGCATCTTACTTTATGTTTGTACAATACTGAGCACTTGATAAATAAATAATGACAATAGTAGGGAAATGTTTTAAAATCAAAGAGTTTGAATCAAGGGACTGTGGCTCGTGAGGAAGAAAATCAGACAAGTAAAAGGTAATGCTTTAGAATCCTTGATTATGTGACTATTCCTTCCACTAGTTTGGCCCACTCCACAAACATACTGGCATTGCTCTGAATGTGAAAAACAAACAAGACAGTGGCCAGCCAGATTCCCTGGCCGACCTGTGGAGTGGCACTGCAGCTGCCTCATTGGGCCGGTGTGTGCCCATTCTTTGGGTGCATGTGTATACAGGGTGACTTCAGACCCCAAACCATCACCAATACCAAGAGGGTCCTCATGAAGCCCTTTATTCTGGGAGACCCAGCCTAACACCTGATGCCATGGCTCATGAAGCTCTACGCCATGACCCACACCCTGGAATGCCAGATCAACCGGCAGCTGAGTGCCACTCAGTGCCTGGCAGAAAGGGCATTTGGGCTGTTGAAACAGAGATGGCAATCAATCAACCACAGCCCAGATATACATCAAGGTGGAGATCGCATCCTACTGATCACAGACACATGCATCTTGCATAACAGACTGAAAGGCCAATGCCACCACTTGAGTATTTCTCCCCTGTTGCCTGCAACAAACCAGTAGCCCTGTTCAAGGAACAGACAAACTGAGCTGAGAGTAGCATAGCTGGGGAGATAAGGGACGCTTTGTGACAGCACATAAGCCGCATGGCTAATACCATGTGAACTGTACATACAATAAAGTACGTTATTGGATAATAAAGCATCAGGTAGCAGCTGCTGGCATGCCCACCCCATGGCAGGGGTGAGTAAACATCTGACGGCCACCTAACAGACGAGCAGGTGAACAACAGGCTACTGTGGGCTACTATCTTGTTTGTTTTCACACCATGTGAAGCAGCAACTCCAGAATCTCTGGTGGACAAGAGTAAGTGGATAACCCTAGGAAAGTAGTCCTAGGAGAAATGTGACCATGGAAGGCAAACCTACCCTGTGAGCTAGCCAAGAATAAGACCGACACAAGAGCTGGACTGATACTTACATTTAATATAGCTTCAGCAAACCAATCACCAATGTTTTGGCTTCATTTGACTTTTGGCTATTAGGTTTCTTCTTGCAAGTTCTTGTTAGAAAATGTTATTCCACAAATGCATTAAATCATGAGTCGAAGAGGAATGTGTTCTCTAAAGCAAGCTGAAAGAGGTCATGCTCATCTGGGCCAGTATCACAAAAAACTACTCTTTGTCACTGACGTTTTCAAGGTTGGGCTCAATAATTTTGACAGTAACTTGTGCCCAATCCAGGTTTATGAGCCTCTGTGAGATAATGGTGCAAACACAATTCATGTAGAAAGAGGTGGCGATGGTAGACATGTGCCTTGGATATAATATTGCATTACCTAATATTGGGAGAACATATCTCACTAAACTGGCTCAGACATGATGGCACAAATTCTATGCCATTCTTCTTTCCTTTTCATGAAGACAATGCATTTTTAAAAAAATTAAAAAATCCTCACTTAAGTCCAAGAAAGAAATCACATTACTTTTCAAAAGGTCAGCTTTAGTCAAAAGGGGTTTTATTCTACAGAGGAAGTCCACAGCACAATTGAGAAATGCTTCCTTCCAGCTGAATCTATTACAACAGCTGTGAACATATCTCAAAAAATGCTAAATTTTCGGTTGGGGTGGGAATTGAGGGTTTAATTTTGCAGCTGATATTTTGTATATTTGCTAATCTACCTTATACATATTCAAATCAAATTCCTGTTGCAGACAGATTTGCCACCTAACCAGTTTTCAGCCTGACTGGCTTTTGCATGTACATGTCATTTGCTGAGTACATACAAAATACCAATTTTGTCTCCCTAAGTGCAAACTCCATTCATTTCAATGGGGTTTGTATTAGTGGCAGTGTCCTGAGGATCTGACTGCCAGTAGCTCTGATAGGCAACCCAAGGTGTTTTCAGACGTTACGAGATCACAGTCAACCACAGTGAACCACACACAACCCCGCGGCGGGGCCAAAGGGCCGCGAACGTCTGTTTGGTGGTCGCCAGATGTTCACCACAGACAATCCCCAGCAGGGGACAAAGCTAACCACCCTTTCGGAAGTCCAGCCCAGACCATCTCTGGAAGGGTGGTCAAAGCAATTCCCATCGGGAAACAGCAAAACGTAACGACTGAACGGCAAACACCAGCCGGAAGCAATCAAAATGATTCCCAGCTGGGGACAAAGCACGCAGCTTCACTGCCAGGCAATGAGCAAAAGCACAGGCCAGGGAGGGAGATTTAAAGGGCACACAGCAGCAGGGGAACGTGGCAGGATGGAGCGAGGTGGAAGGGAGCGGAGAGCAAGCGAGCAAGGGAGGAGGCGGCACAGGCGGAGGAGGTGGTTGTGCTGCACACGGAGGCAGTGGAGGGAGAGCAGCAGCAGCCAGGACAGGCCACCCCAGAGCCGACAACCGGCTCGGGGGATGAGGCACCCTGGAAATGGGTAAAGGGAACAAGGGGGGGTAGCAGCACAGGGGCAACAAGGGGGGTGGGTGGGCCGGCAGTAGAGGAGAAATGAGGAGGGCCACGGGGCTGAGGCAACCTGGCAGCCAACCACACACACCCCTTTACGACCCACAGACATGGAAATGGGCTTGGGAGCCCAAGCCCCCGGAGGAGATGGGTGGAGGGCATGCAGAGGAGGAGGACCAGAAGGGCCCACACAGGAGACAGCCATACCACCGAGGGGGGCAATGGGGGCACAGGGAAATCCAGGACTTCATTAGGATCTGAGGGACCCTGGAGCACCAGCTGGAGCTAGCGGTGAACCAGAGCAATGAGCACGTGTACCAGGAGATCGTGCAGGACAGGGAGGCAGTGGGGCACCACAGGACAGTGGCCCAGTGCCACTCAAAGGTGAAGGAGCTCAAGAGGGGTTACAAGGCCATCAAGGACAACAACTGCCAGTCCGGGCACAGAGCCCATATTGCCCCCTACTATGATGGCCTGAATCGCATCCTCCACATGAAGGGATCCATAGTCGCTCCATGCCTCATGGGGAGTGCCGTGGTCCAGGGCAGGGAACAGGCCAATGTACCCCCTCCCCTCGCAGCCCTGCCAGAAAGCACCAGCTTCGGGGCCCCACCCCCCAAGAAAAATGCCCCAGGACCTCAGGAAGCAGCAGGTCCCCCTCGCACAGCAGCCGAAAGAGCCCCCATCTGATTGTCGAACCGGGAGGATCCGAGGCCAGCACACCAGTCGCCCTCGGCCAGGGGACATAGGGGGACCCCAGTAACAATGAGGGACTGTCCTCGGATGGATCAGAGACTGACTTCGAGGGTAAGCAAGCGGGTGGGAGGGAAGACGGCCCGGAGGGGATGGGCCGAGGGGGGAAGGAGGGGAACACCAGCCATGGGGCCGCCCCCAGCAACTCCTGACACCCCAGACCTACCCCCACCCACCCCATCCCATATCCTCACAAGTCATGGCACACCCCGGCACCAGGGACAGGCAGGCGAGGGGGAAGGCGGCGAGCAGTCCCAAGAGCAGCCAGAGGTCCCAGGTGAGGCAACTCAACAAGTAGGGGAAGAGGGGGCTGGGGGAGGCCAGGCAGGGGATATAGCCCATGCGGTGCAGGGAAGGGGGGCCTGGGCGCAGGGAACTGCTGAGAGAGGGCACTGGCTGGCCTCCTGAGGGAGGACACCATACCCCCCCAGCTGCAGCACAGGATGGGAGGTGGATGGCTGGGGCGCCTAACCAACCCCTACTGAGCACCCCAACAGGGCGACCCGCCGGGTCCCAGCAAGCCAGCCCTGTGCCCCTGACCCAGCAGATGAGGGAGCACCGAGCATGGGTATGGTGCTGGAGGGAGGAGCAGGCAGAGGACATAGTCCATACCACTACCGAGCAGGGTGAGTGGATGATTGCGGCCATTGACCGCATGGAGGTGGCCACTGAAAGGACCGTGCAACAAGCGGAGGTCAGGGAGCAGAAGCTGCAGGCGGAGGTGTGCCTTGAACAGAGACAGAAGCGCCGGGAGCACAGCAGGCAGATGGAGGTGTTTGGGCACCAGGAACAGGCCATTGACCGGATGGTGAGGGAGCACTCTGCCAAGATGGACCAGTCCCATGACATAGGCACCTTGCTACTTCTGTATGCAGGGACTGAGCACATACGTGATGGCCGCTGCCCTGCCGGGCAGCTTGCCTGCCCAGCCCCGATGCTGGGCCCCTCGGCGCCCTTACCGCCGGCATGCCCGCAGGGCCCACGCATCTGCCTACTGGTCCCTGTAGGCCTCCGGAGGGAGAAGCCACCCAGGGGGGCACCTCCGGCCCCGGGGACACCCTCCCTCCCAACAATGCCTCCCCCTCAGGACACCAAGGCATCCCAGGACACTGTCAGGGACACGGACAGCAGGGGTGAGGGGATCTCCCAGAGCTCCATGATGGCCTCAAGGCGGCGAGGGGAAGGACCCGGAGACAGACAGGTCATGGGGGGAGGGGGGGAGCGGGCTGAGGGGAAGTGAACACGGCACTGGGAGGTGGGTGTTTGTGGTGGTGTTACCTGTAGGAGGTATTCACAATAAATGCATTCTCAGCATTCACTTAGAGAGGCACGGGGCCAGGAGGGCGCCGGGGCACTGGGTAGACGAGGGCAGCCCCATCGGTCTCGCATATGTTGTGCAGCACACAGCAGGCTCCGATCACCAGGGCCGAGGTCTCCATAATGTAGTCCAGCTGGCCCGCAAGGTACCTCCAGCACTGCTTGAGGGCTCCGAAGGCCCTCTAGACCATGGTCCGGCAGGCACGCAGGCGGGTATTGTACAGCGCCTCCACAGGGTTCCTGGCAACCAGGTATGCCTTCATCAGCCACCGCGTGAGTGGATAGGCCGAGTCCCCCAGGATGCAGGGAGGCATCAGCACCCCCTCAATCCAGGTAATCCCCATGTCCGCAAAGTCCCCGCTGTACATCCGGGCATTGAAGGGAGAGAGGGTCATGATCCGGGCATTGTGGCTGCGCCCACAGTGGCCCGTGTAAATGTCTATGAACCACCCCCAGTGGTCCACGACCGCCTGCAGCTGCAGGGAGTGGTACCCGTGTTGGTTGATATATTCCACGGCCTCCCCAGTGGATGGGTGGAGGATCTCAATGTGGGTGCCGTCCACAGCACCCATGCAGTTGCAGAAGCCTCCAGCCGCAAGGCCAGCCATCATGACCTCCTGGTCCACCAGCTGGATCGTTCAGTCCAGAAGCATGCCCTCCACCACCTCTCAGACATCCTAGTGACAGTGCTCACCCCAACGCCGAAGTGCTGCGAGACGGACCGGCAGGAGTCGGATGTTGCAAGGGCCCAGACCCCAATGACCACCCGCTGGACCATGGGAATGGGGGCCTGCATGGGGGTGTGCTGGAGCTCCAGCCAGGGCATCAACAGCACAGCGAGTCACAGGAGGCTGCGCCTGTCCATCCGAAAGTGCGCTCTCCAGGTGGCCTTGTCCCAATGAGCCAGTGCCCTAGACTACCACCCCTGTGCCCGCTCCATGACCCATACCCGTTGGGCAATGGGCATAGCGAGCAGGGCTGCATGCCCAATGGTCTCCCCCTCCACCATTGAAGCCAGCTGGCCGCCTCGTGGAGCGCAGCAGCCCACTCCCAGGTGTGGATGGGGGCTTGTCGGGTCGTTCCGGACACCCGCTGGGCCCTGAGCTGAGCCCGGGAGCACCTTCACCTGTGGTGGGCTTGCCAGGCTCTAGCTGCACTCCTGCCCATGCACACCCGCAGTCGGGCTGCCAGGTGCACCTCTGTGGTCAGGATGCGCAAGAGGTCCGTATGTGATCGATACCACTCTGTGCAGACTGCTAGGTGCATTCCTCAGGTGCCCAACCGTCCCAGCTCCAACGGTGCCCAAGGTAGGGTGCGGCCGCAACCGTTATAGGCTGGTGCATGTGTAGCCCCACCCCCAGTTCACGATCTGGCAACCAGCTGGGGGGCCCAGGGTTGTCTCTACCTGGCCCCTCAGCCGGCAGGGAGGCAGGGGATGCTCTATTGAGCACACCAGCGGTTCCTGCACAGGGCCTGTTGTATGGATCGGCCTGCGCCTGGGCATGCAGGCAGCAGCTGCATTCCTGCTGTCATCACCTCCCACCTATCTGTCTTGGCTGCCTGTTGTCCTCATCACCTTGATCTGTGTGTACGCTGTCCTGTATGTGTGCTCGGTTCCAGCAGCTGGACTGGGTCTGCACCCCACGCCTCACTCATCTGCCATGCCATGTTGAGGCCATGCCACAGAGGCACCTTCGTTTTGTATGGTGCCTCCATGCACCCACCCAGCCGCAGCATAGTTCTGACAAGACTCACCCTTGCATGGACACACAGTTTTCTGGGTGTTCATGCATGGGTGCTACCCATGTAAAAATATATTTATTTAATTATTTTAACAGCTTCTACCCCGCCACTCCTGCCCAAGGCAGCTCGGGGCTGCTTGCAATAAAATTTTAAAATAATATAAATATAAAAATAACATATTTAAAACAAACATAACCACAATGGGGGACATAAAAATAATCAAATCAAACCCTCCTCCAACCTAACCCGCTCCCCCAAACCCCACCCATCTCCCTCACCAAAAGTCTGGTGGAACAGACAAGTCTTACACGGATGACCGAAGGAAAGGAGGTCCGGGGCCACCAGAAATTAGTTAAACTAGGTTCTTAATCTCTTTATATGAGCTTTAAATATTTTCTTGATACAAGTATCAAATTGTAATGCCATTTGAAGTGTTTGGGCCAACTATGCTCATTGTTTTTGAGTCTGCAATTATCTTAAGGGTAAGATGATTAACATGATATCCAACACCATTCACTCATATTTCATCTCGTATTTCTGTCATGTATAATGGGGGGAAAAGTAGCTCACGCCCGGATACACTTTCACTGTGCATCACTGGGACTGTGAATTCAATGAATTCTTCATCATCTGGTGGAATTTTTGAAAATATTAATGAATTTTGGTGCTCCAGTGTGACAGATAGATAAGAGTAATAGGATAAAAACAAATAAGACAGTAGCCTGTGAGTCATCTTCTCATCAGATTGGCTACCTCCAGATGTTCACCAGCTACCGCCTCAAGGCAGGTGGTCAGCTGCTACCAGATGTGTTGTCAGGTGAAGGTCAGCAGTTAAGCCTGGGCTAAGGTTCACCCAACCAGACTAATCCAAGCTAATGTGCACCTTCTCATCTGTTAGGCCCCACCTAGATTGTCCACAGGACGAGGTCCAAGGATCAGGTCCAGAGAAGCATGCTCACCCTGGCTTCCAAACAGATGATCGAGACAGCGTGGAGGAATGCCCTCACTGACCCAGGTGCATGTGTGCTAAACAGAAGATGGTGTGCCTGGAGGCATGCCCTTATCTCGCCTGGGTGCACATGCCAAACAGATGATTGGTGGCGATTCCCCCAGCATCTCCCATCAGCTGTTTGGCAGGCTGGGTGTTCATGCGAAAGAGCTGGAGGAACACCCTCACCTGGCCTGGTTGCATGTGCCAAACAGATGATGGGGGTGCTACTTCAGGTCCCCCCATCAGCTGTTTGGTGCATGCACCCAGCCCACCAAACAGCTGATTATGGAGCCTGGAGGAGAGTCCTTATCAAGCCCAGGTGCATGCCAAACAGCTTATTGGGAGTGCTCCTGAAGGCCCCCTAACCAGCTGTTTGGCCTGTGCACCTGGGCCAGGTGAGAACACTCCTCTGGCCCTCCTTTAGCTGTTTAGCATGCACACCTGGTCTGCCAACAGCTGATGGGGGACCTGAAAGAGTGCCCCCAATCAGCTGTTCGGCACAAACTCCCAGGCAAGGTGAGGGCGTGTATCCAGGCCCCCTCATCAGCTATTGGTGGCAGCTCCTCCTGTGGCCCAATCCTGCTGGGCAGTACGAATCCAGGAATCATTTCCTGTGTGGGCAGCTCCTTGGCCGACTTGTGTCATGGAGGGACTTGTGAAGGCAGCACCACATCCCAGATTATCCGGGGGGGGGAGGGGTGCTGCTTGTTTAAACTGCCCTCCCCACTGACTCGAGGAGTGGTGACTGCAGTAGCCCTCTCTGGGGCAGCCAGGGGATTCAGCTCATCCACATCTCATTTGTTTTCATCCATAGACAGCCCTGTCACTCAGCATAATGGTATATAAAACTCATCCTTGACCTCCTGAATCCTGTTATTTCTGTCTGGGCTTCTTATGAACAAAGATTGCTAATGTTCCCAAATTATATGGTGATTTTGTGGTCTGTCAAATGTTTACAAGGGATCAAAATGGTTATTTGTAATAAGCGGAGAAACACCAAACTAGTCACTTCATTGTATTCAGGGACTTGTGTTCACTGCATTTTTTCCATTGGTGGCAATGGGGAAATGTGATGATCATGGGCCCTAAGTGAAGATAAGACCTCCCGTATGTTTGCCCGTCCAGATTATCTTGTACTTTCCTGTAAACTCCTAGACTAATGAAGGTTACTTACTAGGGATGGGACTTCCAGTATTGCTGAGAACCGAGAGTAGTCGATAATGGTGCTCTTGGTTCTAATATGATAAAACCAATAATTCTCGGTATCGGCAATGTTGGTTCTTTTGTATTGCATTTTTAATTTGATTTTTAACATTGCAGTTTTCCCCATTGAAGTCAATGTTGAAAAACGCAGTGTTAAAGATCTGATACTGATAGATAGGACAGAACTAATAAAACTGAGAACCGAGATTTTGCGAAAACTCCCATCCCCATTACTTACCAATAATCAAGATCTTCAGGATTGTACCATGCATACTCACTTATGGAAGATTCTATGGCTGTGGAGCAGCCACCAAGGACCTCTCTTTTAGCAGTTATCCAGGGATCATCTTCCCCTCTCCCAAAACAGCTTTTGTTCTCGGCATGAGAGGAAGCCTTTAGGAAAGAGGTTTAGGCCAACGTGCCTGTTTCTTCTAAATATGTCTCAAAGTGACAAGATGATCAGGAAGACCAAGAAAGAGGAGGTACATGGGTTGGAAATGAGAATGCATAGAGGCAACCAGAAGAACTTGGTTGCTGGTAAGTAACCTTCATTTCTTCTTTGAGTTACTTTGTGGATTCTTACTAATGGGATTATAAGAGTACCCTTACAATCTTAAGGGTAAGAATGGACCTTAAAAAGTAAAATAAAATTTTAAAAAGGGAAGGATGAAAGATGATCAAATAGAGGATATTTTCAAATGTGACGGTGCTGAACACTGCCATGCTTTGATCCTGCATGTGGTGAGAGCCCTCTCACCAGGGCAGGATCAGGCCCCACTGCTGAAAAAATGTGCTGGCAACAGGGACTGGGGAGGGGGCGGGGCGATATGCAGGTGTGGTCCGCATGACCTCGCCTCCCACGCTGCTCAGTGCAGTCCAACACTGAGGTCCACCACTGAGGCCACCTGTCCAGAAGAGTTCTGGCCACTGGCTGGAGTTA
>QEPC01005106.1:24873-46548 GCA_003113815.1 Sphenodon punctatus | reverse complement strand
AGTCTTCCTTTTTAAAGTTAAATGCTACTGCTGTACTTTTGTTTGTCTTTCTCACTCCAGAAATTATGTCAAATGTGATCATATTATGATCGCTATTGCCTAGTGGCTCTGCTACAGTTACTCCTTGCACCACTTCCTGCATGCCACTCAGGACTAGATCAGCTCCTGCTGTTGTTGGTTCCAGAACCAGCTGTTCGAGGAAGCAGTCATTTAGGGCATCCAGAAAATTGACTTCCACGTCCCGCCCTGAGGAAACATTCCCCCAATCAATATTAGATTAACTGAAGTTACCCACTATTATTATGTTGCTGACTTTAGCAGCCTGTCTAATCTCTTTTAGCATTGCTTTATCAGTCTCTCCGTCCTGGTCAGGGGGACAATAGTATAGCCCTACTGCGATACTCTTTCCCTTTATACCTCGAATTTCTATCCATAGAGATTCATGGGCACAGTTTGCTTCCTTTAAAATTTTAATCGTACTTAACTCAATGTTGTCTTTTACATATAGAGCCACCCCACCACCAACTCGATCTACTCTGTCATTCCGATATATTTTGTACCCTGGTATTAGTGTCCCATTGGTTATCCTCGTTCCACCATGTCTCTGTGATGTCTATAATGTCTAGATCTTCATTTAGCACCATACACTCTAATTCTCCCATCTTACTTTTTAGGCTTCTAGCATTTGCATATAGACAAGGCTTGGCCTTGGAGCTCCCCTGCTTCCCCTCCCATCCCTCCAGGGATTGTGGGGCCCCTCTTTCCTTGCAGTTATTATCTGCCGCTTGCTGGACCATGGCTGGCAGTGCTTCCCCAGGGCTCACGCCCCCCCGGCACACCCCACCCATAGCTGGACCTTTTGTGAGACCATGACCCTGTGTGACCATGGCCCTGCATTCCCCGGCCGTGCAATTGCTCCTGAGCTGCCCAGACAGCCTCACTGGTGCCTATGTGAGTTTGAGCTCTGGGCTGCACTACTTTGGCTATGAGGTGAGCGCCCACAATTGCCGGCTGCATGCGGAGACGCTGGGCCTGCGTCCATTTCCCGATGGACGCATCCCGATGAGGTGCTTGCATGTGGAGTGGTCCGCGATGGAGACCGTGTCTGCTCTCTCTGTTTGCAGCCTGGGCCGCCTACATGGCCTGTCTGGCAGAGGGGAGCCCTGGTGGTGGTGTCCTTCTTTGGCTGCATTCACGGGGCCCGTGGGTGTCAGCAGTGTGGGGCAGTCTATCACCGCCTGTTGGAGCTTGGTCACCTTCTGTGGCCCCCAGCTGCTGACTATGGCCTGTTGGAGCCCAGCGGGCTGGAGCTGGCGGCACTGGCTGGTGTGTGGTCCCGATCCGATGTCCAGGTGGGGCTCACTGTGCAGGATCCCTTCGAGTCATAGTACCTCGTCGCCCACCACATGTCTGCGCTGGGCTACCATCGGGGCATGCTCCAGTGGCCCCATCACGTGCACCTGGTGGGCCACCCCACCCTGGGCCCCTTCGTGGCCCCCTGAAGATGGCCGTGAGGCCCCCTGTGCCTTCTGGGCCCTGGATGCTGGTCCCGCTGTGAGTTCCCGCCTCCGCCCTGATGCCATGGGTTGCTGCCCACTCCCTCCATGATGTCCCAGGCTCGCTGCTGTGCTGGCTGGTTCCTGGGGTTCTGCTGCCCCTGCCTGTGGCTCTGGGGCCCCTCCACGCACCCCCCCTCCATCTGTAACCGTTGTTCCCCTCCGTGGCTACCTTCTCCTGTGGCTGTGTCCTGATCTCCGAGCCGGCTCCCAGCACCCGGGTGCTGCTCTCCTTCATCGTCCGGCTGCACTCCCTCCTGTGGCCCCCCTGGTTGACTCTGTGACCATGGGGTTCTGGGCCCCCCAGACTGTGCCTCCCTGCATCCTCCAGGGGTCGGAGGGTGGAAGGGGTTGTTGGATCGCCTGCTCAGTTCCTTCAGCTCTGGCTCACCTCCATCCCTTTCATCGCACCCTCACCAGCGCCTGGGGTCCCTGTCTGCCTCCTAGACCATTCCCAAGCTGCTCCCTGTCTGTGTGGCCTCGCTCCGTGCCTGTGCTCTGCCCCTGGGGGGTCCCCCCGTGCCAAGGCTGCCTGTGTAGCTGTGGGGTTGCCTGTGCTGTTGTCGGAGTTCTGGATACCATTCCCCGTGTCCTGCCCTGCCCCCGGGCCGGTCCCCCTGGTGATTCGGGGGCCCGTAACATCTAAAAACACCCTCAGTCTTCAGTGCTACACCAGTATGCTCGCCCCTTCTTCATCTCGAATGCTTGATAATACATGGTGGTGGGGTGGTCTAGTAATTTTCAGGAGGCAGCACTTGTTGCAAATACCTCTTTGTTAAAATTAAATTCAGACATGAAGGTAATAAATACTCAGAACAATCATGGACCATTTTAATTTTTTCACTATTTCACATCTAGAAGATAACAATTTTACGTAAAAATATAAACAGAATATAAACTTACCTCATTTGAATATTACCATTATTAATTTTACAAAGAAAAACATGTTTCATCGTGTTTGTGTTACAAAACTTTGACTCGGCTCTAGGATATTCTTATTTTATAAAGTTTTTAGCCATAAATAAGACATTTGAGACCTGCTCCTGGAATTTCACTCTGATGGTTATCTGTGCTCAGACCACCTGCTGTTTGGGGATCCTCCCATTGTGCCTTAAGTAGGTGGGTGACATGCCCTTTGCTGAAGCGGAACTCACTCCTTCCAGATGTTCATCTCACTTCCTCCTTACTCACCTTTAAAAAAGCACCTGAAGACTGATCTTTAGGTGCTTTTAGGACCCACCGCTGGTATCCCTCAATGTATTCTGTCTTCCCTCTTTACCTTCTCCTTTAAAAACATTTTAAATGATTTTATATTACTTTATATTTCCATATTTTAAGTTTGTGAAGAGCTCCAAGCACCATTTGGTAGTGGTGGGGTGCTATAAAAATACAATTTATTTTTATTAATTATTAATAGTAGTGGTAGTAGTAGTTTAACTTCATCCATTCTGATCAAAAATTTATTACAGGACATTCCTTCACTTACATTCTCCATTTTTTTGAAGGCTGAGTTCCTCATAGAATCACATTTGTAAGTCAAAAACTTGTTTTCAGCATATTTGGGAAGTGTGGTTTTTTAGACAGAGGCCATTTTCACATGGACTGAGGTGCCTCCGCAGTCTGTGGGGGATGGGAGGTGGAGGTGCATGGGCGGCCCGTCCCACGGATGCTCACCCTTCACCCATCTCCATGCATGGAGTATTCGCCATTGGAAGATGATAATTTACATGGGTAAAAATATGGCTAAAATGTTGGATAGAGAAGGGAAGGAGATGAATTTTTATGAATCAAAACAGTGACAAATTTTGAGGAAGACATAAAGGATGTCACATCTCCCTCAACCATCTCACAGTGGTGCCTATAAAATGTATAATAATGGGTATTTTCAGACGTTATGAGATCACGCTCAACCACAGTGAACCACGGTCAATCCCGCAGTGGGGTCAAAGCGCCCTGAACGTCTGTTTCGCAGGCGCCAGACGTTCACCACAGTCAATACCCACATGGGGTCAAAATCAACCACGCTTCAGGAGCTCACCCCTGGACCATCTCCGAAAGCGTGGTCAAAGATTCCCGACAGAAACCAACAAAAATTAATGTCTGGCTGGCAACCACCAGCCGGAATCAAAGGAAATTATTCCCAGCCAGGGACAAAGCATGCAGCATCGCTGCCAGGCAACGAGCAACAACACAGGCTGGGGAGGGAGATTTAAAGGGCACACGGCAGCAGCCGGGACGAGCCGCCCCGGCGCCTTCCGGGTGCTTTGACCACAGCCCAGCCCGGGATCGGCGTAACGTCTGTTGCGCTGCCCGGGCCGTGATCTGGCGGCCCGATTCCCTGCTGTGTTCCCGCTCCCGTCACGTCTGTTTGGGGCTTTTTTTGACCACGGGGGATGGTTGTTCAGTTCACCCCAGCCGGGAATCCACTGTGGTGAATTGGGACCGCGTAACGTCTGAAATCACCCAATGTGACCATTAGGCAAATTTTATTACCCAGGTAAAACTCCAATACAGAAGGCTGCCAGCAGGTGGCATCATGATTTCCAAGATTATAGACTCAATCACAGCAATTATACTTTTGTAACGTTCAAATCAGCATTATCAAATAAAGCAACAGAAAGGAATTTAATAACTGTTGAACCACACACGCTATTATTAAATAGAAAACTATATTGAAATCTTTGTAAGCTTGAATTTCCTATCTAAGCTTATCTTCTGTTTCACCAATCATTTATAGTTTACCTGTGAGGTTTCAGACCTGTACTTAATTGTCATGACCGCCCCAGTTTCAGCCAGTGGAAGCCTTGTGGATTCAAAGTTTTATTGTGGGATTTTCCACACACCTCCCTATCCCCAATCAGTATCAGTGGGGAGGGGGTGATAGGGATGGGCCACACAGCATCTAAGCTAGCATCCCTGTGTCTAGCAGCATGTGTGTGTGTCATTCACAAACACACTCTTCTCGCTCCAAGCACATTTTTGCACAAAACTCAGATCTCGGTGGACATGCAGCCCATTCTCGTCTTCTCAAGTTCCCCCTGGGTAGAATGAAGGGGTCCTACTGCAGTAACAAACTTTTGTACAACCATCCCAATTTCCTCTAGGATCCGGGAGTGTGAGGTAAACACATGCTTAGCCTCACTCTAACTCATTCTCTCACATATTGTCTCACAAATACATCACGTTACCACACCACTGAGTTTGACTCAGAGGGTATTTTCAGACAAGTGCATTACCCAATCAGACAAGTGCATTACCCAGTATTCACTAGTTAACCATCGGTTACCAGTGGGCTTTTCACAAAAGCACAGTGGGTACTGGGTGGGGAGGCGCTTGTCTGAAGCCACCCAGACTCTCTGGGTTTTGCTGAAGTACCTCTGCAGCCCCTATTTCTCCAGGTCATGTAAAGCACCACTATAATTTGTTTCGGGGAGGGCAAGATAGGAATGCAGGAATGCATTATATCAATACACGTGCAGGGGGATGGGTTTGGTACATTGGAAAGGGATGGGAGAGTCCCTTTGCCATGCCCCCTTTCAACATGCCCTCTCCTCCTTTCACTGCCAGGTCTAAGCATCCAGGCAGTTGGCAACCGTACACAAAGACATTCACACAAATACACGATCAGCCTCCTGCAGCCCACTTCTCCCTCATACCTTAAATCACAGCAGCTACCTCTCTCTCTGCCCTACTGAAACCAGAGTTGCTCCCGGATGAGCATTGTTCAGTTTGGGAGTGGCTTCCAAGTGGCTGGGAGGCACAAATTGTAGCAGGGGGTGTTCCCAGGGCCACACAGGGCACTGGGGTCTCTCTCAGGGAATTGGCTTACCTCACTGCCATGCCTATTCAGCCCTCAGTTGACTGTATTCCCCCACCCCTTTGGGGAAGGGGGTTCACCCTTGGAACAACACTGCATCAGTCCATAGGGATTCAAGTCAACAGTCTCTTTATTAAACATATGCACAGTTCCTTAGTCCCTGGGCTTCTGGCTCGTCTGCCTCCAGCCCCAGCTCAGGCCACATTCACATCTGCAGCGGCGAGACCCATGACGGAAGACACCAGCAGCGGGGAGGAGCTGGAGAGCAGAAGAAGAGCAAGTGTGAACGGGGATGTGCCACAGCTTCCCTCATGCATGTCAGGGACATTCTCCCTGACATGCACGAACTAAGCCACAGCACATCCCCACTGGCACCAGAGGGAAGCCACGGCACATCCCTGTTCGCAATGGCTCTTCTTCTGCTCTCCGGCTCCTCCCCACTGCCGTTTCTTCCCTCACGGGTCTCATCACTGCAGATGTGAATAACAGCCCCCCAAAGTCTATAGTAGGGAGGCATCAGACCCCAGACTCTGGCCAAGCCTTCCCCAGGCAGGAGGCTCCCTCCTGGGCACAGCCTCTCCCAATACCTGGGTTCCCGCTGGTTCTTCCAGCCTTCAGCACCTTGGAGAGCATAGAGTGGGATGGATCCGCTTCAAGCTTTTCCTTGGGAGATGTTGTTCCTTCCACATCCAGGCAGAGACTCCCTCTTCTCCCAGTCTTGCCTCTCCTCTTATACAGGTAGAATAGGTGTGGCCAGATTTCCCCTCCTGAGCCTTAAATGGCCAACATCCTGCTCACTCTGACACTTTACTGTCCAGCCTGTTTCTTACCCACAGGTGACTCCTGGGCATGGGCTGACTTTCCCAGCCCCTTCAGGACTCACAGACTCAGGCTTAACTCTCGCCTGTCCAGGGCACGCAGGCCCACAGGTTTCTGAGTCTGATAGCCAAGTGCCAGTCACAAGTACATGCACACAGGCTTCCTGGCTGGCCCCTGCATGTACTCAGCCCTCCAGGCTGACCCACTTAGCCCCCTCCTTAAAGGGGCCACAGCCACACAGGACTGCTCCCTGCTACACAAATCATAGCAAGGGCTTTTCCTGCAGCTGCTGCAGTAAGGACTCCTAAAGCACTGGCAATGGCTCAGTAACTATGTGGGATAGCACCGGTCCATGCAATCAAATGGGGCATCAGTAGTTGCATGGGTTGCTTGGCCTCAGTGCTTTCCCTGGTGTCAGTCCATACCACGTACCACCCAGCACCTCTTGGTTACTTATTTCTTGGAGTTGCTTGATCTGGCCACTCACTGCAGAATTCCCACAATCGCCTACAGTCACAGTGTAGAATAAGTAAATGATTTTTCATTTAAAACATAACATCAGTGTTGTGAAGTAGTTATGTCTGGGCAACTGGGTTGCATATCAGGGTTATATATCAAATAAATCATTCAGAACCTCAGAATCTGACTCCTGCCCCTGCCCTGTCCCCTCAGACTCTTTTTTGAGACAGGATTCCACTGGTTGCCCTTGATAACTAATTCAGAGGGCCTAATTCAGAGGGGGTTTTTAATCAGCTTTTGAGACTGAAAAATTGTAACCAGCAAACACTCATTCTGGCTTTTAAAGTACACCTAGGTAAATGCCTGCATTATAATAATGAGTGATGTGTTGAAATTTCTGAAAATGAATTTATACTGAGCCACTACATGGTACCTGAGGGCAGCCAAGTCTGGGATAACCAGCAGACTAGAGGAGTCAGGAGTAGAGTTTCATCGGTAATTAAAATTAGTATCCATAGGTAACATTTTTGAGCACTCCATCATCTGACAGGCTACCCCCAATCAGGTACCCAATGCCAGAAAATGTGAGCATTATCCAGAGAAATTGACAAGCTCCAGTTGGAACCACTGCAGAGCGTGGCTCTGCAGAGCGCCAGCTGGGGGTTGTCAGTTTCAAAGGTGGGTTGAGTCTTCCCTCCCACAGCACCCTGACAGGCTCTGTGGCCAGGAGGCTGCTTTTGAAACTGACAAGTATCAACTGCGAGCGCTGTAGAGCCTGTCTCCCCAGTGGTTCCTGCTGGGGCCTGACATTTTCAAAGGCCGGCCAGCCAGCCAGTGCTTTTGAGCAGTCCATCAGGTCCCATTTGGGCACTGATGGTGTCCAAATGGGGCCATGTCAATTTGGGCACAACACAAAGAAAAAAAGAAGGGAAAAGGTAACCTACCCACACTATTGAATATGTATTAATGAACCAATAAAATATTGGTATACTAAATGTTAAAATAAATACAAAAAATACCATCTATCAAGCAATATAAAACACTATATAAATGGTTAAAAAGAACGAAAAACCAGCTGGCACACAGCAATCATGATATAAAAATGAATGTGAGAACCATAACTCAGCTGGTTCACAGAAAAAAACAATTAAACTGCCCAGATTTGTTTCGGGGGTACTCAAACCCCCTTTCTCAATGGGAAATACACAAAATAATGATCATATTAGCATGTCACATCACGTTTTGCATAAATGCTGGCTGTGGAAGAGAAAGAAGGGGGAGGAATCACTATTTGCATAATATTCTTCAGAGGTGCCCAAATCTTTGGGTGCCCAGTTACAGTTCTGGTCAGGACTCAGGAGGCTTCCATATTAGTCAAGAGGAGCAGAAGCAGCAGGTGCCATCATGAGGGTTTGAGGAGAAAGCATTTGACAAGGGAGAAAGATTGGAGGCTTGCATGTGCCCACTGGAAGAATGGATTTTGCTGAAGTAGGACTTGTGGCTAACTGGCCTGGTGGAGCATGAAAGCAGAGTGCTGAGGAATAGCATCTCCCCACCCCCAGCACTGAGGTGATGCATAGCACACCAGCGTTAAATATTTCTGTCTGCGTGCACCACTGCTGGGATGAATGGCCCACCACTGCTCGGCTGGCTTAAGAAGGGGGGCGGTGGCTGGGGGCTGTGAGCTGGTGACTCCCTGGACCCTGCCTAGACCTGTGGCTGTGCTTGTTCCCACCCCCAGGTAACATCAAAAAGAGGAGCTGCCCTGAGGGTGGTGCCCTCTGGGCAGCGGCCGGAGGGCGCCGCCAAAGGGCTAAGGGCCATTGGCGGGTCGTTAGCAGATGGAAGCGGCCATCATTTATGCTCTGCGAAGCGGTCCCAGCACAGCACACCAACAGCTGTGTGGAGTGCACCTTCGCCTTCCCCCTCCCCCCTGCCTGGTTGGGAGCAGGGAGGTGAAGATACATGCCTGGACTGAGGGGTGGGGTGTTATTTATTGTGTAGGGAACTGTGAGGGATGTGTGTGTTAAAATTTGGGTAGTGGGTTGGGTAGGTTGGGGTTGGGTGTGGTGTGGGGATTAGCAGCCTCCCTCTTGTGGCAGGAGAGGGAGGTGGGGGAGAGGTGTGGAGGGGAACCCCTGGTGTGAGCAAGGGTGACCATCTGGGGGGAGGGTTGCCCACCGGTGGCAGAGGCGGGCTGGGGGGGTTGGGGGTGGGGTCTAGCAGGGTTCTCTAAGGATGGGAGGGCTTCTGCGGCTATCGGGATTGTTACGGGTCAGGGGAGATATGGTTCAAAGGGGAGGTGTGTTCCATCAGTAAGGAGGGAGTGATGCTTTGTACCCATTCCCCTCTCAAATCCCCATGGGGATAGGTTGTGGGTTGAGGCCCAGGAGACCCAAGCTTTGGTCTGGTGCTGCTGAACGCTAGGTCAGTTGTCAATAAGTCAAGTCATCTACCATCCGGGAGTTAATTCTCGAGTGGGACGCCGACCTCGTGTGTATTACAGAGACCTGGCTGGACAATGAATCGGGCCCTATTCTGGCTGATCTTGCTCTGGCTGGGTTCTCTGTGCAGCATCAGCCTCGGCTGGCGGGACAGGGAGGCTGTGTAGCCATTGTTATCAAGGATGCATTGTCTTTTAGAAGGTATCTGGTGCAGGCTCCACCAGGTGTTGAGTGTCTCCATCTTGAGTTGGATTTAGCTGAGGACAGATTAGGGGTGCTGCTGGTGTACCATGCACACAATTGCCCGGCGGCATCCCTACATGCTCTTGCTGATCTGGTGTCAGATGTGATCCCGCGGACCCCTAGATTAGTGGTCCTGGGGGATTTTAACATTCATGCCGACACCTATCTTGGAGGAGCAAGGTATGAGTTCATGGCCTCCATGACAACCATGGGCCTGTCCCAAATCATCTGTGGCCCCACGTATGAGGAGGGACATACAATGGATTAGGTTTTCTACACCGGCCTTGAGGTGGGGGGTCAGTTAGTAGGAGTTAGGGGGGTGGAGCCTTTGTCATGGTCTGACCATTACTTCCTTAAGACGTGCATCCTGGTGCATGTCAGCCCCCAGCGGGGTGCAGGACCTATTAGATCGGTCCGCCATTGGAGAATTATGGATCCGGATCAGTTCCAGAATGCTCTGCAGGAAGTTTCCCCATGACCTTGACACCCACTCTGTCGATGATCACGTAGCCTTCTAGAACACCTTGTTGGCTGAGACTATTGACAGAGTGGCTCCCAGGCGTCCGCTACCCTCCTGAGTTTCCCGCAGGTCTCCTTGGTTTACTGAGGGCCTGCGGTGTTTGGAGCGGGAGAGCAGGTGGTTAGAGCAATGGGGACGCCAGACTCACGATGAGTATGATCGATCGCAGCAGAAGAGCAGTTTAAAGGCCTATGCTGTGATGGTGCAGGCAGCAAAGAAGC
This sequence comes from Sphenodon punctatus, assembly GCA_003113815.1. NCBI lineage: Eukaryota > Metazoa > Chordata > Lepidosauria > Sphenodontia > Sphenodontidae > Sphenodon > Sphenodon punctatus. Next base: position 36,469 of record QEPC01005106.1, on the reverse strand, counting down.
AGTTCTTTGCTGCCTTGATTGCATCTGCAAAGTCACGTACAGGGGAGCTTTTCCAGGTGGTGAAAGGCTTGGTCAGTCCTGCCTGCCTCACCCTGGACCTGGAGCAATCCAGTGACCAGTTTATTGAGTACTTTGTAGATAAGATCACTCGCATCCTCCACGACTTCAGTTCCACAGTTATTGCAGAGGATGAACTTGGGGCTATGGATGCCCCATCCTGTCCTGTTTTGTGGGATCGGTTTCAGATGGTGTCAGCTGCCGATGTAGAGTCCTTGATGGGATCTGTTCATGCCACTACTTGTGAACAAGACCCATGCCCATCCTGGTTGGTGAAAGCCAGCTAGGAGATGTTACAGCCATTGCTGTCTGGGGTGGTTAGTGCCTCCCTTCGGGAGGGCAGGGTGCCTGACTTCCTGAAGGAGGCCGTGGGTTAGGCCCCTGCTCAAGAAACCATCTCTTGACGCTGATGTTCCTGCCAGTTATTGGTTGGTCTCTAACCTCCCCTTTTTAGAGAAGGTTATTGAGCGGGCTGTGGCACGGCAGCTCCAGGAACATCTGGATCGAGACTGCACTGGTGGCCTTGGTTGATGATCTCCGTCTGGCATTGGACTAGGGTCATCAGACCTTATTGGTCCTGCTAGACCTTTCGGCTGCATTCAACACAGTCGACCATGAGGTGTTGGTGACTCGCCTGTGGGAACATGCCGGGATTGGCGGGACAGTCTTGGACTGTTTTCATTCATTCCTGACCGGGAGAACTTACCGGGTGGTCTTGGGGGACTGTACATCTTCCCCCCCAAGACCTCACGTGTGGAGTCCCGCAGGGTGCCATTCTGTCCCCCGTCTTGTTTAACATCTATATGCAGCCATTAGGGGAGATCATGAGAGGGTTTCAGGGCATGCAGTGTCATCAGTAAGCTGATGACACTCAGCTTTACCTCTCTTTTTCCATTGACCCAGGTCACGCAGTCTCCTCGTTTTCCCAGTGCCTGTCAGCTGTGGGGGCTTGGATGAGGTTGAGCCATCTGCAAGTGAATCCTGACAAGACAGAGGTGATGTTGGTGGGCGAGGGCTTGGGGGGCCTAGGGGAGGTTGGATCTCCTCTTGTTGGGGGGGCTCACCCTCCCATGATCTCTCAAGTGCGGAGTCTGGGTGTGCTCCTTGATTCACGGCTCAGCTTGGAATCTCAGGTTGTGGCTGTGGCGGGGAGTGCATTTCAGCAGTTACATCTTGTCCGGCAGCTTCAGCCATCTCTCTCAGACTCTGACCTCGCCACTTTCATCCATGCCTTCATCACCTCGAGGCTGGATTACTGCAACATACTCTATGTGGGGCTGCCTGAGAAGTTGGTCCGGAGGCTGCAGCTGGTGCAGAATGCTGCGGCCCGTCTCCTTACGGGGGCGGGCTGCAGGGAGCACATGACACCAGTGCTCCGGGCTCTACACTGGCTACCTATAAAGCATCGGGCTAAGTTCAAGGTGCTGGTTTTAACCTTTAAAGCCCTTCACAGCCTCACTCCCCCTGTGCCTGTGCGACCCCTGAGATCATCCGTGGGAGCCTTTTTGGAGGTTCCCCGGGCGAGGAGGGTGGCCACTGATGTTAGATCTTTTTCGATGGCTGCCCCTGTGCTGCGGAATTTATTCCTGGAGGAGGCTTGGTTGGCCCCCACTCTCCTGTAATTTTGACGATTATGTAAGACCTGGCTGTTCCGACAGACCCTTGGCGAGGGGTAGGGGTTGGGTGGGTGGGGTGGGAGTGTTTTGTTTTGTTTCGCTGCATAATATGGAATCTTTAATTGTTTTAAATGTTTTGTTGTTTTTATAGTTGTTGTTCACTACCCTGGGCTGTCCTGTGGGCAGGAGGGGTGGGATACAAATTTTATATAAATAAAAAAATAAATAGATAAAATAAATTATTGGAATGAGTGAGAAAGACTGGGATGTAGGGCTGCACCAAATAGGTGCACCAAATACTTGGGAGGGATTTCCGAGCTTCTGAGTACCACCTCTGAGTGTTCGGTGGCTCCTCTGAGTACTTGGAAATCTCACCCTATTAGCTTATAGGCTGGGGAAAAGCCCCACCAGCTTAATAAGTGATAGGTAAAAGTCCTTATAGCTCCTTGCCCCCCTGCCCCACCTATCAGGTGACAAGTAGGGACCAAAACACCTTAGGGGCTTTTGCCCATCGGCCTCACACAAGCAGGCAGACAAGCTCCAATGCCTCCAAAAAGAAGTCTTGGATAATTAAACTCACATTTAGGACAAGTGCAACAGGGAGCTTGCCAAAAGTGCAATAGCTAAGCTTTCCCCTCCCTAAAAAGATAAATGTCCAAAAGTACAGATTGTAAAAACAGTGTTAGCACACTGAACTGTTAGTGTTAGTCACCATGCCCAATCTTCAGGTCATAGTGAATGACCCAAAAATTTAGTAACTCATCCCCAGTCTCTCTTATCCTATTGTCAGGAACCCTTGTTTCTGCAGGGAAACAAATTCTCTATTGTTCAGGCAGCTGAAAATTACTTACAAATAGCCTTCCTCCCCAGCATGTATCTGAACTATTAATTTGCATGCAAGGGTCTAGACATGGTTGCATGCAAAATTAGAGCTGACTCTAGCCCCTTGCATGCAAAGTAATGGTTCAGATACATGCTGGGGGAGGAAAAGGGACTGTTTGCAAGCAATTTTCAGCCCCCTGGAAAATAGATAATTTGTTTTCCTGGGGAAACTATGGTTCCTGACAATAGGAAGAGAGAGACTGGGGATGAGTCATTGAATTACTGTAACTGAGCACCCAAAGATTTTGGCACCCCTGATGAATCTGGGGTGACCCCTCACATGAGGGGGATGGGAAAGAACCCCTAAGGCTTCTTAGCCCCTGCCTATCACCTGATAGGTGGAGGAAGTAAGGACAACCATCTGGGTCACTCTGGCTATGCATGCTGTGGTGCCTCCCTCACTTAATCGAGGGTTCAGAAGTTTCTGAGTACCGGTTTGATACTTGGAAATTTGGAACCGAGTACCATGATCCTCGGTGAATTCCAAACAAAATCAAGTACCAAGTTTCAGCTCCAGATATTTCCAGATGTGGGAAAGAGTTTGCTTTATTGCTCATACTATTTCCTTGTTATATTCTCTTAGGTTTCCTCTCTCCATTTGTCTTTTTGGACTGCATCCCTTTCCCTTGTCTAATATTTTTTTTTATATAATAGCATAGAACTAGGGATGTTACATACGAAGCAGGGCAATTTTGTATTTCTGATTTCTATTCTGGTTTCAGGGCCAATTCTTTTGTGGGGTGTGTGTTTTGTGGCTCAAATTTTTGGAATCTTTTCAAAGAAGGGAAATCTGGTGCGGCAGCTTTGGCCGCTGGTTTTGGTTCCTGACCTGGCCATGATCATCCATGCTTTTATTACCTCTTGGTTAGACTACTGCAACGCGCTCTACGTGGGACTACCTATAGTGCCGGCTCAGAAGCTGCAGTTGGAGCAGAATGCGGCGGCCCTGCTCTTGGTGGGGTTGGGCCGCTGGGAGAACATTACACCAGTGCTCCGATCTCTGCACTGGCTTCCAATAGTCTTCCGTGCCCGATTAAAAGTGTTGGTTTTAACCTATAAAGCCTTACATGGCCTGGGCCCTGCTTATTTGCGACACCGCCTCACTCCCGGGGTTCTAGATTGGCCCCTGCAGTCATCTGGGGGCACCATGTTGGAGGTCCCCCGGGTTTTCCAGGGGGCCACGCAGAATAGGGCATTCTCAGTGGCCACGCCGCACCTTTGGAATTCTCTCCCGGTGGGGGTCCATCTGATCCCAGTCCTCCCAGCCTTCCGTAAGAACTGTAAAACCTGGATGTTCCATCAGGCATTCGTTTCTTGGAATGTGGCAGGATGGCGGGTAAAATCCCGGGACCAGAACTGCGTGCTTTTTTTTAAAAAAAAGAAGTTTGTTCTTATTTTGTTACAAGAAACCTGGTGCCTCGAGATGCTGTGAATGCCCGGATATGAGACTTACTGGCAAAAAGCAGTTAAGAATGAGCTCAGGGATAGACCAAGTGGAGGAACAGCTTGCATGGTGTCAGAATCATTTAAGACAAAGATAAATCCCTTGCCTGTCGAGGTTTCGTGTGGATGTGGGTGCCTCCTTCAAACCCCGGAGTGGACTTTGCTGATAGTCTCTGCCCATATCCCCCCCTAGTAATTCACCTTACTATGAAGAAAGTATGTGGGCAGAACTGGTTTCCCTGGTGGAATATGTCCAAAACCTTTATGCAGATGTTAGACTCCTCCTAGGTGGGGACTATAATGCACGAATGAGAACTACTGATGATGCCTTAGAACAGTTTGGTGACTTTCATTTAGATGAGGATTTCTCCCCTCTAGGGGAGCAAGTAATGAAGGATAGTGGCTTAAATGGGAGGGAATGGAGTTTTATTTGCTAAAGCTATGTATCAGATGGACCTTTACACCCTGAATGGCCGTGGGTGGGGTGATTACCCAGGTGAATATACGCATACATCTCCTAGGGGATGTAGTACAATTGACTACGCCTCAATCTCTACCAATATTATACCTTTAGTAGCTGCTTTCGTGGTGAGCTTTAGACCCGAAACTGACCACCTCCTCCTCCTCCTGCAACTAGAAGGGTTTAAGGCCCTGAAGGGCGATGATAGAGATAGGTGAGAGAGGTGGGCTGGAAGAGGAATAAATGGCAGGGGGACAATTTGGAGCAGACCATTTTGGCGGCATTACATTCCCCTAAGGGAAGGGATTTTTTAGAGAAAATCTTTGAATCCCTAGCCTTGGAAGAAGTAATTACTGGGTATCAGTTATTAACCGAATGGCTTATCCCTTAACTTGTAAAACAAGATTGGTCTCCTGCCAGATCAGTGGGGGAAAATGTAACTTCCTAGTTTGATAAAGATTGTTCGGCCGCAAAGCGGAAACTTAGAGTGGTATATTGGAGATATAGGTTCAACCATAGCAACGCTATGTGGGAAGAGCTGATCTCTACCCATAAAGATTATAGGGAATTACTGGTGTTTAAACGTAACTATTCATACCGGTTAGCTTGAGAGGCTTTGAATAGGGCAGCTAAAGATGTAAACTCTAAAGCATTTTGGAAAGTAGTGAGAGGAATAGGCCAAGAGAAATTCAAGGTTGATAAAGTCCAGGTTGACGCTGCAGCCTGGAAGGAACATTTTCGTGCCCTACATTCAGATTCCACCGGTATAACTCGAGTGGTGAACCTCCTTTGTATAATATCTAGTTACTGTCATGGGGCCACGCCGCAGGCAACGTGGGCGTGGGAGCCGGGCCTGCCCCTGTGCCACAGCTCCACGTGTGCTTCCACTAAGGGTGGTGGCGGTGCCGCCACCAATGCAAACTCTACCTCGCATCCCCGGCTCTTAGCAATGCCAGAGGACGTGGGGCCTTCAATCCCTCGCACGATGGAGACTCTGCCTAGTGCCCCCGGCGCCCTGGTGATGCCGGGGAGCACGGAAGAGGTGGGGCCCTCCTCCTCCGCTGCGTCGCTCCACTCGTCTGTAGGCACGCACGCGGGCGGGGCCCTCGGCATAAAAGCCAGCACCGGGAAGCAACCGGCGCTGGTGATTGTAGAGGAAACCGGCCGCCTGTCTGAGCTAAGTAGCGTATTGTTATTGTTGCCATTTGAAAGCATACTCTGTGTGATACTGCCTGTTGTATAACCTGTTCCTTCATTCCCCTGTGTGCACGAGGCCAGGAGCAAGAGAGGGAGCGTGACTGAGTGAGTGGAAGGATAAGAGCGAGAGAAGTCCCTGTTGTCCCTGGACCTTTCTCCCCCTGTGGTGACTTGTGTATCTGTGCCCTGCCTCTCCCCTCCGAGCCCAGGCCCCTTCCCTGTCTCCCTTCACGTGTCTTCACCCCCAGCTTCTCCAAAACTCTACTGACCCCGAGAGCAAGTGAGATTGGAAGTGTGATAGGAGTGGACCTTTGCTTCCTTACACTCATGGCGCTCTATGATGATAAGACTCAGGTCTCAGTGACATCACAGGGCCCACCCAATAGCCTGACAGGCACCTTAGACCAAAGAGTACTCCTCGGAAGCAGGACCGAACGCGTGAGCACGTGGGTGTGTGTTCTAGGTCGCAGAAACCCCTCACTGGGAAACCCCTATTGCCCCCTCCCAGTGACAGTTGAGAACCTGTCACCCCAGAGGAAATAATAGACTTGATCAAAGGTCTCAAGAAGGGAAAGGCCCCCGGCCCACCAATCAACCCCAGCTTGAGTTGTTGAAGGCTGGGGTTGATTGGTGGGCCCCATTACTAGCATCTCTATTAATGGCGGTGAATGAGCAGGGGAAGGTCCCTTATGAGTGGACACAGGTGACAGTTGTTCCCATCCTTTAAGAAGGGTGATCTGTCATTGTCCAAAAACTATCGACCAATAAGCCTCCTCAGCATAGTCGCTAAGTTGTATGCTAAGTACCTGCTGATGAAGCTTGAAGGATGGCTGATTAGGAATAAGATTTTAAATAATGAGCAGATAGGGTTTAGATCAGGCAGGGCAGCAGGGGACCACTGTTTTCTACTCTCTCACTTTATCCAGAAATATGCAGGGCCTCAGGGAACTCTTTTCTCTACATTTATAGATCTTAGGGTGGCCTTCGATCTAATTCCAAGAGAATGCTTGTGGCGGAAATTGCTGCCACTACATATAGATAGGAGGCTATTATCATTAATTGTTAGTCTTTATAGGGATACTTCCATAAGGGTTAGGCTTAACCCGGATGGAGCTTTATCCGATAAAATCAATACCAACAGGGGGGGAAAGCAGGGCTGTATCCTGGCCCCCACCCTTTTTAACATCTATATGAATGATTTAGGGCCTGGATTATTGAATGGGGTCTTTCATGCCCCCCTTTTGGGGGACGTTGAGGTCCCATGTCTCTTGTATGCAGATGATACTGTGTTATCGTCACGCTCCCCGGTGGGTCTGAGAAGGTTTCTGTCATCATTTGGGAAATTTTGCCGCTCTAATTTACTTGAGATCAATTATGATAAAACTAAGGTTTTGGCCTTCTCTCGAAAGATCTGTCATAAGTGGCTGATCAAGGGTGTTGAAATTAAGCAGGTTCAAAGCTTTAGATACCTGGGTGTGCGCTTTCAGGCAAATGGAGGTTGGACGTTGCAACTCCAAGCAACAATAGGTAAGACTCAGAGGCTGGTTAAAGCCTTAATATCATTTTTAAATCAAAAGGAGGATATCTTATCACTCCAGCGATTAAGGTTTTTGCCCAGAAATGCATTTCCCAGATATTATACGGGGTCACTTATGGGCATTTGATTAATGGCAGTATTTAGAAAGGCTACAATCAGGTTTTGCCAGAACTCTTTTGGTAGCCCCTAGGGGAGCAAGTAATCTCGCCCTGGGTATGGAATGTGGTTTACCCCACTCTCCAAGAGAAAATATGGGCTGGAGCAATTACCTATTGGCTTTGTTTAGTATTTAAAATAGCAGTTCGTTTGTCGCTTTTGGCAGCCGAGGATAAGATCCCCAATGCCTGGGTAAGGGTGGTGGCCCACAAGGTCAAAACTATGGGGCTTAACCCAGAATCTTTGACCAACATAGGATTTAAGGGGGTTAAAACATTATTATTATGTAGATTGACAGATTTGACTTGGCAAGAGGCCAGGGCAGTAATTGGTGAAAGCCATGCATTGGATCACTATGCTCGGATTGCAAATAGTACCCGGTGCCCTATGGATTATCCGGGCAGTGATCTAGCCCCTAAAAGAGACTTTTTTCTATTGGCAAGGCTCAACTCTTATCCCTCAAAGCTGGTGGACGGCAGATGTCATGGGATACCTTTAGCAGAAAGATTATGCCATTGTCCACTAAAGCGAATTGATTCCATTGATCATCTTTTATTGGACTGTTCATTTTATATAGAAGCCCATTCCAGATTTATACAGTCCTTGGTGGCTCCTTTCCCAGGGAGATCTAAGGAGTTTCTGGTGTCATTTTTGTTCATGGATTGTCATCCAGAGATTAAGGGCAGCACATTTTCTTTGGTCAGTCTATATTATTAAACTGGAAGCAAAATAATGGTGGGTAAATTAAATAGGATTTTAACTGCTGAATTATTATGTGCCTTCTTGATCATGGTCACAAGTTTTATTTTATTTATATATTTATTTTATTAAGATTTTAAGGTTCGCATACATTTATGGTCAAGTCTTATAGTTTTATTCTTATTTAATTTTTTTTTTATTTCTTGCTTATGTGATGTAAATACAAAAGCCTCGGCTAAGCAATAAAGATTTTGATTGATAAAGCCTTACACAGCCTGGGCCCTGCTTATTTGCGAGACCACCTCACTCCCCGGGTTCTAGATTGGCCCCTACAGTTATCTGGGGACGCTGTGTTGGAGGTCCCCCGGGTTTCCCGGGGGGCCATACAGAATAGGGCATTCTCGGTGGCCACGCCACACTTTTGGAATTCCCTCCTGGTGGGGACCCATCTGGGCCCGGACCTCCCAGCCTTCTGTAGGAACTGTAAAACCTGGATGTTCCGTCAGGCATTTTACGAGGGAGAGGGGTAAGGGTGGGCGGGGATGGGGAAGGGCAGAGGTTTTTTTTTCTGGTTTTATGATTATTGTTTTAAATTGTTTTATATTGTATTTATATTTTTATTCTTGTTAACCGCTCTGGGCTGCCTGTGGCAGGAAGAGCGGGATATAAATTTTGTAAAATAAACAACAGGTGATTGGGAAGCAACCAAGAAGGGGGTGTAGCCTGTGTGTGTAGCTTCAGTGTGTGTAAGCGCGTGCAGACCTCAGAGAGAGACTGAGTGTGTGTGTGAGAGTGCATGCGCTCGCATGTACATGCATAGGTGGCAACCTGACAATAAACAGCAAAGAACCCCAGGTATCAGCAAACTCCAGAGCACCACAGATCCTATGTAATCACCCCATTCATGGTAGGGATATCCTCTTCAGTACTAGTAGGGGTGGAAATTTAACTGCAAATGGACCATTATGGATTAATCCATACCAAGGCAGCTGGTGGGTTTTGAGGTTGGAGAGGCACTGGGGCAGTAAGGCTGGGCCGGCGGGCCTAGGGGAGGAGCCTAGCCTCGGGGCAGAGTCAGGGATACGGTAGGCAGAGCTAGGGATACGGTAGGCGGAGCCAGGGCATAACCCAGTCAGAAGCAAAGAGTTCCCAGGGTTAACATTGGATGGACATTACATTACTTAATCCAGCAATTTCAGTTAGGCAGGTTATATTCACCTCTTCTGCCAGGTTTAAAAGCAGGCAAATCACCAGACTAACAATTACATATCATGATTTCAAAACCTCAATTTTATCACAATCACGTTTCTAGCATTTTGAACACCCATAAGATCACCAGACTAACTGTTACATCTCACGATTTCAAAACCTCAATTGAATCACGGGGCATTAAATACTAATTCCCCCTCACCCTCTGCTGCGTGTGTGTTTTGGGGGGGGATTATTATTTAAGACTCCACATCATCGAGTGAACAAAACCCATATAAAAACCAGAAAACCACACAAACAAACCAAACCATTCCCACAAGCCCCCAAAGGCATCTTCCCCAGCAGCCAAACACCTGTGCAAGCACACAGGCCTTTTTTAAAAAAATTGGCCAGGTTCAGGGATGCATTGCCACCAAATCAGACACATCCAGAGCAGCATCCCTAGTAGCTTCGCCAACAAACCCCCTGTTCAAGAACACAGACCCCTTTTTTAAAAACAGTTTGGCCCCTTTCGGGGCTGCATTCCCACCAAAGCAGGCCCAGAGTTCAACCAGCATCATCCCCAGCAGCCACACCTTATCCCCGGCAACATGACTATCCACGCAAACTAGTTTCCAGCAGAAGCAGCAGTGAAACAGTGAAGGGAGCATTAAAAAAAAAAAAAGTATCCACGACCAGTGGAACCATAAATTTTCAAAAGAATGGCCTCTCTACACATGCTGGGAGAGAAGAAGGAAAGCAGCAGCAATGCTGCATTGCTGCTGCTTTCCTTCACCCCTCCCAAGCATGAGAGGCCATTTTAAACACAAAGCAACATCCTCCCCCCCTCAATATCCCCCAGTTTGTCTGTCCCAACAAAAACCCTCCCCCCCAAAAAATCCCCCGTCTGTCCCCACAACACCCTACCTCCCCCCCAAATCCCCCCATTCCCCAGTCTCGCACACCCTCCCTCCCCCTTCCATCCCAGGCCCCTAGCCTGGGGAGACGAGACACTGGGGAAGGGGGGGTGAGTAAACGTGGGCAGGACTCGGGGAACAGAGGGGGAGAGTGTGCACCCACCCTCCCCCACCATTCCCCAGTCTCACACACCCTTCCCCCCCTTCCATCCCAGGCCCCCAGCCTCTGCTCCAGGCTTCAGGGTTCAGTGGAGGTGCTCTGCAGTGAGATGGGCTGTGGCACGCATGCTCAACAGTTCAAGCAGGCGCGCTGCAGCCCATCTCGCTGCCGAGCGCCTCCAGAAAACACCCAGGTGAGGCTTTGCATTGAGCCCATGTTCCTGCCGGTTATCAAATTCATGAGAACCAGAACCGGCAGGAACATCAGCATCAAGAGATGTTTTCTTGAGCAGGGGCCTAACCACAGCCTCCTTCAGGCAGTCAGGCACCCTGCCCTCCCGAAGGGAGGCACTAACCACCCCAGCCAGCAACAGCCGTAATGTCTCCTGGCTGGCTTTCACCAGCCAGGACGAGCATGGATCTTGTTCGCAAGTAGTGGCATGAACAGATACCAACAAGGACTCCACATCAGTAGGTGACAGCATCTGAAACTGAGCCCACAAAACAGGACAGGGCGGGATATCCATAGCCACAAGATGATCCGTGGTACCGAAATCGTGGCGGATGCGAGTGATCTTAGCTACAAAGTACTCGATAAACCAGTCACAGTGGTCACTGGATTGCTCCAGGTCGAGGCAAGAAGGACTGACCAAGCCTTTCGCCACCCAGAAAAGCTCCATTGGACGTGACTTTACAGATGCAATCAAGGCAGCAAAGAACTGCTTGTTTGCTGCCTACATCGCCACAGCATAGGTCTTTAAACTGCTCTTATGCTGCGGTCAATCATACTCATCACGAGTCTGGCGCCACCGTCGCTCTAACCACCTGTTCTCCTGCTTCAAACACCGCAGGCCCTCAGTAAACCAAGGACACCTGTGGGAGACTCGGGAGGGCAGCAGACGCCTGGGAGCCACTCTGTCAATGGTCTCGGCCAACAAGGTGTTCCAGAAGGCTACGATATCATCGACAGAACGGGTGTCAAGGTCCAGGGGAAACTCCCCCAGAGCATTCCAGAACTGATCCAGGTCCATAGGTCTCTGGGGGTGGACCGATCTAATAGGTCCTGCACCCTGTTGGGGGCTGACATGCGCCAGGATGCATGCCTTAAGGAGGTAATGGTCAGACCATGACAAAGGCTCTACCCCCCTGACTTCTACTAACTGACCCCCCGCCTCAAGGCCAGTGCAGAAAACCAAATCCAGTGTATGTCCCTCCTCATGTGTGGGGCCACAGATGATTTGGGACAGGCCCATGGTTGTCATGGAGGCCATGAACTCATGCCTCG
>QEPC01005106.1:2452-22137 GCA_003113815.1 Sphenodon punctatus | reverse complement strand
CCCCCAACCCCCCCAGCCCGCCTCTGCCACCGGCGGGCAACCCTCCTTCCTGGAGGATCACCCCTGCTCACACCAGGGGTTCCCCTCCACACCATCCCCCGACCTCCCTCTCCTGCCACCAGAGGGAGGCCGTTAACCCCCCACACCACACCCCAACACCCAAATTTTATCCCATCCACACTCTCAGTTCCCCACACAATACATATACAACCCCACCCCACTCCCCTACCCCCACTCACGCAGGGGGGCGAAGGCACTGTCTGGGCCACTGTCACTGTGCAGGGGCTGCTCTGCAGAGCAGGAATGATATCAATGGTGGCCGCCTCCACCGCCTTCGTCCGCCAACGGCACTTCGTCCTTTGGCGGAGCCGCCCTCAGGGAAGCTCCCCTTTGTACTGGATGATTACCTGGAAGGGGAGGGACAGCAGAGTGGTCACAGGTGGGGAGGATTCCCAGGGCCTTGGCACCAGGGACCCAACGCCCCAACCTTTTTCCAGTCCATACGGGGAGCAGACCCTTGCAGCTCATGTGACTGCATCCACTGTGCCTTCACTTCAGCCTGGGTATGTACGTGTGTGTATGGGCTGCACAGGCCCAAGCTGTGTGCAGACACTTCAGTTAGCCCCTAGAGGGCTGTGTGCAAAACAGACATGCGCATCATCAAACATAGCTTAAACCAACTCAGATGTCACCAAAGTGATCTATGGTCAGTGGGCACTGGTGAATGGCCACACAAATTCAATTCCAGAAGAAATAATCAGTACAGTTTCTGTGCAACACAAATTGCCCAACAAGCAGTGATTTTTCACACTTGATTTCTAAAGCACACTATTCTATGTAAAAAATATACGCACAGAATGCATAGAATTACAGCAGTTTCTAAGAACAAGCTTTACTACACAGATTTATATAGCAACTATTCGTAAGATATTTGATACGTGTAATTTATTTTTTTTATCCAAGACCTAATTTCATAGATTTCAAATCACAAGGGACATCTAAAATCTTGTTTGATCTCAGGCAATTGAATTTTGTTAACTTATTACTACATCAAACTGACTAAATTATATTTGGCTAAATAATATCTTTTAGTACAACAGCATCCAGTCTGGATTAGAAGACGTTAAGTGTGGGAGAATAGAATTCAACTCTCTTTCAAGCGTTTTCAAATTTTTAATCAACCTTCACCGTAAATATTTTTGTCTATATTTAGTTTGAATTTGCGCACTTTTAACTTCCAGCCAATGCTTCTTGCTATGCCTTCCACTGCTACGCTTAACACACTTTCTCCTTACAGAGGTACTTGTATATCATAGCCACTTAGCTTTATTTTTGGGAATTTGAATAGATTTTGCCTCTTTGATCTCCTTCAATAAGTCATATTTTGTACTGAAGCCTGTGTGTGCCCTCTTCGGTTTTTTAACCTCATTTTAAAACATTTCGAAATCAGGATTAACCAGTTTATTTCAATAGTTTTTTTCACTAATGCTGTATAGCAGTGGTCCAGATCCTAACCTTTTTGCCTGTGTGACTGTGTTTTGAGACTTAAATATTATCTTGTGACCTTAAACAGCAAAAAATGGCAATGCAAAGTATATCAAAGCTCAATCAGATCATGCCCCCATGGACAGATGCTGCAAATCCACTTAGGTGACTCCACTTCCCACTCCACAATTTGGGGATTTCTTCCATGAAAAAAAATAAAATTACTGCAATACCTTACCCACTAATCCTCTGTTTGTGTATCCCAGGGTGTCTAGCCTTTTTTGCCATAGCACTACACTGGCATCTTATACTCAGTTATTTGTAGATTATAACTCCTTAAGCCCTTTTCAAAGTCATATAGTGTTGTGTCATGGATCATCAGAGACATGGGTGGACTTCAGGATCAGGTCTAGGAACAGGAATTGGAGAAGGTTCAGACAGGATTGGGTCCAAGATCAGGATCACAGAAAGTTCAGGTCCAAGAATGGACACAGGGTATTTTTAAAGAGGCAAGGCGATGGGATGGGGAGCGTCCACGGGGAAAGTTTCAAACAGGCAGCTCCCAGCATGGCTACCCTGGTCACATAGGCAAGCCACCACACTCCCCCTCTGCCATGGACTACGAAGGAGGGAGAATGGAGGGGGAAGCATGCCAGGCTGGTCTTGGCAATTGATACGTCTCTGGCATGAGTGCTAGGGAACCCAGGCTCCCCAGTGCTCAGTCACGCGCAGTTCTTGTGACTTGCAAAGGTCATGTCCCCCACCCACAATGCCTATGAGCGGCGGACCCATCTGCTGGCATGGCTGGCCACCCCAATTCATCCAGGCAGGCTATTTGGCTTGCCCCACATGGAGCATCCCAGATTTCCCAACAGTGCTCCCTGTTGCCATAATGTTTCAAGTGGGTGCTTATGAAATCAGGACAGAACCAATAGCAGTTAGAATACTTCTTTACTGGAAGGTTAATACATAGCTCTACTTAATATTTCCTGCTTCCCTTGTGTGAGAACAAGTGTTCTAATCCATTAGAGGACTTCCCTGTGTGCATACTTATTCTTCCTGTGGGCTTCCTTAACTCTCTGATTTCAGGTTCCAATCTTGCTACAAGTAAGCGCTCCATGGAGCATGCATCCCCCCGCTCCATCGTCAGATGGGCAGTGGGCTCCGTGGCTCCTGGGTGGTCCTGTGGGATAGCATATCATATAAAACACCCATAGGTTTAGGTCCCAGAGCAGGCTCTGGTGCAGGTGGGACTAGAAGTGGACACAGTCACAGGGTGAGGAGCGGGTGCAAGCGCATGAAAGAAAAAGCACTGTACAGGCTCAAAATAGGCTCATGAACAGGGGAGGAAAATGTGAGCAAGAACAGGAAGTATTGTTCCACTCAGACTTCTGGTCCAGTTGGGCAGACCTATATGCCTGGAGGTAGCCAATCAGCAAGCGGGGGGAGAAGGGGGGAGTGGTATGCAAGGAACAGAAAGCCTTGTATGGAGGCTGTAGCCGGGGGGGTCTCTCCCAGAGGCCGCAGGGCTCGGGAGAGCTCACAGGGGAATTAGCAGCCCCCACGGTTACGACCTTCGCCCCTCTTTCTCGGGGCTACGCTACATGGGCACGCAGTGGAGTCCCCACCCTTGGCCTCCAACCTCCCCTTATAGCCAAGGCCTGCCCTGCCAAGTAGCGTGTCTGTCAGGCATCTCGCCCTGCGGGGCCCCTGGCTCAGTCCCTTCTATCTGACCTGCTCTTGGTCTCGATCCTCGGAGGAAGGTCGGGCCCAATCCGGGTCCCTGGGGTCCGGGCTGCGAGTCTGGTGCGGAGAGGAAGGGAGCTTCAACAGCGAGCTCCTTCCCCTAGCTTTCTCCCTGTTCTAACTGAGCTTCAGGCCTTTATAGGCCCCGAGCATGCTCAGTGCCATTTGGCCCTACTGAGCACACTCCTACCCCTACATCCTGGTTATCTTGGCCTTGTGGATAGAGAGCTAACTTGGCCCTGCCTTGTGGATAGGGAGCTACCCTGGCCGGGCCTTGTGGATAGGGAGCTACCCTGGCCGGGCCTTGTGGATAGGGAGCTACCCTGCCTGGGCCTTGTAGATAGAGAGCTACCCTGGCCCTGCCTTGTGGACAGGGAGCTACCCTGGCCGGGCCTTCTAGATAGGGAGTTTCCTGAACGGGAAAACCACCCTATTACAGAGGCCTTGCCTCCAGGTATGGTAACGGCTGTGTAGAGCTGCTGACCACTGCTTGTAAACACTGGACTGCCAGTTCAATGACCCTACTGCTCATGTATTTTTTTCTGTTCCCTAGTATCATCACCTGGCCATTTTTAATTATTTCATTCCCCAAAACAAACATGTTATCCGTTTTGACTAAAAAAATAAAATAAAAAATATCGGTTATACAGACCTGAAATTAATTGTCCACAGTTATTCATAAAAACAAAAGTCCCCACACAGGTGGTGTGAATCTTCATCTGCTTTGTGCTTAGCACTGATTCATATCCCAGACACATCATCAGCAAGGGCTAGTGCTGACACAAAGCACAGGGAGTTATTGGAGCACATTGAAATGCACCTCACAAATCACAAAACTGCATACTTCGCTCCTAATATTCTCCCATCTGTTTCCAAGGAATGTGTCAGTAACTACCTTAATGGCTAGGGGAAGTATATAATGTAAGATAAAGTAAACATCCTAGCAGACGAGATTGTTTCCAGACCCGTGCCAAAATCTCAATGAGATAATAAAATTACATCTGCTTTTGCTAGATGATTGACATTTGCATAATGAATTTTCTAACCCTGGTATGAAAATAGTGGATAATATATGTGTAATCTCCGTATGGACTACTGGGAAACTCTAATTACAAGAAAAAATTCTCTCTCCTTTTATAGATCTTGCAGATGAGAAGTTTCCCCCAGCATACTGAGATAAACTACTTCGAAGACAAATTATTGCTTACACACACCAGCGGTTCAATCTAACCCCTTCCCCACCACGTAGCATACATCCCAACCGAGAGGAGCATCTAAGCCCCTCTTCAAAGCTTGAATATTTTCTGTAATTAGTTCCAAGTTATACCAGATTGTCAATCTAGTTATTTCTTAAAGGAATAGCATTTCTGAGAGAAAACATACTACCAGCGGGCGAAATTCTGTGAGGGGCGGAGGTGAGCCCTAAAGCTGTACTTCCAGGTGCTCAGCTCCCACAGGATTTGGTATTTGAAT
The DNA here is from genome assembly GCA_003113815.1 of Sphenodon punctatus. NCBI lineage: Eukaryota > Metazoa > Chordata > Lepidosauria > Sphenodontia > Sphenodontidae > Sphenodon > Sphenodon punctatus. The sequence goes on along the minus strand of QEPC01005106.1, from coordinate 17,433 downwards.
TTTACTAAAATACAAATTAGATAAAGCTAAAATTAAAAACAAAACTACAAATCCCCAAAGGAGAGACTGGGGCTGCATGTTCATTTCCTGAATATTTTAGGAAAGGATGTAACTAAGTCAAGTAACTAACTTGATGTAACTAAGTCAAGTGTGTGTAACCTACAATCTCAACTCTAAACATTAATAGTGACAAAAAACAAAAACATGTTTTCCCAGATTATTATTATTATTATTATTATTATTATTATTATTAGCTTTTATATAGCACCAGCGATGTACCTGGAGCTTTACAGAAAAGAAACAGAGTAAGAGATTTGCTAATTATTATTATTATTATTATTAATAACAAACATTTATATAGCGCCAGAAGTGTACCTGGCACTTTACAAAGTAATAAAACAGACACGGTCCCTGCCCCTAAGGCTTACAATCTGAGACACAGGAGCTGGGGGAGAGACTTAGGAAGGGGAACAGAGGGAGAGACAAGGGGTCTAACATTCATGAAGATGCGAGGTCTCAAGTGCACGTACTTGGCTTGGTTACGATGAGAATGACAGCAGGCAGGTCCATGTTGCAAGGATAAGGGTAAACCGATCGTAGGTATAGGAATAGTGGCTCAGCAGGATAAAGAGTCAGACAGAGCAGAGCGAAAGAGGTGAGTTTTAAGGAGAGATTTGAAGGTATGAAGGGAGGGGGCAAGGCGGATGTGGACAGGGAGGGAGTTCCAGGCATGGGGGGCAGCAAGTGAGAAGGGACGAAGGCGCTTAGGGGAGCAGGGAAGGCGTGGAAGGGTGAGAGAAGGGACAGAGGAGGAGCGAAGTGCACGGGCTGGAGTATGGAGGGCGATAAGTGCAGAGAGGTAAAGGGGAGCAAGGTTGTGAAGAGCTTTATACGTGCTAATAGAGTGAAGATTCCCAGGTCAATCAGGCTAAAAGAAATTCTAACTGCCTACATTTCACTGACCTTTACTGAATTTCATACAATTAAGTCAGTCTGTGTTCTAATACACAAAGAGCATCTAGCACTGTATGAGTGAAAAGAAGGGAACTTGAATGTCATATCCTTTCTCCCCTTATTTCTGTCCAAAACTCTGCTGCCAGGGTCATCCCCCTCGCTCGTTGCTTCAACCACATGCAGCCCCTCCTCTCCTCTCTTCACTGGCTCCCCCTTCCTGAACGAATCCTGCACAAGCTTCTAGTCTTCACCTATAAAGCTCTTCACAGCCTTGCTCCCCCCTTCCTCTCTGCACTAATTTCCATCCATACTCTAGTCCGTGAACTCCGCTCCTCCCCCGCCTCCCCTGCTCCCCTAACCACCTTCGTCCCTTCTCCCTAGCACCCCATGCCTGGAAGTACCTCCCTGCCCACATCCGCCTCGCCCCCTCCCTTTGTACCTTCAAATCCTTCCTCAAGACCGACCTCTTCCGCTCTGCCCTCCCTGACTTGCACCCTCCTTGCACCCTCCCTTCATACCTTCAAATCTCTCCTTAAAACTCAACTCCTTGTTCCCTTCACCTAACTCCTGCTGATACCCTCCATCCAGTACAATCTGTTACCTAAGGTTTGTGTACTCATATCCTCACCACATGGACCAACCAGCCATCATTCTCAATGTAACCAAGCCAAGCGCGTGCACCTGTGACCTCGCATCCTCGTGAATGCTACACCCCTTGTCTCTCCTTCTGTTCCCCTTCCTTCGTCTCCCCACCCCCACCCCCTGTCTCTCAGATTGAAATCCCTAGGGCAGGGACCATGTCTATTCAATTACTTTGTAAAGCGCCAGTTGGTTAAACTGTCAGCTGATAAGAGACTTCAGAAGAAAATATTTCTTTCAGCTCATCGTTGTAATATCGTTATCTTTAATGAGATCACTATGTAAACTGAATAATGGAATTAAGGTATGGCTTAATATTTGCAGTGTACTGGTAAGAGGATTAAAACAGACAGAGAAAACTGATCCTTTTAAAAAAAAATTAAGTGTGAGAGATTTTGCCAGTTCATTTTGCAAGTTTCTGCAGTTCTCAACACTTTTTTTTCCCTTCAGAAAATTGAAGATTATTCACAGCAAAGTATGGGAGACTCAGTTTAGCACACACAAAAAAAAAACTCAAAGAAAGTAGGACTGCTTGTAAAAGTCACATTGTCTACACCAGCAGTTGGGAACCTCAGGTCTGGGGACCAAATATGGCCTGTGGCTAGTTTTATGTGAGCCCTTTCCAGTTCCTGGATCTGGCCTCTAAATCCAGTCCCTGTCTCCAAGCACTGAAAGACTGATCTCAGGATAAGGAAGCAGCTGCACACTGGTCTTGCGTGCACCATAGGTGCCAATGCAGGCCCTGCAACATGTATTTTTCATAAGTGGCCTGGAAAAATATACTTAAGGTCGCAACCCTGGGGGGGGGGGGTACGAAGCTGGCTTTCGAAACTTACAAACCGTACCCACCCACAGAAGCCATTTTTTAAACTGCTCACCATCATCACTGAGAAATGGCACCAAAACTGAGTGAGCAATTGCGAACATTTTTGTGAGCAGCAAAATCACTGCTCATTTCAGTCTAGCCCTAGTCTCCTTCTTCTTCTTCTTCTTCTTCTTGTTCTAATCTAGACTAGAAAAACAAAGAGGATGGGTGGTCACCACAAAGTAAAAGACCAAAAAAATATCCCAAGGGACCAAAACCAAGATTGAAATAGAACATAATTTATCTGAAACACCCTACTGAAAAAACATAAAATGATAATCATAAATATGAACATAGGAGAAAAACACTCCAAAATTACAACAATATTGGAATACAAGGAAAATAGTCAAGTCCAAGTGATGGTGAACAAAGGGAAAGTCAATCCCAAAAACCACAAACAATAGTGGCAGAGGAAGTCAATCCCATGAAAAGTTCAAACAATGGTAGTGACGATGGTTGTTTGAACTTTTCATGGGATTGATCAATATAATAGAACATGCACACAAGGACAGGGGAGAGCAGCTCCAGGGCACAGAATCAGATCCACGATCTGGACCCCTTTTTTTTCCTGAATGCACTCCATAGTAGTCCTATATAGCTGCTATATGGATAGGGCTTGTTGGCCATTTCCAAGATCTATGGTCCACTTTAAAGAGCTAACCATTCCCATACACTCGAGAATCCCCGGAAGAGGGATAAGATGGGCAAAGATAGGGGAAGGGAGGGGTAGAAAAACCTCTGACAGTGCGATATTTATTAAGGGAACTATAGAGCATATAAGGGACTGTTTTTATTATTTGCTTTGTACTCGTTAGTTTATTTTAAATCTTTGTGACATGTCCGGTACAAGGAGGGAACCTATTTAAAATACGATACGGGGGTACTAAAGTCTTGTAATATGGATGGTGGGCCTCTTGGACTAAGGTCATCCATATTCAATGGATGGAATAGACATCTCATGGCCTATAGGGGAGGCTGTCGGCCTATATTCATTATTGAATGTATAAATATTTGAAGTTTGCCAAATTGAAGTTTGCTTATACGAGGGCTATATGCAAATTGTGTATTTTTGTATTTATTTTTAAAGTTCTAAACATTGTTAAAACCAGCGGTTAAACAATAAAGCTATTCATTCATTGACTCCATAGTCACCTTCCCAAATTTAACCACTGCTGTAAAAAATGAAAAGACCACAAGTAGAATGCTAACAATTTTATTTATATAATCCTGACCCCACCCCATGACTATCAGAATACCTACCAAACTATCAGACTTATCAGACTTTCAGAATACTTAAAAGTTATCAAAAATTATCTTCAAAAACACTTATCACTTAGCAAACTATTAAGATACACACAGTAATGTTTGACAGTATAAAATGAGGGGAAAGTACTGAACATGGGCATTTAACATACAAGGAAAGGGTTTACTAGGGCCACTATTACACAAGGCGCAAAAGAAGCATCTCTGAAGCTGCACCTTCAGGGAAAAGTCAGATAGGGGATAGTTACACGTCCCCCACGCTACCGGAAGTGACGTGCTGCCCGTTCTTGACAGCGGTGGCGACTAGAAATGCGAAGTTTTGAAGAGGCACGTTCTGAAAGTCTCATTTTGCAGGCTTTCAGAACGCGCCTCTTTAAAGCCCCGCGTCTCCAGCTGCTGCCAAGAGTGGGCAGCATGGGGGGCTGGGGGTGGGCATGTAAACACCCCCTGCACCACAACTTTTCCCTGAAGGCGCAGCTTCAGAAGTGCTTCTTTTGCGCCTCATGTAAAAGTGGCCTGGGCAAACAACTATTTACTGCTTATATAGAAAATGTGCCTGGCGGTCTTTAAGATTTTTTTTTTTTTTGCGGGGGGTGGTGGTTAAATTTGTATCCTTTATTGTTGAAGTAAGGTTACATTTAAGTTAAGCAAAGCGTTCAATTGTCTTGTGATTAAAGTCTGGAATCTCTTTGATCATTCTCTTCTCTATTGACAGCATTGCCAATGCATTTAATTATTCTTTGGACATCGTGTTGCGCAGAAAAGTTTTTATTCGGTTTAGAGCTGAGAAAGATCTCTGATTCCACTGTGGTCATGGGTGTTGTCACAATAATTCGAAGCAGTACCACAGTCTCAGCGAAGCATTCTGCAGATTGTTATCAATAAGTGTTTGAAGTAATCCTGAGGCATCCTTTGCACCACGGAATTCTTCCCTCCCATACAAAATAGAAAGCTTAGTCTTTAGCATGTCTTTCTGAAGTATCAGATAGACTTTCACTGCCTCTTTTAATGCTGCTTGTAGTGGAAAACATCTGTTGTGAGCTTCAAACAAATCTGCTTGTTGAATGCAGATGCTTGGTGAATGCAAACAGTTCCTTTGCATGGGAGATAATGATGTCACAGACTTCCACTGCTAGTTGTTTTAGGGTTTCCCTGGTACATCTTCTGGGGAGCCAAGACTTATCAGATAACTCTGACCACAGATCTTTAAAGGACTCTTTCACCGTATTAATGCTTTTAATTAAATCTGTAGTAAATTTCTGGATTGCTAGGGAGTCTGTGTGTCTTGTCTGCAGTTGGTTGTACAACTTGTGGCATTATTTTGTGGAACAGGAGCAAGAAGATGACGAACTACCTGATTTCTTGCAGCATGTGGAAAAAACCAGTGGCCTCACAAACACCATGGCCTCACCCAGATCTAATATTGTCAAAGAACTCAATGAAGGCCTCTCGGTGCTCATGGATCAGATTCACTATCCACTTATTGAAATTCCACTATGTTGCAGCTGTTCTGAGAAGTCTTCTCTTAACAACTGCATCCAGCACCTCAGGTTTTTTTTGGAGATGATGATAAGCCAGACAGGCCTGCGAAGAATACCTTGACTTCATTGATCCTGGACACCACTTGCTTCATGATTAAATTTAGCTGACAGGCACAGCAGTGAATATAATGTTCTGATATGTCACGTATCAGCTTTTGGACACCTCCATACTGTCCACATCATGCTTGCTCCATCATAACTCAGAGAAATCAGTTTATTCCTGTCAGTGCCCTGAGGGAAAATAGCTTCTAGTTATTGTAGCAATGCTGTAGCAACTGTTTCAGCACACAAGTCTGGCAGTTTGGTAAATCCATGTTCCACAGCCAAGCCATTGCCATCAATGAACTAATAAATCAGTACTGATTGGCAATGAATTGACACATCTGTGGTGTCATCGGTCTGGATAGCCACATATTACTGTTGCTGTTCCTGGGGTGGGAAAGGAGTAAGGAGAAACACCTGGGCCTGCACCCCCCCCCCCAACGTTCTAGGACTGTAAAGGCTGCCTGCCCTCCTGCAGGTTGCAGCCATTAGTGGGCTGTTTGCAGGCTGGTTGGGGGTGGGAGTGACTTTTTATGGTATATTGTTTTTAGAACTGCTTTTAGAATAATATATTGGTGGGAGGGATGGAGGAAATGGTTGGGTGGGACAGGTATGTAATTTGTGAGGTGGGAAGCGAGTTAGATATGGAGAGGTGGGAATGGGGTATTGTGCGCCTTTCCCTCCTGTGAAAGGTGGAGTGTGGACAGTAGGGATGGGCAAACAGGTCGCAGTTCGGGTTCGCCTGTTCGGTTCAGCCGTTCGGTCCATTCACTGCGTTCGGGTTCGGCTGTTGGGTTCGGGCATTCAGAAAAAGGCTCTCTGTGCAAGAAATGATGGGCCCAGACCCGTGACGGTGGGTCCTGGGGCTGGAGTGGCTGTTTCTTGATGCTTTGGAAAATTGGCTCTCTGTGCAAGGAATGATAGCCCCAGACCCATGATGGTGGGTCCTGGGGCTAAGGTGGCAGCTTCTAGGTATTGGCCAGAGCCCTCCCTGCCTGTAACTTAGCCCCAGAACCCTGGTGGCGGGTCCTAGGGCTGGAGTGGCTGTTTCGTGGTGCGGTTGAACAAAGTCTCTCGGTACAAGGAATGATGGCCCCAGATCCATGACGGTGGGTCCTGGGGCTAGAAGAGTGGCAGCTTGTAGATAATGGCCACAGCCCTCCCTGCCTGTAACTTGGCCCCAGAACCCTGAAGGCAGGTCCTGGGGCTGGAGTGGCTGTTTCTTGATATGGTGGAATGACATCGCCTCTGTGCGAGGAATGACAGGCCCCAGAACCCATGGCAAAGACAGCATGGGTGGCATTAGCACTAGCAGACATTGGTTGCCAGGGTACAGAACCCTTGGCACAGATGGCATATAGGCCTGGCCTGGGGGCCATTCGCACCAGCAGACATTGGTTGCCAGGGTACAGAACCCTTGGCACAGACGACATATAGGCCTGGGGGCCATTGGCACTAGCAGCAGTTCACATTGGTTGCTGGGGCAGGCAGTCAGGTGGCGTGTCATGAGCGGCAGTCAGGCAGACAGACAGGGTTCGAGCTTTATCTAATATTATATATATCTGTATTATAAATCTCACTGCTATTAACTATCATAAAACCAATGGAACTAAATAATGGAATATCTAACACCTAGTCCTACAAACACACTCTAAAACTGAATCACTGATCTCTATAAACTATAACTATGGAACTAAATAATGGAATATCTAACACCTAGTCCTACAAACACACTCTAAAACTGAATCACTGATCTCTATAAACTATAACTAAGCTAACTTAACTAATAACTAACTCCTACCTAACTACTATAATGTTTCTCTCTATATAAATATACAATATTACACAGGGATCGGGGGGAACACAGACAGCTCACAACAACACAGAAATAAAACCTAAATCAATCTAATCCTACTCTAATAAATAAAAAAACAGGGGAAGGGAATGAGGGATGGAATATGGAGGGAGGGAAAGGAATAGATTTAATGGAGGGTAGGGAGAGAGTGAACACAGGGATGGGTAAAAAATAAAAATAACAGCTAAATCTATCTAATATAATCTAAATAAATGGAAATATGAAGGTAAATGGGTTGAATGGGTGAAATAGGAGGAGGATGGCAATGGATTGAGGAGAACAAAACTGCTGGGAGAGGGAGTCTTATGAAACACCTGCTGTTCAGGAACAGTGACTAGCTCAGAAGGTGTTGGGAAGGGGGGAGGCGATCAGTTTTGTTTCTTGCTGTGCCCGCCTCAACGCAAGCCCCATTGGCTCCGTGCAGCCTAGCCTGTGGCCAATCGCAGACTACGAAGCCAGTGGTCTGAGGTGAAAAGGGATGGTGATTCAGCAGGCTGGCTGCTACTCCAAGCCTCTCCACCCCTGGTGCCTGGAAGTCTGCTCCTTAGCTGACTCCCCCTCCCTGTCACATTTGACCTTCCAGTGACACTTTTTTTGTCACACAAACTCATACGAACGTGATCCAAACTGACCGAACTGTTCAGTCATTTCGATGTTCGGATCTAGTTCGGTTCGGTCAGTTCGTGTTTGGATTCGGGTTCGGTCACCCAAACAAACCGAGTTCAGTCTGAACTTCGAACTTCCGAACCGCATTCGCACATCCCTAGTGGACAGGTATATGGGGGGGAATTTTTCCTAACCTCCCTAATGAGAAGGTGGAATGGGAGGGAGTGCCCCAGCCTCCCTGTGAGAGGGGGGTTGTTTGGGGACAGGGGATTTAGGTGGGAGGGAGTGCCATGGCTCCCCTGTGAGAGGGGGGTATGGGGAAGTGGTTGGGAGGGGAGAATGCCACAGCCCCCCTGTGAGAGGGGGGTATGGGCAAGGCTGGGGAGAGGGGATGCCATGCCCCATGTGAGGGGGTACAGACAGAGGCTGGAAAAGGGGAGGAAGGGGAAGAAGTCCCCCCTTCTCATGGGGGTATGGGCAGAGGGAAGAAGGTGGGAGGGGGAAAGGTTTATGTCTGTATCCCCCAGTGGTGGTGGTGGCGGGGACTCATACATGGGGAATGGGGAATTGGGTGAGGAGGGTTATTTGTAAGAAGAGGGAACTTTGGTAGGGATAGAGTTGTGGGGGTAGGGCGGAGGGGATAGGCCCTGCTGCCACCCCAATGGGATTGCCTCTGAAGGTACTGGGAGTGGTGGACTCTCTTAGTCCATCTGGCTTCTTTTAAAGAACCAGGGGAAGGGGGCAACAATTGAGGTTGTGAGGGGCAGGGGTATGGCTGGGGGGAGTGTATGATACAACATCTGGAGAGAAGAGAGAAATCCCTTTCCAATCCACCCCCACCCCCATGACCTGGGGTTGTTTTTTTGGGGGGGGGTTAAGGCTGATGGGGCCCCGGGACTGAAGCGGATGCTGCTGAATGTGAGGTCAGTGGCAAATAAATCAATGTTAATCCAGGAGCTTATCCTGGATGGAGCCACTGATCTTGCATGCATGAATGACAGAGACCTGGCTGGATGATGAGTCGGGACTGATTTTGGCTGACCTGGGGCCGGCCAAGTACTCCGTGCAGCATCATTCTAGGTCTGTGGCTCGGGGTGTAGCAGTGATTTTTAAGGATTCATTGTCCCTTCAAAGGTTTCCAGTGCTGAATTTTTCCAGCATGGAGTGTGTTCATCTAGTGTTTGATTTGGTCGGGGTTAGATTAGGGATGTTGCTGGTGTACCAAACACCACACTGCACCTCATCCTCCCTGACTACTCTAGCTGAGTTGGTCTCAGAGGTGGTATTGAAGTCACCAAGACTTACAGTTTTGGTGGACTTTAACATTCAGGTAAGTTAAGCAAATAGTTAACTTGAACTCTTTGCTTAATATGCATGTAAATGCACAGCAGGAGTCATGGCCTCCATGACAACCATGGGACTATCCCAGGTAGTACTGGGCCCGACATGAGAGGGAACATATGCTGGATTTGATTTTCTGCATTTGCCTGGAATTGGGAGGGTCCTATGATTGGGGGTGTGGAGGTGATACCCTTGTTGTGGCTGGACCATTACCTCCTGGAGGCTCAGGTCCTGGCACACCTATGCCCCTGTTGGGGTGATGGACCTACTAGATTGATCTGTCCCCAGAGACTTATGGATCCAATTGGTTTCCAGAACTCTCTGGGGGAGTTTCCCACAGACCTTGACAACTGCTCTGTCAATGACCTCATCAAACTGTGAAATAACATCTTGAATAAGGCCATCAACATGGTGGCTCCCAGGCATCCGCTACCACTCTTGTACCAACACAGGTCCCTATGGTACATGGAAGACCTGAGATGGTGGAAGTTGGAGGGTAGACCGAGCACAGGTGGTGCCAGACTCCAGCTGAATCCAACGGACTGCATCATAGATAGTTTCTGAAAGATTATGCCATGACTGTGATGAAAGCTTTCTTTGCTGCCATCATAGCATCTGCAAAGTCATTTCCAGCAGAACGTTTCCAAGTGGTGAGGGGTTTGGTCAGTCAAGCTTGTTTCCGCTGGAAACTGAAGGTATCCCGTGCCCATTGTGACATTTTTATTGATTACTTTGTAGATAAAATCGTTCGTATTCACCATGTGGAGGAATTTTTATAAGACGACCCTTATGGACTGAAAACCGAACAGAACCAGAGTAAAATGGAGGACAGAGGGATGTTGGGTAAAGAAAATCATCCTCTGCTGAAATAAACTTTAGCCTTCTTAACAAAAGCTAATTACCTTGACCATTCAGGCTGAGGACAGTTTCACACTGTTCCTTTTACAAGTAGATAAGAGAGAGATAACCTTGCAGCTGCATAAACTAATTGAATTGTTTAGACTTTTAGGATAGCCATATTGTTTTGGGAACATACTTGTTGATTATGTAAACAATTGCTATAGCTTTTCACTTTGTATGACATTATTTTTGATTGACAACTTTTATCTATTTGCTTGACTGGTATCTATAAAATACCTATGTAATTTCTGCTCGAGAGACCAGTTTTGAATCTTTGCATAGGTTCATTACTCTCTCTCTCTTAGTGCTTTGAGATCATTAAAGAACTCTGACAGATTTTCACCAGCAGCTTGTGAGTATGAGAGTTTTCTTCTACAACCACAACCTTGGTGCAACTATTTCTGGTGCAGAGTCAGATCTGGGGGGATCGGGAAACCGAGTCTTGTCCTTCTTCTTGGGATTGGTTTCAGTTGTAGTCACCCACTGATGTGGAGGTGGCGCTGGGGGCTGTGTGAACCACAAGTTGTGAATTCGATCTATGCCTGTCCTGGCTGGTGAAAGCTGGGAGCCGTTGGAGCCGTTGCTGGATGGGATGATCAATGTCTCCCTTCAGAAGGGAAGAGTGCCAAGCTGCCTTAAGGCAGTGATTGTTTGGCCTCTGTTTAAGAAGCCATCATTGGACATTGATTCTCCACCCAGCTATCAGCCTGTCTCTAACCTTCCCTTTTTATGGAAGGTTATTGAATGCGGGGTGGCTCGTCAGCTCAAGTCGCATCTGGATGCTATTGGATTCCTGGACCATTCACAGTCTGATTTCTGTCCTGGGCGTGGCACGGAGACTGTGCTTGTGGCCTTGACCGATGACCTTTGCCTGCAATTAGACATGGGGAATTCAACCCTGTTTTTATTAGATCTTTCAGCGACTTTTGATACCGTTGACCATGAGGCGTTGTTGACTCACCTGCACAACCTGACTGGAGTGGGTGGGACTGCTCTTGGGTGGTTCTGATCTTTTTTGGCCAGGAGGTCTCAGCGGGTGGTATTGGGCGATTGCTCTTCTTCTCCTTGGGATCTCCCTTGTGGCGTCCTGTAGGGTTCCATTCTGTCTCCCCTCTTGTCAACGTGTATATGCAGCCGCTGGGCAAGGTGCCATCAGTATGCTGATGACACCCAACTCTGCCTCTCCTTATCATCCAGCCCAGGTCCTGCAGTCTCTGTGCTTACCCACTGCCTGATTGCGGTGAGGGACTGGATGAGGGCAAGTCAAATGAAGTTGAATCCTGACAAGACTGAGGTGATGATGTTTGGCTGGTCTGGTTCCCTGAAGGGGATTGAGACTCCTCTTATTGACGGAGTCCATCCCCCTCTGGTTGATCCGGTTTGCAGTGTAGCAGGGGATCTTCCCAGGGCCACACAGGGCACTGGGGTCTCACTGGGGAATTAGCTAATCCCACTGCCACACCCATTCAGCCCTCAACCTGGCTGTAACCCCCCAAGTAGGAGAGGTGTGCACACTGTAGGGTTCCCCTGTAGAAGCCCCACCCTTAGCCTCCTACCGCCACTCACAGACAAGGTCTATGCCACCATATGTGCACACACAGTTCCTTCAGCCCTGGGCGGCTCATCCACCTCTCACCCTGCAGGCCCAGGTCAGTCTCTCCACAGGCACAACAGCAACATCAACCCCCCCCCAAGTCCATAGTAGCCAGGCCCATAGGCCCCTGGTTCACAGTAAGCCTTCCCCAGGCATGAGTTTCCCTCCTGGGAAGATCCTTCCCCAGTACCTCAGCCCATTCTGCTCCTTCCCTGGTTCTCCTAGCTTCAGAACCCTGGAGAGCATAGAGTGACCAGACAGCTTCTTGGCTTCTTCAAGGAAGATGTTGCCCCTTCAGCTCCCAGCCAGAGACTACAGTTCCTCTTGACTCAGCTTATCCTTTATACTGGAAGAGGGGAATGGCCAGGCTTTCACTTCTCAGCCTTAAAGGGCCAGTGTTCTGCCCACTCTGACTGTCTCCAGGCTGCATTTAACCCATGCTGGTTCCTAGTTATGGGCTGGCTCTCCCAGGCCCATGCACATGCACTCAGCCCTCCGGATGGCCTGTTCAGTCCCCTTTTAAAGGGTCAGAAGCTTCAAAGGACTTCTTCCTGATACATGCAGCCTTGGAGTGCTTCTGAATCCCTTGCTGCACCTGGATTGCCAGAACATGGAGATGACTAGGAGCACTTTTCACCAACTCCATCTGGTGAGGATGCTGTGGCATTTTCTTTCAGTTGCAGATTTGGCTACTGTCATCCAGGTTTTCATCACCTTGAGGCTAGACTACTGCAATGCACTCTACATGGGGCTGCCCTTGGTGATGGTCCAGAGGCTGCAGCTGGTGCAGAATACAGTGGTTTGCCTCCTTAAGGGGTTGGGTACCTTTAAAGTCCTAAACATCCTGGTCCCCATCTATCTGAGGGATCGCCGGGCTCCCGGTGTCCAATCACAACCTTTGGCTGGGGGTGACCTCCTGGAGACTTTGTTTTTTTGCTTAGTCTCAACTAGGAGGAGGGCATTCTTGGCCATTGCACCTTTGCTGTGGAAATACCTCCCACAGGAGTTCCACCTGTGTTCAAGTCTGGTAGCCTTCCAAAGGCAATGTAAGACCATTTTGTTCTATTGGTCTTTTGGCAGTGGATATTGAATTGTGAGCATTGTGGCTATGGTAGGCGTGTGAGGGAGGATGGATGGGGGAATGAAAATGTGGTATTGGGTGGGTGGGTGTTGTGAGGGGGTTGGGCAGGTTGGGGTTTCTGGGGGTATGTTTGTGTTTTAATGTTTATTTTTAATGTGCTTTTTGTGTGTTTTATTACGTGAGTCTCTCAGCATTTTTAAGGGAAGGATGAGATTAAAATCTAAATAAATAAATAATATTCAGAAGACTCCAATTCCTGAATGATGAAGTCCCGAGCCACTGTAAGCATGCAGTCCAGCAGTTCATTCTGAACAGTTTTCAAACTCCCTTGAACACGGTGGCACTTTTCAAATGCTTTTCCATGGCTTTGTCAATAGTTGCCATCCAGTTTGCCAGGCCTTGAAATACACCAGGATTCAATGGGTCCTCGGTTTGATTATGTCCATATAATGCTAGTTCAAAACCACCACAGAAATATATATTATTCTTGATAAAATGTAGCAGTTGTGCTCAACTTCCTCATTGTGCTTTCAAACTTGTGCATCGTGTCCTTCATCTAGTTTTTCTAGAATGTGTGTGTTACCAATCAGTACCAGCTGCACACGGTTCTCAATGTGATTTTTCTAGATGATGTGTTGGGGGGGTTGTTTTTTTTCAGAGAGATGCTTTTATATCCGTTACTCCAACCTCTGTCCACACCACTTCACCACCGAACAGCAAGCAGGGAAAACAGAACAAGGCATTTTTGGAGACGCTGCCACATAGCCACATTTTCTGTAAGTTCAACTTATATAATTTCCTTTTCTCTTCTGTAGGTTGCTCAGCTTGGATATCTAAACGGCCAGGTCCCAGTTCTTTCAGTTGAATATTTTCTGCAAAGATGGTGAGGGAGAGGGGTTGGGTTGGGTTGGGGGGGGGGTTGTGTCCCCCCCCCACTTTTGTTTATTATGTTTAAAAATGTTTTAATGGTTTTATATTATATTTTATATTGTATTTTGTTATTGTTAGCTGCTCTGGGCTACCGTGAGGTAGGAAGAGCAGGATAAAAATATGGTAAAATAAAATAAAATAAAATAAATAAATAAATAAATAAATAAAAGTCAGTGTTAAGTCCTGAGGGAGCTAACCTTGGACTTGGATGGTCGCTCTGTGGATGAGCTAGTCCAGCATTGGAATAGCTTGCTGGAGGAGGCCATTGACAGGGTGGCTCCGAGACGCCCTCTGCCTCAGTCTCACCACCACAGGGCCCCTTGGTTTACTGAGGGGCTGCGGTGTATGAAGCGTGTAGGCAGGAGGCTAGAGCGACGCTGGCGTCAGACTCAATCTGACTCCAACCATCTTCTCCATAGGGCCCATTTGCGGTCCTATGTTGAGACTTTGAGGATAGCAAGGAAAGAGTTCCTTGCTATCCTCATAGCATCTGCGAAGTCATGCCCGGCAGAGCTGTTCCGGGTGGTGCGGGGGCTGGTTAGTCCGGCCTCCCTCTGCCTCAATGGGGACTTATCCCAAGCCCGCTGTGAGGAGTTTGTCAACTACTTCGCAGACAAGATTGCTCGGATTCAGACCAACTTTGACGCTGGATTAGGGGCAGTAGGGGAAGAGCGCGAGGGGATGGAGGCCCTGTCCGGTCCAGTTTTGTGGGGGGAGTTTCAGGAAGTGACGCCGGCTGATGCGGCTGATGTCCTGGGGTCTGTGAGGGCCACATTTTGCGAACTCGATCCGTGTCCATCCTAGTTAGTAAAAGCTTCCAGGGAGACGTTGGGGACGGTGCTGGCAACGGTAGCGAACGCGTCCTTGCAGCAGGGGAGGTTGTCGCCCTGCCTCAAGGAGGCTGTGGTGCGCCCCCTGCTGAAGAAACCATTGTTGGACGTGGACGCCCTCACCAGTTACCGATCTGTCTCTGACCTTCCTTTTTTAGGGAAGGTTATTGAACGGGCGGTGGCAATCCAGCTCCAGGCGCATCTAGATAGCATCGGTTTCCTGGACCCGTTTCAATCTGGGTTCCACCCCGGCTATGGCACCGAGACGGCATTGGTGGCCTTGGTTGACGATCTCTGCCAGGAGATTGATGCAGGTTGTTAAACATTTCTCATCCTGCTAGATCTCTCAGCCACTTTTGATACCGTGGACCATGGGCTGCTGTTGAGATGGCTGCATGACCTGGGGGGTCTGGATGGGACTGTTCTTGAATGGTTCCATTCATTCCTCTCGGGGAGAAGCCAGCGGGTGGTGCTGCAGGAGGAAACATCTTGCCCCCGCGCCTTATCATGTGGTGTTCCGCAGGGTTCCATTCTGTCTCC
>QEPC01005101.1:1002444-1024769 GCA_003113815.1 Sphenodon punctatus | reverse complement strand
CTTTTAAACTCAGCTATAGTACTGGCCCTTACCACAGCCTCTGGCAGTAGATTCCACAACCCAATTATACGCTGAGTGAAAAAATATTTTCTTTTATTTGTTTTAAACTTGCCACCCATGAGTTTCATGGAGTGTCCCCTAGTTCTAGTACTAGTTGAGAGGGTAAATAACTGCTCCTTGTTTATTAGTTCCAGACCACTCATGATTTTATAAGCCTCTATCATATCTCCTCTCAGTCGTCTCTTCTCCAAGATGAAGAGCCCCAACCTACCAAGCCTCTCCTCATACGGGAGCCCTTCCATGCCCTTGATTATTTTTGTTGCCCTCCTCTGTACCTTTTCTAGTTCAGCGATGTCTTTTTTGAGATGGGGTGACCAGAACTGCACACAATATTGGAGGTGCAGTCGCACCATTGATTTGTATAGAGGCATTATGACATCCCCAGTTTTATTCTGTATCCCCTTCCGAATAATTCCTGACATTCTGTTTGCTTTTTTGACTGCTGCTCCGTACTCCTGAGTGGTAACTCCTAGCTTAGTACCCAGCATTGTGTATGTATAATTTGGATTATTTTTCCCAATGTGCATCACTTTGCACTTGTCCACATTAAATCTCATTTGCCATTTAGATGCCCAGGCACCCAGTGTCGTAAGATCCCGTTGCAGTTCCTCTCAGTCTGCTTGTGTTTTAACTACCTTGAATAACTTGGTGTCATCTGCAAATTTGATCACCTCACTCTTAACATCCTTTTCCAGATCATTAATGAATACATTAAACAGCACCGGTACAGATTCCTGAGGCACACCACTTTTTATATCTCTCCATTGTGAAAACTGACCATTTTGTCCTTCCCTTTGCTTTCTATCTTTTAACCAGTTTCTGATCCATAGTAAGACACTACCTCCTATCCCATGACTTTTTAATTTTCAGTTCAGGCTGAACTGTGGTATTTTATATTCAGTAGGAAAGTGATGCTATGGAATTCAGTTTATATAGTCAGTTGGAAGAGTACTGCTAGTAAATGTACAATGGAAATGTCCACACATGGACACAATAACAAGCTGTGTGGGTGGACACCTTGCACCAGAGCAGAGCACCATTCCTTCATTTGTGCTGGATGCTCCAGGGCACTAGGAATTTTGATCAGATGTAGGATTGTTGCATAGGTTAAAATGTTTGAATTTTCCCTAAATTAAAAGAGAAATGACAGGACTACATCCAGGGACCTATTTACTAGATTTTGCCCATTGACGACAATGGAGAAAACTCAATGAATGTGGGTCCCTGAACACTGGGTGAAAACAGACGTCCTCATCTGTCCCACCTGGGGGAGGGGAGGGCTTCCCCCAGTGGCAGGAACAAATGTCCCCATGACCTTCCCCAACTGAGGAAGGGGGCGGGGAGCAACATGCGGCCACTCCATCCCATTCCCGGTGTCCCTCCGCCTCCCCTGCTATGACGGGCCATGGCTGGGCACCATGGCAACCTCTCACACAGGGATGAGCTGGGGCTAGGAACAAACATTCCTGCCCAGCTTACCTGCTCTGCCCTGACCAGGTAGAAACCACTGGTGGACTATGGGCCAGGTCTGTACCGGGCCCACATTTCCTGCCCGACTTCTACTTGGCCGGGGTAGGAACTGGGCCCAAATCTGGCGGGCTGCAAACAGACATCCTGCCATGATGTTGGCCCAGCCAGGGTGAACCGGGCCCAGCTGGGTGAGCATATATATTACATATATTAACACCCAAACAACCTTATGGAACATTGACAAAAGAGCTAATATAAAAGAGTTTCGGCTATAGCAGTTGATGGCCAATAACACTAGTTCAATCGACTGAATTCTAATTTATTAATTATTTTAACTCTACATGTCTTAAACACATGGGAAATGAAAACAGAATATATTACTTCAGTTACATAAGATGTTTTTCTTTCAATTTACATATCAGCTCTAATGTTTTGGCATCTATACTAATGAACTCCACTTGGACATTGAGAGTTAACTGTAGCTTAGCTTTGTTTTCCCAAACTTCTTCATGGAAGTATTTGCAGGTGTGTGGGAAGCTGAACTTTATATTTAATGAGCTGTAGTCTGCATTTATGGCTCTCATTTGTCCATGTCGATATCTGGAAAGATATTCACTCCATGAATGCAATACTGCTTGGAATACTGAGTATAAATCCCTGTGACATCCATTCCTGTCCAGAGAGTCAGAACAAAGCCTACGCACCAGTTAAGTAAAAAATTAAGACCTCAAAATGGGGCTGATGTAGGATTTATGGGACTTTGGCTGGCACCCCAGACTGGAACAAATCTCACTGGCAGACTGAGCAATCTCAACAGATTAAACCTCAGATTTTTCTTTGTGGAAAAAAGTTGGTAGCAAACTTTTCCCCCCAGCCAATATATTTTTTTATACTTTCATATGCTGAGATTTTCCATATCCTCATGTGAATTTCAACAAGCAGACTCCCGGAAGTCTGAACTGTCTTCCCATATTTGTTCCCCCCAATCCTGCAATAGGCCAAACCATTAGTTCAGTCAAGGGCTACAGTACCTATGACTTATTCCAAACCTTGTCTGAGTCTCTTCTTGTTTGGTCAGAGGACATGCTAGACAGGAAATGGATGGTTTAGGTTAAACCTATCATCCAATAGGTTTAACGTAAAGTTGGTTTGAACCAGCTATTCTGTTCTCACAGAACATTTGGCAAAATGGCCCAAAAGCCCCCCCAAAACTAAATTAATCGTTCCAATAATTTTTAATTGTTCCAATCAGAATAAAATTTTGTCTGTTCTGATTTTTGATCAGAACAATCAAAATGAAAGTGAAAATTTCATTTCAGTCTTAGATCATCAACCCACTGGGTAAAAACACACGTCATGATGTGGTCCTGGGGCAGAAATCCATGCGGGACAAGGACCAGGCCATGTCAAGGCACCAACCATATGTGCTCATGGCCAGGTCACCGTTCACCACCTGTGAGGCCCAGGAATGCAGCAGATGTACAGGCAGCCAGTCCTGGCCCTGCATTACTCCCAGTGCCTCACCCCCCACCCCATGATGGTCGGCCATGGTGACTGATGATGGGCAGCCTTGGCAGGCCTCGATTTGCCCTGGGTCATGGCGGGCCACAACAAACGTACTAGCTCATTGTGGCCTGCTTTGGCCCAATGGGGCGGGCCTTAGCCTGGACTCTGACTTCAGGGGTTTCCTGAAGTCGGAGCCCATGCTAACTGCCAACACAGACAGGGGAAATCCAGGGTCAACATCTGGCAGCACAAACACAGATGTGCTGGTGGCCTGAGGGCCAAAGCAGGTCACAGCGGGCCACCATTATGTCTGCTTTTACCCACTGTCTCTACAACAGTCTCTCAACTGAGTAGCAAGAGATAGACTTCTAACTTAGATTTTAGCCACTATGGGCTACCAGAGGTCAACACTGATAGCTACAGGAAAATGAAAATGCGACCTTGGTCTGAACATATGAGTGGCCACTTCCTTTCTACTCTGCTCTTTTATCCTGCATTTAAAAAACAAAACAAAACAAAAACATATCGAGATTACACCCACACAGCACTTTTATCAAGTGTGATAAAGCCACTTTGAATGGTGGTTTGATTTTTACATGTGGAAATTTGCCAAAAACTTTTTCCCTGGGAAGTGAGACATAAAGAGAAACTGTGGTTTATTCACATGACATGTACTCTCTTATTAGAACATTGTTGAATAATATCTTCCCACCAGCTTCCAAACACATGCTTTATGGCAGAAATGGAAGAACTCACGAGTACTATAAATGACAGTCTAGCTGTTTATAAAGACATGTGGGCCCTGTCCTAGGAAAAAATAAGGTTTGTGCCATTTCCCCCAATAAGCTATAAATGATTCAAATGTCAAGCGAACGTTATGTCTATGCCTTATGTTTCCAGGACATAGTCACTTATTAAAAGAGGGGGAGGGGTGTGTTGGTTTGCTGTTGTCCTTATTTTACAACTACATATTTATGTTTGAAATCTCAGGATATGTTACCTCAGCTCACTACCTTCCCCTCATCCATATTCAATTTATAACTCAGCCTGCCAGTGGATGAGGGACAAGAAAGTAAATATAGCAATATGACATATTTATTTTGATTTGTTTTATGCATTTGAGATACTGTATGCTTTATGTTCTTGCCTATATCTCTTTACATTTCCTCTTTGTTTCAGGGTAAATTTGATAAGTTTTGAAAAAGAGACATCTTTAGAGTTTGAAAACTGTTCTTTTTTGTTATGTCTGAGATCTCGTCCACTTTCCATGATGCACTTTTAATTTTCTGTTATGTTGGCATATTTGTGGAATGGTGGTGACTATTTAATTTTTATTTTGCTTCTTCCTATGCTTTTGTTTCTCAGGATTTCCGAGCCTTCATTAGGATTTCTCAGCCTTATTTAATTTATCTCTTAGCATCCTCTTTTTTCAAGCGTTGTCTTTAAGAATTAAAAAATGGTGGTTTTTTACATGGTTCTGCTGTTTGAATCTGGTATCCTGTACAAATTCCCAGATTATTTGTGTAGTCTCTCCAGACACAACGTTTGAGGTGACGATTGACAAACAAGCATACTTTTAAAAACTCTGTTGCAGCAATCCTGTTTGGAAGAAAAAGGGATAATATTAAGGAGCAAAATTGTTCCAGCCAATTCATTTGTTGACACATAGAAGGGTGAGCCAAGTTGCAGGAGAGGGAATTGGAGCTCTGCCTGTCTACATCTAACAACTTCCATTACATTTAACAACTTCCAGGATTGACTAGTAGGCAATACATTACATCAATATGGGACAGAAGAAATTCACCTTGTGCTGTTTCAAAGGGTGTGTTCTCATGAGCAGGATGGGTTCTCAAGATCTGGTGGTGTTAATTTCAGAGAATTCTTGTGGAGCAACTGCCTCCTTCCAATTCAGTTCTCATGTGCAATAATATGCAGGAAGTAATTCAACCCTCTCTTTCACTGGGCAGGAGGCAGTTAGTTGCAGCAGTGGGGGCAGGAAAAAAGCTGAGAAAGACAGTATCAGACACAGGCACTAAGAGCAAATAAACCAGGAACAAAGACTGCAGTCTCACTGGGCAAAATGTGAAGCATTTGCCTCCGGGAAAAACTCCATGAGGCAAATGCTGCACATGTTTAGCTTGGTGGGAAAACAAAGCTGGGCAGCTTTGCCTCCGATCATGTGGAGGTTACAGAGCACGATTTTCCAGCTCTGTAACATCTGCATGATCGGAGATAAAGCCGCGTGGCTTTGCTTTCCCACCGGACTAAACATACACAGCATTTGTCTCCTGGAGGCAAATGCTGTGCATTTTGCCCAGTAAGAATGCAGTCAAAGTCACGTGCTGGGAATTGACTGCTTGTCTTTGAAGTGTTCAGATGCGCATCTCCTCGAGAACCCTACCTTTGCTTTCTTCCAGAGGTGACTACCTCTTACCCTTTTATTCTCACTTTAACCCTTCTGCTTTTGTGAACAAAAGCAAATGTAAAGGAAGGCTGAAGCATCTCTTTGGAATGAGAATTATATTAATTAATTTTGGTGTATTTGTTTCCATTTCAGCAAAATAGGAAGTGACCCTTCTACCCTCTTCATTTCTGGAACGGAATATTTGTTTCATTAATTTAGCTAATTTGCATACTTTTTAACTTTGTATTGTTATTTTATTTATTTATGTGCCACCTCATTAACTGTACCAGCAGTAGTATTAAGCTCCAAATAGTACTGCATAGTACTACTGAAGTTAGCAGAGTACTGAATAAATGAATAACCGAATACAGAATAATGAAGTGAAATTAACATAGCTAACCAAAGCAAAATTAGCGAGGTAAATGAAGATGCAAATTTTGCATACATAGCAAAGACAGTTTGGATATGGATTGTTGGTCATGTGTCAAAATACGCAAATTATATTCACACACATGTAATTATATATTCATTTCAGCTCTAGTATAAAGCAAATTAAATGTTTAATTATCTCAGAGTAACTGCTATGTGAATAACTGAGCAAGCCCAACATTTGCAAGGGATCTGCTTTCCAAAACAGTGGAATTCTAAACTACAGGGGCAATCTTATACCTGTGTGTGGGCACCAGCATAAACACAGAAAGGGCACAAACAATGCATGGAAGCTGCATGCACAATTAAAGGAGCCCTGCAGCACCGAATGCTCATGGCAGGGAGGTACAGATAGCTCCCTGATACCGCTGAACAGGCCTTCTAGTGGTGGGGGGACAGCTACACCTCCTTAGAAGGTGGCTTGGTGTCCTTCCTGGGCACTGAACCGTCAGCTTGGTAACACAGCCTAGGGAGCGAGGGCGTGTGTTGCCATGCGTTGCCCAAGAGGCAGCAGCATCTCCTCGGCGAGAGAGACATGTTGAGACTGGAAGTCGCCACCACCTATTGAGGAGATCCCTCTCCTCTCCCAAAGTGGGTGTCAGGCTCCGCTTGTGATGCTACTTGGGGGGGTCACATTGTAGCACACTCTCCCACTTCCTGTTCTGTTACATAGTTGCATGCTTCATGGCCTATGTGCAGGGCCGGCCTTAGAAATTGTAGGGCTCAGGGAAAAGATAAAATGTGGGGTGTGACTCCCTGGTGGCCTCACCCCTTCCCCCATGGCCTCATCCCACATCCTCTGCAGGCCCTTCACCCTGCCCTGGAAGTAGAGCAAATAGCGGAGCTCAGGACAATCATCTCGGGTCGCCCAGTGGTAAGGCTGACCTCGCCTATGTGCAGGGCACACTCTGGCTGCATGTAGCTTGTGCATTGCCTATGTGGTTCAGGGCAAACTTTAGACCAGGGGTACTCAAATTACAGCCTGTGGGCGACATGCGTCCTGCCAGGACCTTTTCTGCAGCTGGCCTGTTCTAGCCAGCTAGAACCTTTCCTGTGGCCCACTTTTCCTGGGCTGCTGACCTACTCTCAGCTGGAGTGGGGACTGCAGTGCCACCAGCCAAGAAAGTGCCTTTGCTGGCTGTCTTCAGCTTCTCCCAGAGACCTGGGTCTGAGGGGCATCCAATGACCCCGTCACTGTCAACGGGCTAAGAACCCTTGGAGCATGCGCACACTGCATGCTACCCTGCAGCACTGGCTCCCCCACGCAATGCCAAACCCATCCTTCCACACCCAATTTAGCAAGAAACAGAAAGTGACAGGCATGGAATCCAATCAGTGCTTGAAGGAGTAAGATGAGAACCAGTAAGAATGCAGGATGGCACTGCATGCACAATAGTAGAGACGAGCAAGCTAGTGCCCCTTTCAATGGCTGCTTTTGCCCCTTTTGTGTGGGTGCTCATGAGCTCATGTGCAGGGGAATGGGTGGGTGATGAGCTCAACCTCCCTCCCGTCCCTTACATGACCCCAGTAGCTTTGGGACATGGTGTTTCCCTCTCTTCTTCTGGCAAGGTGGTGCCCCTCTCTACCAATACATTGTGCCCCACCTTCTTTCTTCCCTCCTGATCGGTGTCCTTCTGGCCATCCCAGCTCCCAGTGTATGTGCGGCAACAACATGTCTGTGCCACTCCCTTTTTAAATGGGCTGTAGTTGGGGGACCAGTCCATGGGCACACTGCTGTGGGGACGGGTGCACACGGGCACACACCCATCCCCCATGTATCCCTATGCATGTCCCCACATGGAGCAACCTGCGTTTTTGCTGGTTGCTCCATGAGGGGGAGATGGGTGAAGGTGCATGTTACGCAGGAGCACACCCACCCACCCACCGACCACCGCTTTCAAGTGGGATGCACCCACTCATGTTCACTGTGTGGGCATGAGTGGGTGCATCTCATTTAAAAAGGGCCATAGTTCCTGCAGCCAGGAAAGCTAGGCAACCACCATGGTGAGTCAAGCAGTGAGTCCAGCTCTGGAAAACTGGAGGTGGTGGTGCTCTAGCCATGTACACTCAGGGCTTGCCAGTGCCGGTGACTGTTCTCTGTCCTGTCTTGTCTCCCTCCCAGCTGCCCATGGCCCCCCCACCCTCATGCCCCTGAATCTCCAGCTGGGCCAGGGAAGCAGGTGAGGGGCCATGTGGTCTCTGCCTGTGAAAGGGTCTCTATCACGTCAGGGTCTCATACTGCCCAGATGCCTCAGGCAGGCACCTCTGCTGGGTGATGTCTGCCTCAGGAAGCCTGTTTGTGCAAAGTCCAAATGCTCCCTGCACTGCCCTGCTTCCAGGTAGTTGCCAATTATTTACCCATGAGGCTATTCTGGCTCTAGTTAAAGTGCTAGTCCTGGGAGACCAGACTTCAAATCCCGTTTTGACCATGCCCCAAGCCCTGCAGTTAACCATGAACTCATTGGATGGAGTTGGGCAAGCCTCTATCCTGGTCTCTCCCTATGTTCCCCTCCTGCGTGTCTATCTTGGGGCAAAGACCTGTCGCAAAAATCATGACTGCACAGTAGCAGCCGTTACTGGTGCTATGTATTAATAAGAAAATTAGGAGCATATGGGTGGCACAGCATGGCAAATTATGAGTCAAGATAATAAAAGATAAGATACTTATGTCATCTCCCTTATGGGAACTAGCTGCCAGTTTGTTTGCATTCTGCCCCTTTGTGGGGTGCAAAGTTGTTGCACAACTTTAATAATAATAATAATAATAATAAATAATTAATAAATAATTAATAATCTTTATTTTTATACCACACACCCACTGCCATAGCACTCAGAGCACATAACAGTTTAACAGAACTTTTAATCCTCACAACAACCCTGTGAGGTAGATCAGGCTGAGAGACTATTGTGACAGGCCGAAGGTCACCCAGTGAGTTTCTGGCTAGGGTGAGACTAGAAACCAGAGTCTGGTTCAAGTACTGCACACTTCGCCATTACACCACACCGGCTCTCTGAAGTTATGCAAACTAATCATAGAAATGAAGGGTGGGCCCATGCAAATTAAGGACAGTACCATGCAAATTAGAACCAGGGCAACATGCGGCCCAGTGTTCAGAATAAAGTTGAATAAAGTTGAGCATGAGCACTCCTGCCATAGACTGAGGCTGTCCAGCTTGAAGCTACTGAGTAGTACCAGAATTTAAATTAGAGCATGAGAATTAATTTCTAGGTCTGTGCTGATGAGGAGTGACCTTCTCAGACCTGAAAAAAAAATATATTGGCGTAGCATTTTAAGGCACATGCTGCAACAGAAGTTCAGTAGGTGTTACTCTATTAAGTGTGATGGGCATAAAAATGTGACGTTTGTTGTCAAGACAAAGCAGTTGACAAAACACTCGATACACAATCACTTAGCATCAAAAATCACAGGAGGTTTCCTAGTGGTTTTGTTGTTTTTGTTTCCAAAGGAAAAAGCAGCGGAAAAAACAAATCCACATCAGGGTAATAGTAGAAAGGTTTTTAACAATTTTTTAAAAAAAATTACGAAATGGTAACCAAAACCAAATCAATTGAAAAAACAAAGCTTGTTTGTTCTTGCTGTGAGCAGGCAGAGCTCCCTGTGATGCAAGGGATTCCTGTATTAAGGGCAAGCACTGTAAAAAGTGCCAAAACCAGAGACACATCAAGAAAGAAAACCAGCGCTAATTGTTAAACATGCACCCCAGGAAGGTGAAGGCAGAAATTCCAAAGTTCACTGAGTTCGTGACACTGACGGGAATTCACCTGATAATGGCACAGCAGGCCCAAAGTGGCTCAGCCTAATTGACAAATATTGAAATGTAATTTGGATAACACTGTAAGTTGAGGGGGTCATGTTCAAAATGGAGTTTGATATCGGATTGGCAGCGAGTGTCATTCCACAACAGTAATGCAAAAAAAAAAAAGAGAGCGAGAGAGAGATTGTTTCACTCTGCAAAAATTGCAGAAGATGCCAACTCTGCTGAAAAACATGGACGGGAAAAAAGGTGGCTCCTGAGGGTGTAATTACTATGGCTGTGATGTGCAATGATAAAAAATATTAAGCAGACTTTAATGGTGTAACAAATGGTGGCCGTGCACTAGCTGAAGGGAGATCCATTTGGACTGGCACAGTCAAATTCCAACATGAGAAAGGATGTGGCAAGCTATTTGCAGTGAATTTAATGTCAGTATCAATCCTGTGCCTCATTCTGATCACTAGTCCCTTAGCTTGAATACTGAATAGTTTTGATTTGTTAGAAAAGGGAAACATTTTTATTTTACTTTTTAGCTTTCCTGAAGTGGAAGTAGCTCGAATGGAAGTTGAGAAACTTTAGAAGATCCATTTCACGATCAGGACCCTATTGTTGATAGTTTTGTGGTGGTTTTGCATTAGTATGTTATAATTTCATCAGTGGGGAGTTTCATTCCCATGGATCAAATATGACACATTGTATTGAGTAGTGATGATGGAGGAAATGAAAACAAGCTGAAAGAAATCCTGGCTTCACTGACGTCATTGGTAAAACCTTCCACTGATTTCAGATGGGTCAGGATTTCTTCTTCTATTCTATAGTCTTTTTATACACTCTTTTTCCAATCCCCAAAGGTCAAATATACACACATTATGATTTTAAGAGGAAATTACGCCGAATGTAGCAAAAAAGTGTACAATCGCCAGGTAACCACCTTAGAACTGGAATCAAATGTCAGTCTCACAATTATTTATGGATGCATCTTACAGTGTAGGATCCTTAGTTTAAGGGAACTGTCTGCCTCAATCCATCCACTTTGTTTCCTTTTTAGTAGGACTTTGCAGTTTTTCTTTTTGTACCTCCCTTCTGAGTTATAGGGGCCGAAGGGACATTGTCCCAGGGCCCAAGCTCGGGGTGGGGGGCACAGGATGCAAGCTGGAGTCGGGGGACAAGACTGAGCTGAGCGGAAGTGCTTGTAGCATGCAGCGCATGTGGGACCCACCCGGCAAGCACCACAGGATCGAGGAAGCACCGGTGATGGGTGCAAGGCAGGCAGCACAGCCGCAGCCTCCAGGGCTCAGGCGCAGTAAGCGGAGATAGGGAAAGGTGGCAGGGGGAGCAAGAGGGAAAGGGGTGGAAGTGGAACAGGGGAGAGGTTGGTGAGGGGGGGCGCCCAAATCCATTTCTTGCACCTGGGTCCATTCCAACCTTGCTACGCCCTTGTTATAAGGCACAATCTTCATTTGCCATTTGTGCAAGGGGGTTACACACGCCATAGGCCGTTTTCAGACGAGCGCGGCGGCACCCGCGCTTGTTTTCAAAAAAACCGGCAGCCCGTTCCACACGAGACGCTGCCGCCAAATACGCGCATGCGCGGCCGAAGCGCATCCATTTCCGGCCGCGTATGACCAGCCTCGATCGCCGACCCGGTCAGTTCGCGGCCGGAAATGGATGCGCGTCGGCCGCGCATACGCGTATTCGGTGGCAGCGTCTCCTGTAGAACGGGCTGCCGGCTTTTTTAAGAAACAAGCGCGGGCGCTGCCGCGCTCGTCTGAAAACGGCCTAAGTTGTGCGCACTGATGTGCTCACATTTGGCTTAAGTGGGTGCCCAGTTCTTGTTCAAAGCAAGAAGCATCATTGCCTGTTGCCCACTCTGGCTTGCATCTGCAGCATCACTTCCGCTGTCCCCAGAGCCCACCACAGTCCCTCCATGTGGCTAGGGTTTCCCACAAAGAGAGGTGTTTTTGGTATTCCCATATTACAGGCAGTAGCCTGCTGGCAATGGTTATGCTGTAAAATTATGCCTCTTGCTGTGGTAGCACCCATTTAAATCAGTATCCATAATATGTAAGCGGTTTCCATAATATGCAAGCAGGCTAGGGGCCAATCCAAGGTGCATGCATGCACCAAGTACAGGATGCGTGTGCACCATGCATAATGGATGCATAACATGCACTTGGGGGCATGCACACTTAATGCACAATTAGTCCAGACATGCACTGCATGAGTGTGCTTGGTGTGTGTGGCAGTGCCCACCTTGGAATAGACCTCTAGTATGGCCCTTTGGCATGCATTTTATGAGCACACAACTTCCTTGTGCACCTGGTAAATGAAGATTGTGTCCACCAACGTAAGCAGGAATACAACTAGTTTCAAAACTTTCTTCTGTCATAGGGTCAAATTCATCCTTGGTTCATCTCCATTGAAACCACCAAGGTTCAATCTAGTCTATGTTGCAGTATTTATATGTGACAGCAGCATAATAATAATGAGTTATAAAATATGGGACATGTAATATTCAACTTAGTTTTACAGTCCTGTCACCTTTTGACAATTACTCAAAGAGCAGTAAGAAAACAGTGCCTGCTGTTTGCTAGTACCTGCAGGTTTGGTAATGCTTCAGAGCTGCAGTGATTTGGCACACCTCTTGTAAACAGTCCACAAAAGCTACAGCTAACTCTTTAATGGACAACAATCTAGATCACACATTAATTTGGCACACTTAGCAGTTCAGGAATAGCTCAGCACAGAGGTAGCATAAAGACCTCTTATACTTAATGTTCCAGGTCAAAGGTTAAAGCCATTGGCAGGCAGTATTGAAAAGCTTGTAATACAACTGCCTGCACACTATCGGATCCAGAGGATTTTGATTTTCCCATGCAGCCAAGCACCAATTATTTTTTTTCTTAAAAAAACCCAAGCAAATAATCAGACTTTATTTTCATCTTCGTTTCCTACTGAACAGAGAATGAGTGTACGGACGAAGAGTAAGATTAGTAAAACTTAAGGAGCAGATTTTCTTCTTATCTTGCATCTCAGGT
Source organism: Sphenodon punctatus (assembly GCA_003113815.1). NCBI lineage: Eukaryota > Metazoa > Chordata > Lepidosauria > Sphenodontia > Sphenodontidae > Sphenodon > Sphenodon punctatus. The sequence continues at coordinate 1,012,086 of QEPC01005101.1, read as the reverse complement.
TACCTGTGAGAATTAAGATGTTTCCTAACAAAACAAAATTAGTGTTTTGGGGTTATTTTTTTTTTAATAGTCACAGAGGTGAAAACTAGTCCTATTAATTAAACACAATTGCTGTCTCAGATTTTTTTTGGTGCGGAATATTACTGTATTCTATAAATAATATTTGTGAGGGTCATAGTGATTCAGAACCCCACACATGGTGATCTAAATTGATCTTCGCCTTTTCAGGAATTCCCAGTTTTGGGATATTTACTTTTAAAAAAGCAGCCAGCCCCAGATCTAGAGAGCAGAAGCTTCCAATTCTGTTCTCAGTAACGTATTTATGCAGATTTCATTTTGTATCTATCGTATGTAGCTACACACCATGGTATCACAATGCCCCACAGTCTTTAATATATTTACCTTTGCAAAACTCCTGACCCCATTTTTACAGATAAGAAACTACGAGCAGACACTAACTGTGCTAGCGTCTCTTTAGCACCAGACCTTTTTGCACCAATAAAAGTTTTGCTCACTTAAGTGGGATTCATACCACTAAGGCTAGTTCTGGTGCACAAAACAGCCAGAAGATTGCACCCTAAGTGATCTGAACAATGTCACAAATAGTCACAAGGTGACAAGAAATCTGTGGTAGAGCAAGGAACTGTATTTGGGCTCTTAAGTTAACACTTGAGCTCTGAAAATAAAAATGCAAGGGTGCAGCCACACGAGTAGGGGCAAGTCCGATTCTCACATGCTTCATGGTGGGTAATTGCAGCTGCCACGCTTTGGGCCAGCGGACACACGGACAGCCCCACTTTGGGCAGCCTTATTCCACTTTCGGCAATCTTGCTACACCCTGCATCACCAGCCTTTTTCCTGAGGATGCAGGAAGTAGTGTGTGCAGTCACATAAGACAGGGAGGGGAAGCTAACATGCCTTGGGTAGCCTTACCCTTCCCTGCGCAGCTGAGCCATGCAGTGCAGTGCATTGTGTCACCAGTGACTACCAGATGTCCCCACGCCCTCAGGTGGGGCAAACAGCAGCCTGCTTCACGATGTGTCCTTAGAAAAATCCTGAGGACATGTCGTGGAACAGTGTGCGCATTTTTACATGCACCTTAAAGTTCGGGATTTTTCAATCTTCTGGGTTTACAAGTCCACAAGTAAGTTCCGGATGCATTTTTCACACACACACACTGCCCTGAGGCAGTTCCTGGATGCATTCTTCACACAAATACTGCCCTGACGCAGCCTGAAGTAATCACAGCTGTAGACATGACAGGCTGCCATGGAAACCAAGTGACCACAGCTGCCTGGAGCAAAGCAGTTTACCAGGAGAACATTTTACACACAAAAGTTCTGGGAGAAGTTCTACGCAGAAATTCAAAGAGCCAGATGTTTAATATCTGGGTGAGTGATTTAGACACACACGAAGTTCTGGATGTAACAGCAAACATGCAGGAGAAATGTGTGTGTAAAAACAGTTACCCCACCTGGGCCAAGGCTGCCTATGGCGGGGCAGCCCATGTGACCGAGTGCGCTTGCCCCGCCACACGTGGCGCAAGGCCGCGGGGCTGAGTACAACGGGTGCTAGCACCTGCTGTGCATGGTCAAGTCACAGCTAGGGGCGGGATTTTGGTCCACCAGGGGAAGGAGGTGGGCTGTGTGCAGGCTCCCCTCCCCCAAGCCACCCTGACTGACAGCTGATTGGGAGAGTTTGCAGGAGGGGAAACCCAGAGGAGTGCGTGCGAGTTCATCTGGACCCCTCCTTCTCCCATCAGCTGTCAGTTGGGGTGGGGAGAGGGCCACACGCTCACTCCTCTGGACTCCCTCTCCCCCCAGTCAACTTTCAGTTGGGGGGGAGGGGAACCTGTGTCCTTCCCAAGCACCCTTCTCCTCCAGTCCACCCTGACTGAAAGCTGGTCACAGGGAGGACGGGCTGGGAAGGGGGCACCATTCTTCTCATCAGTTGTTAGGCGAAGGGGGGAGGAGTGTGCTCCCTCTTCCGTCCCCCCAAACAGTGAGGTGGGCCATGGTCCCGATCTTGTACCATGTGGCCAGCTTGTCCCACAGTGTGATGGTGGAGCCTGCCACAGGGCTGCATGGGGATTGGGACCTTTGTGTTCATGTAGCTTCATCCAGTAAGGTTGCCCAAAGCGGAATAAGGTTTTCCCAAAGCAAGGCAAACATCAGCCATCTGCTGGCCACACAACCCTCTGCATCACGTGGTAACTGTCCAAAGTGGGATAAGGCTGCCTGAAGCGAGGTAAAACATCTCATTTGATTGCGCCCTTAGAAGGGACATTTTTGAGTAAGCAGAAACGTTACAGCTTAAAGACCAGTTCCTGCAACTCCTACTCATTCAGGTAAAACCACTGATCTAGTCAACCACGGCTGTGGAACTCCCTCCCGTTGGAGATCCGCTTGGCTGCTGGCCTCCCCTCTTTCCACAGACAATGTAAGAGCTGGCTGTTTGGCCAGGCCTTTCCCGAGGGAGATGGGGTGGGTGAGTTGGGTTAGGGGTGGGGGGGGGGATGGGGTTTTATATTGTTTTTTAATTGAATTATTATTGTTTGTTTTAATGTTTTAAAATGTTTTTAATATGCTGCGAGCTGCCCCAAGATGCCTGAGGCAAGAGGGGGTGGCATAACATTTTTAATATAAATAAAATATTTTTTGAAATGGTTATAGTGTCAGACTCAGAACCAGCCACCAAATTAGGAAACAGTAGAAAGATCATTATCTGTTTGATAAGGAGACTGCATGTAACGTTTTTTTCCTACAGTCATTTCTGGAAGACAATTTAGTTGCTGAATTAACTCTTAGAAATGTTTCAAGCATGTGTGACCGTTGCCCAGTACTTTACAACGAATGTGTACCAAGGTACATCTCACATTTGATTCCTCATGGTCATTTTGACAAGTAACTCAGTCTCCTGTAGCTTTTCCCCCAAAAGAAACTACTTAACAATGAACTGAGGGGGCGGAGGGAAAGTGTGATGGGAAGGCAGCAATTTCAAAACCTAGCAATCATTTTGGTGCAATAACAGAAAATAACGACATAAGGAGCCTTTGGTGTTTATTAATAGAGACCTCCAATTTTGGAGTCATTGGTAAATTGAGAACATACTGAGAAAGAACCTTATCTCCTGAATCAAAGGAAATGCATGTCCAACTTGTCTGATTTTCATCAAATTAAAATTAGTTTCATGGGAATATGAGAAGACTTTATAATTAGATAATGGAAATTTGCCTAGGTCATCCTCGGCTTATTCAGATGGAACATAAATAACAAGAATATCACATCATGCCAGTGTTGACTCATCTAACTCATTACAAATCCTGGGTCACATTAAAAACAGTAATAATAAGGGAAAGCAGTTTAGCCCTTGTTGCTGAGAGACCATTTTTAACCAGTGGAAGGCTCTCATTCAACTCCAGAACTTGCACTGCAAAAATGAGAAAGTCATTAATAGTCTTGCACATTTGTCTCGAGCTTTCGGCTGTGGCAGGTAAACATTCCCAGGAGTCTGCAAAATGTTGAAGCAAAGTGACTGATAGGTGACGTATTTTTTGTATGTTTGTTTGTTTGTTTCCTAGCTAGTGCGGGATATCTGATTGGTAGAACATCAAGGCTCTGATGATTTTTCTTCAGTTAAATTAAACTGGAAATAAGTTGCTCGTGCAATGTTTATTTGAAAGCCCATGACTTCTCTTTCCCAGGAATGGGCTGTGTCCCCACAATAACTTATGTTTACTCTGATTTTTCAGGTTTGCCACATGAGTAGGAGCTTCCAGTTCCAGCACAACAGATTCCTTTCTCTTGTGTGATCCAGTGGAGAGATTGTAAGCACTGCTGGAGGTAAGAGTCCATCCGAATTTGCTTTATAAGACTCTCTTTTGAAGGATTTATTATAACCAGAGCTGCAGCAATCTATTTCCCCCCACCAACTGCAAAGTGAGGTGAGCTTGAGGCCAGAGTGAGTACAGAGCATGAGAGAGAGAAAGCGTGGGGCGCACCGACAGAACACTAGACCAGTGATTTCAATTACATTTTTTTTTTCAATTAGTGTCGAAGAAACTACAGGCTAAACTCTGCTGTTGGGGAGATCCATGAGCAAATCTCCCAATTATCTGCACATCATTGCTGTGAAACTCAGTCCAAAGCTTTCCTTTCTTGCAGTTAGGATCTCGCTGTTTGATTCTAGCTCTGGGAGGGCTTTACTGATCTTCAGTGCTGAAATACATAGCTGGCCGTGCTAACTGCTGAGTGAACAACACTGCATACTAGCAGAGCCAGTCCTAAAATTCACAGGGTCTCCAGGGCAGGAGATACAGGGTTTTGAAGTGAGGAAGGTTACCAAAGAGGGAGCAGGACTTACCTGTGTGGGGCAATTTGAGCCCTACAGAAAGTGTTGCCACTGTCTTGAACTTCAGGAGTGGTGGCCCCTTAACTGCCTTGGGAGCCTCCATCCAAGGCTTGCTCCTGCTGCTGGTGTTCCCTCCCAGGTGCCTCACACAGGGCTCTGAAGACCCCAGAGTCTGGGGCCATGGTTCCATCCAATGGGCAGCCCTGCATCCTATCAATAGTAACAAACCATTAAATTATAAATTAACAATACCTAGTATTTCCAGTTTTTTTCTTCCCCAAATTAAGGTTGTTGAGAGAAAAAAAAAAATAAGTTTTGAATGGAAATCTTCAATCTAATCTAGGGTCAAAATTTGGGTTTATTTTTAACCACTGGAAAAACTGTCGGGGCCATTCCCCCCCACCCCTAATTGCTCATTGTCCCTTCATTTATGTTTGTCCTGTCTCATAACAGAGCTGAAATGGGTAGCAAATTTTGTACTCATGAGTAATCCCCAAATTTTAGGATTGCCTATCAGGTAACGGATTGGTTTTCGAATACTGAGATGGGTATCTGCTTACCTGAAGTACTGGGTATTTTTCCACTTTCTGTTTTACCAACCCATTCTGACTGTCCATGTTACTGTCTTAGTGTCTCTCCAACATTAAGCAATCAATAGAGGAATGGAAATGGAGAGAAAAAAAATGGTAAATTGGTAAAATGGCACAAAACAGAATAATAGTAACACGATAATGGTAAATCGGCAGTTTGGGTAACTCATTAGGCACGAAACAGAAGCTGCTTAGTACCTGATTTGTCCAAACCAATTTGGGTGCCACAATTTTGGTGGGTATACCTGTTTTTGTGGGTACCCATTGTAGCTCAATCCCAAAGCAGTGCAGTCATACTGTTGCTGATTCCTCTGTATTTCAATGGCCCACATTTTCAGTTGAGTATCAGAATTCAAGGGATTAACAAGGAGCGCAGGAAGTGGTACAGCTTTTGACAACATGCAAAATGTGTGCATTTGTGTTACCATCCACTCTTAAAAATCGTTGGGTGAATTGCACAGAGACATACATGCTTTATCAAAGGTCAAACACTAAGGCCACAATCCACAAACCATTTTTGCTGGAGTAGTCCCACTGAAGTTCCCAGAGGGCTTGGATGGGACGCTACTCCCAAGTAAGTGGTTTCTGGATTTACAGCCTAAGTTAGTAGCACAGCCTATTTTAGAAACAAATGCTTCTGAATCTCTGTTTTTTGCTTACAACTTCTACTTTTCATGAAGCAGTGGAAGGAAGAAAAAGGAGCACGTTAAACAAACAGGAGTTTGTGACTATATTAAAAATGATTGTTAACAAAAAGACCATCAAAGCAGAGATGTTCACCGGTAACAAATGCACTTTTCTCCTTTGCAAAAGACCATAGAGATTGGGCAGATTTTTTAAACCTGTAAAGCTGCACAGTTCTGTGCTCTAGGCAGTCAGGGTTGGTTCTCCTACTTCTGTGCAGACTAAATGACTATTTATAGGCCTTTTTCAAACACGTAACAATTCCTTATTGAAAACCCAATACTGTTCACCCTGTAACTGGAACTAGGAACTGGAGCTGGTTTTGATTCAGAGTCTCTGGGCTCTGGTGGAAGCCAAGATTCTCCAGGTCACCTAAGTGTGCCAGAGGTTGGCCAAAAAAGAGTTTTCCCACCCCCTTTTAAACGTGATCCCACTCCATTAGAGCACCATGACAATATGAAGCTCTAAAAGGTGTGGGGCATCATTTTGCCCAGCCCCCTTTCTGATTGTTATGTTGTTCTGTAACAGATGTGACCAGCACTTTGCCCCACCCCCATGACCTGGCTCTGCCCCCCAGGAGGGAGGTGGTAACCCTAGCTGTGAATCTATGCCTGACATGCAACTGTATTGTTGTCAGTGGTGGCTGGTAAAATATTACAAACCTGGCAAGGACAAGAGTCAACCTTATTCTCATTTCTTGTGGGAAATGTTTCTTCTCTCTCTGAAATCCTTACTTGTCTCTAAACTCAGAGGGTGCAGCCACATGAGACGTTATCCCACTTTGGGTAATGTTGGGTATTTTCAGACGTTATGAGATCACGCTCAACCACGATGAATCCCCACATGGTGATCGTGATCCCGTAACGTCTGTTGGGGGGAATGGAAGTTCCCCCCCCCCCGATGTTCACCCCCGTGAATCTTGGGGTGGAATCACATTCAACACGCAAACGGAGGTTTGGCCGGACCATCTCCGTTTGTTGGTTGAATGTGATTCCCCCCCCCGTGATCAAGGGGACTGTAATGTCTGTCCCCTACCACGGCCTGGAATCAGTGGTCAGTTTCCGGGCCGTGGTCAATGAAGGTGGGCGCTACGGCTGCATTGGCTGTGGCGCCCGCCCGTCTCCCAATAGGGCGGGTGGCCTAGGGAGTGTGGGAGGGCGGGGCCATGCGGCTGCACATTGAGCCATGCGGCCCCCCCCCCGGATTCCACGCCAGGAGCGGCCAACATGGCGGGGAATCAGTAGGGTGTTGCCGTGGCGGGGCGAATTGAGCCCCGTCACATCTGAAAATACCCGTTAACATGCAATGCAGTGGCTCATATGCCCTGTGGCAGCCAGATGTTCACCCTGCCCTGGGACAGGACAGGGCAGGACACCAGCTAACACGTGACACATCCTCCGAAAAATGCTGAGGACGCATTTCATGTTGGCGTTGCCCAAAGTGGAATAACACTGCCCAAAGTAGGTTAAAGGGCCCACCTCCTGTGTCGCTGGGCCATGCAGCCCTGCGATGAGGTGAGGGCTGTGGATTGGGCCCCAAGGAGCGCACTCCTCCTGCCCACCTAACAGCTGATCGTGGGTAAGGGAGGCCTGGGAAGAGCACACAACCTCTTCCCAGGCCCACATCCTCCTGATCAGCTGTTGGGTGGATGGGAGAAGTGTGTGTACTACTCCCAGAGACACCCATCCCTAATCAACCCATCCAACCACTAATTGGGGGAGGAGGGGCCCAGAAGAGCACGCGCACTCTACCCAGGCTCCCTTACCTTGTGATCAGCTGTTAGGGGGGGAGGGAGGAGCCAATGCCTACTGCCTAGCAGCCGCAGGCCCAATCCTGCACTGCTGCAGGAGTCTGGACATTCAGCCCCATGTGGTCGGCTCCTCAGCCCACCCAGAGGCATGGAGGGGTTGCTGATGACTGCAGGGGAGCCGACCATCTGCCCTGCTCTCTGTGCTGGACCTGAAGCATGGCTGCTGCAACTGCTCACCCTGGGGCGTGCAGGGGATTGGGTCCTCGCAGCTCGTGTGGCTTCACCCATACACTCCTTTTTTCCACCTGATTCATGCATGCCGATCACGTGTTCTCCTGGGAAAAGGCACTATTTAAAAGTGGTCAATGTTGGGTTGTTTAAAATTTGCTGGCAGCTGGGAGGCAAGGTGGGGATTACTGACATGTTGAGTATGCCCAGTCTCACAACAGTATATGTAACTTTTGACGCACACAAAGCTGTCGATGACTTGTCTAGAGAACATTAAGCCAGTCAACTGGGAATGTCTCTAAATTTAAGCAAAAGGGGGCCCTGCAAAACCTCTCCTGGTGTTTTTTTTTTTTTTAAATATATGGTAAAGACAATGTAGATCTTGGTCTTGCTGATCAAAATAAAGTCCACCCCCTCTGTCTCTTCTTTTCCTCGCTGATGCTTTATTTTTAGCAAAGATGCAGAGGCATGTAGTAGAGTGTATGTGATAACTAATGTAATTCAGCAAGGTGTCTTTCTTAATATGATAAGTGAGCATTCAGGAGAGCTGCATTAGTGCTAAGATATTGTAATAACCCCTTGAGGCAGCTAGAGGATAGATTTTCACTGGGACTCTGTGCTAAGGAAATCTAATGTGAGTTATATAATTAGTCAGAGGTGCTTATAGCAAAGAGACTGTGAGGCTATAAGTTCCCCATTTGTACCACCTGAAGTGCAATGCTGGAATTTTGCATATTGTACCTGGAATAAAGTTGTTTCTTTCTAACATTAAAACAGAGTTTGAACAGACTTTCTCTGAAGGACATAGCCTCCTCTAATTTTCATGATCTTTCCTCTTCAAGCTGTCTTTGTAGATTGATCCTTGTCCTCATCTTATTCCAAACATATTGAACTCTTTGAAGGAAGAAAAAAAAATGAGAAAGATGCCTTGAAATGAGGGGAGAAGCTTCACAATGGGTGTTTGTACACACACATTTCTCCTGCATGTTTGCAGGAGAAATGAAATTTCTGTGTGTCTAAATCACTCACCCAGATTTTAAACATCTGGCTCTTTGAACTTCTGTGTAGAACTTCTCCCAGAACTTTTGTGTGTGAAAAGTTCTCCTGGTAAACTGCTTTGCTCCAGGCAGCTGTGGTCACTTGTTTTCCATGGCAGTCTGTCACGTCTACAGCTGTGGCTACTTAAGACTGCCTCAGGGCAGTGTTTGCGTGAAGAATGCATCCAGGAACTGCCTCGGAGCAGCGTGTGTGTGAAAAATGCATCCGGAACAAACTTGTGGACTTGTAAACCCAGAAGATTGAAAAATCTGGAACTTTAAGGTGTGTGTAAAAATGCCCAATGTCTTGTTTTGAGAGCGATAAGAGAAAAACCATTAAACAGGATCACCTTAGTCTTCTCCCTGGTTTTTGTAGTTTCCTGTAACCAAGCTAAGCATGTGCACCTGCAACCTCACAATTTTGTAGCTGTATTCCTATTTCTTCCTCTGTTTCTCTCCCCTTTCTCTCTTCTCCCTCGCCTGTCTTAGATTGTAAGCCTGGGGCAGTGGCGGCTCCTCCTGCAGGGCGTTATGGGCATTGCCCCACAAAGCCCTGCAGGGGGACCGCTGCAGCTTTAGTTTTTTTTAAACAAAAAACTCCCACTGGGAGAGGGAGTGGGTCCCCGAAGGGACAAAAAGGTTCAGCAACTCAGCTGCCCAAAGCGTTTTCCTATAGGAAAACGCGATTGGGGCGGCTGAGCTCCTCTGTCCACAGCACGTATGGGACGTGCTGTGGAGGGAGGGGCTGAGCCTTCCATTGCGCTCAATGGGCGCAATGGAAGATCTCGCCAGGGCGGTTGGGCTGACAGCCCTGGCGAGATACTAGCTTGGTGGGGACTGGGTAGGGAGCAGCGCGCGTGCGTGCGCTCCTCCCTGCTCAGAGCCCATGCACCTTAGTTCCCCGCGCTGTCGCTTCCCTGCGCTGCTGGGGGGGAGCGGCAAGGCTGCAGCATGCTCTAGTCTAGCCTTGAAGTCTTAGAGCATGCTGCAGCCTTGCCGCTCC
>QEPC01005101.1:964991-1000927 GCA_003113815.1 Sphenodon punctatus | reverse complement strand
TGTTTTCTTCCATCCAATGTTAACCCTGGGAGCTCCTGGGTTGTGCCAGGGTTTTGCCACTGTTTCCCTTTTAAGCTTGAAGTGCATTTTAGACTGGGTTTTCTTCCATCTGATGTTAACCCTGGGAACTCCTGGCTCTGCCTACTGTTGCCCTGGCTCCACCTACCGTTGCCCTGGCTCTGCCTACCATTGCCCTGGCTCCGCCCACCGTTGCCCTGGCTCCGCCCACCAGCTCGCCGGCCCGCCGGCCTTACTGCCCCTCCAAACTAAAAAGCCACCAGCCGCCCCTGGCCTGGGGCATAATTTATGATTATAAAGCACCAGGTACATTGTTTGTGCTAAATAAATTTATTTTTATTATTATTAGCCACCCTAAGTCTTTTGAGGAAGGGTGGGATAAAAATGTAAATAAAATAAATTGTTATATTGTTGGGTCAAATTCTCTTGTTGAGAGCATCCAAGATTGCATGCTTCTCAGAGCCCTTTCCCAGGCAGCTTAAAGAGATGTGAGGTATTAATTTCCTTCCAGAAGAAGAGCTTAAAAGCTTGTACCCATTCACTGACCCAAGAATGCCGGCAGAATGCAAGATGCCAGCAGGTGGCAGGAGAGCAGCTTTGCCCCCCCCCCTTTCTGACTTGACCATGCCCCCATTCCAAGCATAATGACATCATGACTCTCGGAAACGGGTGTGTCCATGTTGGAAAGGGTAGATATGGGCAGGAACCCGAGGGGTGCAACCATATCCTTTTGCACCCCTTTCCCAGCCCCCATGGTTGGACCAATGAAAAGTATCATCTACTTTGTCTTACTCTTTTTTCTCTTTCATGCTTGGTATCAACATGGCAGATGTGCTCTAAACTACAAAATAGGTTCTGTGCAGAAACTGCTATCCTGTATTGAAACTAGACAGGTGTCTCTAAGGATGGTGTGTACTGTGGCTTCTGTTTAATGGCAGGGTGTTGTTGGATTAGTTAATCTTTGGGGTTACTTCCAGTTCTGTGATTCTGTGTCTCCAATTATTATGAAAAAGAGCTCAACGATAAAGAAAAATGCATCTTAAATAGTGTTTCAGGTTTAACCTCAACTGGTAAACTAGTAAAAAGAGTGATAATTAACATGCTAGCAAACCATGGCAGATCTTCCCCCTGAAGCAAAGGAGTCAATATTTTTTTTTTAAAAAAAAACATCGTTGGTATGGGTAGTTGACATTTGCATGTGTATTGTATGTGTACACACATGTCTATGTGCATGTAGGTCATCCCTGTCTTGAGAAGACTGATCTTCTAGTAGAGACTTGTAACTCTTCACCCATTTTAGCTACACCACAAAGTCTCATAAAATTTATTGAGAGCAGCAGGATAAAGCAATCTTTGCAGGCACAAATAAAACAGAGAATTTCAACTCAATTGAACATATTCACTCCAGTCTCAAAATTCTAGTAGAATACGAAGGACCTAAGTCAGAGACCTCTTTGGAAGTAATTCCACCAACTTCATTAGGCTTTGGATCAGATAAAAAATGAGAGTAAAAACAATACTACCAAAAGTGATGTTTTAAATTCCAAGTAAGGAAGATTCTCAAATATTCATATCAGATTTTGAAGACATAAGAGGAGGTTGCCTCTAATGGTTTAGTTTAAAGCCCTCTGACCTGACCTTAGTTAGCCTGATAGGACCTGATTGGTTTTGTCAGACTTGGAGCCTCAGCAGCTGCATAGACCAGGTACTCATTCCTGTTTCCCTTTGGGCTGGTGGAGGGCTGAAAATTGAGCAGGAGAGGGCCTGAAAGACTGGGGTTGGAAGGTGGGTGGGGCGGTCTGAATTAACTGGCTTGTTTTGTTGCCTTGCTACCAGTCTGCCAGCGCAAGGGGCACAGATGGAGCCCCCTACCACAAGCACCCAGCAGAACCAGAACCCAGGGGTCACAAAAGGGGTTCAGGGAGGATTTGGTAAGGTTGCTGCTTGCGGAGACCACATGGCAGGTGGACGAGATCCACGATGCCATTAATGGCATGGCCAGAGAGCATAGGCAGCTGGTGTGGCAAAATGCAGCAGAACAGAAGACCTTGCTGCTGAGGCCCTCCTGGACAGCCAGCATGGGGACAGGTACTGGCCTTACCTGTGGCAGCAGGTTGAGCAGTTGGACAATGTGATTGAGAGTACAAGCAAAGAGATACTGAGTAAGATGTGGGCACAGATACAAAGCAGCCTGTCTCAGTGGATTCAGTTCCAGAGCTCCCTGTTCAGGCATGTTGCTTCTGCGACTGTGAGCATTGTTGCTCAGGGGCAGGCACAATTTCCAGCCCCCCATTGGTAGTTCATGCCCCCTTTCTTTTGAAAGTAACAGTTTTTGCTTGCAACAAGCATTGAGGAGTCATAACACCATAGAAAGCTATTACTGCAGGTTGTTTGCCCAGGAAAACCAAATGGCTTTGACTTTTGTCTGTGGGTGCTGTGGCCACACTATGGACCCCAGACAAGTTGGGGAGTGATGGATACCCCAGCCCTTGTTGACATTTGGGTGAGGTCCGATGTACAGAGAGAACTGTTAGACCTGTCATCCGAGGTAGCTTATGCACACATAGGATGGCACATGCGTACAATGGGGTTCTACATATGCATGATGGAGTGCAGACATTGCTCAACTCTGCTGCTGTTTCAGGTTCAGCAGAATGGAAGAGTGGGAGCCCTGGACAAGATGAGAGAATGGGATGCGATCAAGATTGTGACTTTTCTGGATGTTTGTTCTCTGCCAGAAGTAAGGCAGCTAGTAACAGAGACTGGACCTTCCTTGCCATTTTCTTCATTCCTGACCTGATGACAGCAAGAGGATACCCACGTGACCACCGGGAGAGCCTTGATCAGATGGCAGAGATGAATCTCTTTGGGGAAACAAGTGACTCTGGGTACAGGGAATGTAAAGTGACTGAAGGAGAGTTTGTTGCCCTGTATGCAGTTTGGACAAGTGGAGAAGTGCAGAGCACCCTCTCGAGTGGGGATGTTTTCTGCTCCAACTGTGTGGTAATGCAGAAGATGGTACAACAGGTACATGTTTGACTTTGGATTTTTATGTAAGGCTGAAATGAGATCTTGCAAATGTGATAAATCTCATCAGAATTCATTTTTTGGTTCATCTCAGATGAATCAAGAACTTGGACTATTTTGCTGAGTTGACAGCAAGAACTTAATTTGTTAAATAAATCATTATGCATGTACAAATGGCTTCAGACTGTTTTTTGCATGTGCAAAATGGCCACCACCCTTAACCAAAATGATGGCAATAGCATCACTGCCATTTTGGTTAAGATCAGTGGCCATTTTGCACATGTGCAAAACAGTCTAATGGCCATTTTGCGCATTCGCAAACAGTCCAGTGGTCATTTTGCATATGCACATCTGCTGCCCCATACCAAATAATTAGCCAAATAGCGATGATACTTTTACTGCTATTTTGCTTAAGGGTGGCAGTCATTTTGTGCATGTGCAAAACAGTCTGGTGGCCATTTTGTGCATGAAAAATTATTTCTAAAAAAAATTATATTTTCTTGCTTGATATCTCACAAGATCTTGGTCCTGGTTATCAAAATCACAAGTTTTCTCGCCAGAAGATTATTTATTTTTGTCGTTCAGCTCTAGACTTTTATGCAATCTGAGAGGGATTTCCAACACCATGGCAGTGAGACTCCAATAAAACTGTGTGCTGCTACCTGCCAGTACATTGCTATGAGCTGTGGATGTGAGAAGCTGGGTGGTGATAGCATGCAAAGACTGATTGCTTTTGGTTTCAATTTTTATGTTCACTTTCAATTTTTATTATTGATGCTTAATAAAGTATGTAATTTTCTCCATAAACTCAACTTTATGTGCATAGCAAAAGGTTAGTTCTAGCTGCTAAGTGCTCGCAGGTATAAACCCTTGTGGGTGTAGGGGTGGGACTTGGGAGGAAATACCGGTTACCAGATTTACCGGTTACCGGATCTCTGAATACCAGATTACCGGATTAGAACCGGTATACCTGTACCAGATCTTTTCCCATTGAAATCAATAGGCAACTTTTCCCACTGAAATCAATGGAAAGTAAAAGTAAAACTGAAATTACCTGAAAATGCAATTCAATTACAAAAAAAGTAAAAACACAAGTGAATCTAACTGCTAACTAACCAACCAGTACCACCAGACCACACTTTGTGCCCCCACAGTCCCCATTAGACCCCATAGCCAACTACCTATTTTTTAAATTATTCTTTAAAATAAAAATAGGGGTTTTTTTTAAAATGTCAGTGTCAGGCCATCACACAGGAGCAGCCAGCACACTACATTTTGTGCTACACTTTGTGCCCCCAGCCCCCACGGCCCCCAGTAGCCCCCAATGGGCCCACTACCATTTTAACATTTTTTAATTTAAGCAATAGTTTAACTTTTTTTCCCACAGCGCTGCCACTCAGAAATCAGATTATGAATAAATCACAGCAACCAACTGCCAGTATTAACAGAGACAGAATACCACTAGTCCTAGACTAACTTTGACTACACTTTGTGCTCACAGTCACAGTCAGTAGCCCTCAAGGGCTGGCCCCAATGGCCACACTACTAATATTTTTTTTTGGAAACTGTTTTTTTTTCTAAGGCACTGGCACTCAGAAATCAATCACAAACCATTAGATTGATTCTATCACAGCAACTGCAGGGCTGAAACCACCAGCAGCCCAGAAATTGCAGTTTAGAGTTTAATGCGGGGTTAACTTACAACATTGCATCACTGTTAGTTTTGTTTACTTTCCCCCCCAACGAGATCCCCAAAAGAGATCACATTGCTTTCACCTACCTTTATCCTGAACCTCCGAATCCTTGATCTTCATTCCCTCCTTGGCCACCAGTAGTCTTCTTAATGGTTCCTTTTTGCAGGGTGATCGGAATATCCTTTGAACCACCCCCCCATTTCTCAATTCACACAGATACACTCACACAGGTAAGATTTATTAAGGGGTCCTCTTAACATAAGGGCTGGGTCACAGGGTTCAGCCCGAAGGTCTAGTCCTAGACCTGGTCAGTGGTTCATTAATTCATTCACCATTCACGCCTGAGTCCACTGGGTCACAGGGTTCAGCCCGAAGGCCTAGTCCTAGACCTAAACCTAGACCTGGTCAGCGATTCATTAATTCATTCACCATTCACACCTGAGTCTACTGGGTCACAGGGTTCAGCCTGAAGGCCTAGTTCTAGACCTGGTCAGTGGTTCATTAATTCATTCACCATTCACGCCTGAGTCCACTGGGTCACAGGGTTCATCCCGAAGGCCTAGTCCTAGACCTGCTCAGCGGTTCATTAATTCATTCACCATTCACACCTGAGTCCACTGGGTGGTGGGGGAGGGCAAATTTGGAGTGTGTGTGTGTGCACTGTTTACTTTGTATACGCAATGCTGCATGCACATGCATATGAGATGAGGGGTAACCCTGTCCCAACCACGTCCAAACCCCAATGTCATCACTCACCTACTGGAGTGCTCTTGGTTTATTCTCTTCTCCTCTGGAATGCCAGTTGTTTTCCATGATGGTAGCACTCAGGCAGGCATTAGGCAAAGCTAGTACACACCAACACAGAGATGCCTATTAGCACCAGAGGATCTGCAGAACACACACTGGTGCTAAAAGGCAGCAATGCATCATGCAGTGCACTGCTGGGCTGGCAGTGTTAAATAATCAGTTATTCTTCTGCCATTGCTGTGTCCTTTCCTCAGTGAGTGTCATTGCAAGAGTCCTCTTCTAGACAGACACAGTCAAGTCAGACTCCAGGGTCTGGAATGCTTTTTATTTCAAATCCACAGGCTGAGGCTAGGCTACAGAGACACACAGGGACCCGTTCTCTTCAGAGGATCATCAGAAACACCCGCTGAGGAAAATGGGCCCTCCAGATGAGGTGCCATAGCTGGGGTATTGGAGTCTCTGACACAGAAGGACTAAACCCTCAGGAATTATTTGTATTTTAATCCATGGGGAATGTAGTCCTACCATGACTGGAGGAGCAGTGATGGTGGTGGGGAGTTGGGGACACATTAGATGGCTGAGGGGGGCCGGGCTGGAGCTTGGGTGAGAGAGCGGTGGGTGGATGGGGAGGGTGCTGCAGGCAGGAGGGGGGCTGGTCTGGGGAATGGGCCATGTAATTGGGGAGTGGCCCCTGTCCCCCGGAAGACATTCAGCCCTCCCAAAGCCCTCTGCACATCTTCCTGGGGGTGGGGGCAGCCACCCCACACATGTCAGGCCGATGTGTTTGTTTTGTGCGGTGTGCTCTGTGACTGGGTGAAGGACCCTGCTGGGGTGTTCCATTCCAGACTCTGAGGATGGAGTGCAATGGATTAGCCCTGCTGGGGCACTCCACTCCAGTGTGTGTGTGTATGTGTAAGAGAAACAAGAAAGATAAATGAGACGAGTGCACTCCTTGCCCTTCCTGGATGGAATGGGAGCAAAGGAGGCAACTTGTGGGCTGGCAATATATGGGAATAAGTAGTAGATTTCCTACTACTTTTCCCTGGTGGAGTGCTTGGACTGGGAATATTGCCCTGCTGTGGGTGCCATGCTGGCTGTGCAAACTGAGACCACCTGCTGCTGTAAGCTTGTCAATGACACCGCTGACCAAACTGCAGGCCAATGTAATTTGACTGAGTCTTGTCAGGATGTGCACAGGTGCAGGGAAGTGAAGGTAGCCAGAGAGAATATCCCCTGGGGCTGGGAAAGCACATCATGTCCCCCAGTCAAAGGTCTTGCCCTCCATGAACCCAAGAAGGGGAAGGTTAGTCTTGAGAAAGATCAACTCTTCCACTGTCTTTGGGTCCAATTTTGAGCGATGTGGGGTCACAATGTCTCCTGCCACACTGAACACCCTCTCCGAGGATACGCTCGTAGGAGGACATGAGATGTATCGCATGACTACCTTTGCAAGTGGGGGCCACACATGGATCTTCAATGACCAGTAGGTCATGGGTTTGGTGGGTACAGGGCATGGGGGCTCGGCAAGATATTGTGAAACATAAGTGTTTGCAATATCCTGTTGCTCCGGCTCACATGTAGGTCCTGCATCCTCCTCCACCCATTCCTCCAGCCATGAAAGAGTCATGGCGGACTGGCCCCCACTTGCAACCCCTGTAGGAGCAGTAGTACTTGCCTCATGCTGCAGGGGCTGCTACACTTGGCAATACTGCCACACCTTATTGATGAGCTCACTCCTGAAGGTCGTGAAGGGAATGATGAGTGCAGCCATCTTCCTCTTCACCCATGGGTCGAGTAGCACTGCCAGGAAATGTGGTCAACCTTTCAGCAAGATGTCAAAACGTCTTTCCAAATTGTTGACCAATGCCACTGACAGTGCCCTCACAGACTCACAAAGGTCACTGTGAGAAAGAAATGCCTGCATTCATCACTGCAGGATCATGAAAATCAGTAACACTTGGCACAGACTGGAAACCTCCGAGCTGAGCTCCACCGTGCCAATGTGAAATGGCTCCAGAACCTGTGTCAGCTGCTCCACCACTGTCCTCCCTGGACAGTGGTGTTTTCCCAATGCTCTGTGACAAGCATAGGATATGCAGCACCTACATCTGCTCCAGGAGTCGTTGCAGCATAAAAAAGGTGGAGTTCCACCTCGTGACAACATCCTGTATCAGCTGGTGAAGAGGGGAGCCCAACTCCTCCTGCTTCTCTTGCAGCGCCCGGCTGGCTGAAACTGACTGGTGGAAGAAACTGGCAACCTTCCTGGCAGTTCCAAGGATCCCTTCCATGGCCTCAGTCCCAGAGATGGCATTCTGAACCACCAGATTCAGAATGTGCGCACTGCAGAGAATATGGGTGTAGCCACCCTGACTCATGGCTGCAACCATATTCGAGGCATTATCAGTTACAAAGTAACTGACCTCCAAGCTAGATCCCTCAGCGTGGGTCCACCTACCCAGGATGGATCTTATCACCCCAAGGATTTGCTTCACTGTGTGCTCACTGTCAAACACATGGGCATCAAGCAATGCCCAGCGTGGCTTGACAGAGGTCACCACTCCTCCAGTGCTGCTGCTGCTGCTCCTCGCTGCGCTGGTGACAGCTACTGGTGACATCTTCCACCAGTGTGTGGTCAATGCCAGATAGGCGTGGACCGCACTCTGGCTAGTCCACAGATTCGTGGTAAAATGTACCATGGCCCCCTCCATGTGTGAGAACTCTGCAAGGAGCTGGGACTTCACCCTCCCATACAGAGACGGGACAACCTTCAAGCGGANAGGGGGTGGGGTAGAGGAGGGGTAGGGCAAGGGGGGTGGGGTAGAACTAGGGTGTGGGGAAGAGGAGGGGTAGGGCAAGGGGGTAGGGTACAGCTAGGGGGTGGGAGAGGAGGGGTTTGGCAAGGGGGGTGGGGTAGAGGAGGGGTAGAGCTAGAGTGGGGTAGAGCTAGAGTGGGGTAGAGAAGAGAATAGAGTGAGTAAAGTGGGGTAGAGGTGTAGGTATGGTGCTGCAGTGTAAGTGTGCGCGCTCGACAACGCTTGCGCTCGCTTACACGCAGCCGGCTATGAGTCGCACGTGACGTCCAATGTTGCCACAGTCCAACACAGTCCAGTGACTGGAGAATGAAAAATAATTTTTTAAAAACAATTCACTGTGTTGTGCTATGTGCAGTGTGCAGCACACAGTTGCCAGGCCCCACCATTGGCCTGGAAAGCAACCGGGGACCCCCAATCCCACCCCCAAACCTGAAGAGAATACCAGGTTCAAAAACTTGGGAACCCCCTGGCATTGTCAGCCAGGCATTGTCAGTCAGGCCCTGCCAGACTGCCAAGCAGCATGGCACCAGTGCCACCCACCAAAGAACATGTAAGCCACGCCAGTGAGCCACCATGCGTGCACAGCAGTGGGGCACCCCACACCCCAAAACAAGTGGGCACAGTCAGCCAGGCAGCCAGCTTTCCCACATCGCATCCCCCACTGACTCAGCTTCCAAAAAAGCCTCAGACAAGACACACCCAGCAGCCACACACAGGCCCCACCATTGCCCTGGCAAGCAACCAGGGTACCCCCACCCCCAAACCTGAACACAACACACAAGCCAAGTTAACACAAGCAAGCACACAGCAAGCACACAGCAAACCACATTTGTCCCCAGCCCACACAGTGCACACAGACCCCACCATTGACCTGGCAACCGGGGAATCCCCCCACTCCCAAACCTGAACACAAAACACAAGCCAAGTTAACATTAACACAGTGGGCACCGCAGTGGGCACCCCCACACAGCCTAAAACAAGTGGACACAGCCAGGCAGCCAGCTTTCCCACATCCCATCCCCCACTGGTTCAGCTTCCAAAAGCCTTAAAACACTCAGCCATAGTGCTGCAGTGCACACACAGGCCCCACCATTGGCCTGGCAACCGGGGACCCCACCCCACCCCCAAACCGGAACACAACACATAAGCGAAGCTAACACAACCAAGCACACAGCAAGCCACATTTGTCCCCAACCCACACTGGCAAAGCCTCAAAAAAGCATGCCACCCCACCACAGAACACATAGGCCAGTGGGCAACGCAGTGGGCATGGGCACCCCCCCAAAACAAGCGGGCACAGCCAGGCAGCCAGCTTTCCCACATTCCATCCCCCACTGGCTCAGCTTCCAAAAAGCCTCAGACAAGACAGCCATAGCTGTAGTACACCACAAGCCAAAGCCAGCACTTCTGCCCCACCACAAGCAGGTCAGTGGGCACCCCCACACCCCAAAACAAGACAGGGCTAGAGACAAACACATCATGGTGGCAAGGCCACCATTCCCCACCCCCTGTGCCAGTGGAAAGAAACTCTCATCATGGCATGCCCTTGCCCACTGTTTGCCCAGTGCACTGTGCCCACCATGCTGCCCAGCCCCCCCCCACACAGCACATATCCTGCTGCTAAAATCACCCCCCACATCCTATCCCTAAGCCTAGGGGTACCCTACCCAGGCCAGTCACTAGTGCCCCCATGCCCAAGTACCTCCCCATTCCCCTTGCTAAGGGCACCAAGGGGATCCTGTACTAAGGGAACCCCAAACTTACCAACAGTAGCACGCACGCACGCCTCCAGCAGTCTCTGGATCCTTTTGTCTCCAAGTCTGCTGTAAAGTGGCTGGCCAAGCACAAGCTCCAGAAGGTCCCACAGAAGGAAAGAAAAAAACCAAGATTATTGGCCAGCACCAGCAGCCAGTTAAAGTGCCCATACCCTAAAGAAACCTTCAGGATTGGATGACTTTTTTGATTTCAAAAAAGTCAACAAATCCAAGGCAGGGTAAAAAAGGTGCAAAATGTATCCATTTGAACCTCTGGGAGGGGGCAGGGTGGGACTCAAGTACTTAAAAACAAAAACAAACTCTTGCATGACAAAAGTCTGCCAACTGCCACCTTCACCAATTTAAAAGATCCAGTAACCGGTACCATTAAAAAGATCTGGTATGGGTTACCGGATTATCGGATTACTGGATTTAAATATGGTATGCCTAATACCGGCAATACCAGTTACCGGTCGAACAGGTACTCCCACCCCTAGTAAGCAGGGATAACAGGCACTGGACTGTCTCCTGGAGTCGTACCCCGACAGAAAGAATTAGCTGGTGTGGCTTCTTCACATGGTTTGCCATGACTGTGACTCATCATAGGGGGCAGGATATGAGAAAGGGGTGGTGGTGGTGGGCAGAGTGTGGGGGGGAAGAACACCTGCCTGTGTATTTAAGCTTGTCATGCTAAACCTGTGAGTGGGGGCTGCCCAAATGCACAGGAAATGTATGCTGGGGCTGCCTGTGAGTGGGGGCTGCATGGACCGAATCTGGACTCCAGGGGCTATTTACTCATAACACTCATAGTTGCATGTTGTGTCTGAAATAAGGATGTGGCCCAGTTTCAGTTAAAAGGAAATTGGTCTCCATCACATTTTCACCTTCATACCTCCTCAGAGAAATACTCTGAAAACCATGAGTGGATACACACAATATTACTATGCTCTACAGTTAAGGGATGTTTTATGTAGCAAGTTATATAGTTGTATCATATAATAACAAAAGCAGAACTGGCAAGAAGCACCCAACTCCCATTGACCTGGGAGCCTAATTGTACTTTTGAAAAACCTCCCTCTGAAGCAAAACCATAGAGAGGATTTCCATGCTATATGCTGGATGTTTACTTGTTCCACAGAAGTTTTTCAAATACCATTCAATCCTTGTCTTTTAATGGACCAAAGGGGGAAAAAATGTGATGAGAGATGGAGATGCAACATAAGTGAGATAGCATTCTAGAGGCAGCATGGAGGGGAGAGAATAAAACCAGGAAGGATCAACCACTCAACTCCTGCACTATTGCTCCCCTTTCACATATTACATCAACTTCTTTTCTAAGCACTGGCAGAGCTGAAAAGCACAGTTGAAGTGTTATCTAATGACCATCGCAGGAAAGGTGCTTTAGCTATTTTTATATCTACATCTACAGCTGCATCTTCACTGCAATGTCAAACATTGCAAAGGGAAAAAACAGAATTATGCCATGTTTGTATTTTCTGGACAACTTATTATATAGGGTGCTATTAGATGGACGGGCTGGCCATGCTAGTCCACTTGATCCCAGGTGGCCTTTCTGTTTGAAGGCACCCTGCCAGATGTGCAGGTGGATCAGGTGCAGAGCAGGCTGTGCCTGCCCTGGGAGAGACCTGCCAGCAGTGCTCCAGGCCATCCCAGAGCGTCGCTGGTGGAGTGGGCTGGACAAGTCTGGAGCACCAGTTCAAAGTGGAGCAGCTGTCCATATGATGTGTGGACCCATTCTGCCGCTCCGTTTCCAGCCATCCGTTGCCCCAGGCAACACCATAGTATTGTGGATGCTGTAGCCCAAAACTCTACAGTGTGTGTTTGTAGGTAGGGGTGCCATGTGGGTGGATCATGGACCAGAGAGCTCACCGATTCCATCTGATCCCAGCCCAAGCAGAGCTGGAGTGGGTGGATGTGGGGATGCACCCCTGGAGCAGCTCTGGGGGTGGGCATCCCGCATCCTTCTGAAAACTGTTACATCTGGTTCAACAGCTGTTTGCTGTACATTTCAACTCCGACCTGGCCACCATCATCCATGCCTTCATCACCTCAAGACTGAACTACTGCAACACACTCTCCATGGAGCTACCCCTGGTGATGATTTGGAGACTGCAACTGGTGCAGAACGTGGCGGCCTGCCTCCTCATGGGAACGGGTCATTGTGAGCACATTACACCAGTGCTCCATTCTTTGCACTGGCTGCTTGATTCAAAGTGTTGGTTTTAACCTAGAAAGCCCTATACAGCCTGGGACATGCCTACCTGAGCCCTAGAGCAGCCTCTATGGTTGGCCTGGAGGACCCGTCTTGATGTCCCCTGAGGTTATCGGGTGGCTACTATGGGGAGGGCGTTCTCGGTGGGCACACCAAGGCTGTGCAACTCCCTCTCGATGGAGGTCTGCTTGGCCCCAGACCTTCCCTCTTTCCGATGACAGTGTAAGATCTGGCTATTCCGCCAGGCTTTTGGTGAGGGAGACAGGTGGGGGGTGGGAGAGGGCTGCTATTAGTAGGAGGGTTTGGGTTAAAAATGCACTGAAATAAATAAATAAAATAAATAATCACCCATAGTGGAGTCTTAAAGTAATGATGAAATATATTAACAGAATGGGATGCTCATTCATAGATATTCTTATTCTGCCTGTAAAAATCATAGCTTCTGTCGGTCACATAATTCTGGCCATGCTGCATGTATTGCATCATAGAAACTCATTTTAATGCATCTACCGATCACTAAGCAGTTCAGAATCTTAAGAGTTAAGAATAGCTGATGTGTTTACAGGTGAATAACATGGAGAGCTGTTATCCAAAAATGTCAATGTCAAAATCCAACCTGATATTGCAGAAATCGGTCTCTTCTTTTCCATTTCTACAGGTAAATCCTTATTAACATCTTGTTTATCTTGCTGCTTGGCCATTTCAGCCTCCTCCACTCTGACCTCTCCAGTTTCCACCTCATTCTTAGCGATTAAGCACCTGACACATTTTGGAGTCCTCTAAAAATAAAGCTAATAATCGTGAACAGGCAGTTGGAGCTGATGGCTGGAGCCAGTTATAGTCATATAACCCTGGGAAGCATTCCTGTCTGAAGCAATAACAATGGCATTTCGTTCAGATAACTTTTAAAAACTTTTTGTTTATATGTTTTGGAAGAAGGGAAAAATGAAACAAGTAAACAAAATTAATATTAGGGCTGATACGAAGATTCATGGTGAATACCGAATTAGGCCGTTTTGAGATGAGTACGGTGGCGCCCATGCTTGTTTCTCAAAAAAGCCGGCAGTCTGTTCCACACGTGATGCTGCCACCGAATACGCGCATGCGCGGGCGATGCGCATCCATTTCTGGCTGCGAACTGGCCGGGTCAGCGATCGGGGCTGGTCATACGCGGGCGCAAATGGAAGCACATCGCCAGCGCATGCGAGTATTCGGCGGCAGCATCACGTGTGGAATGTGCTGCCAGCTCTTTTGAAAACAAGCGCGGGCGCCGCCGCGCTCGTCTAAAAATGGCCTTAGTTGATTTGGTGTATTTGCATACCAGGCGGTATTTGTTTCCCGCTTCATTTGTAGTTCTGAATATTTGTTTTGGTTACTTCAAATGCATTTATTCAGTATTTAGTACTTTGGTGGATTTTAAGTCAGCAGGCTGTTGGGCCTTTGTTGTGGCGGGTCCCTCAGTGTGGAACTCCCTTCCCCCATGTAAGAAACACAAGGTGATGGGCATCTGGATCATGGGAGGATGTGGGGGCAGGTTCATGGGCAGGATTGGGGATTTGAGGAGCAAGACAGAAACTGGGAACAAAGACTGGGAACAAGGCAGAAGAGATGAGCAGGGTCTAGGAGCAAGAGAAGAAACAAAGCAAGAGGCTTATGGGAGCAAGACTGGATACAAGGAACTGGAAGAAGACAAAGAAACAAAGTGAGGGAGAGAGCATGAAGCGTCTCTGCCCAGCTTCCTGGTGCTACCGGAAAACCTTATACACCGGTAGCATGTGGTTGTCAGCCAACCAGGAAGCTGGGAAAAGTGACAGGGACAGAAGACAGATCAAGGCATGGCTTGGGACCAGAAAGAGAGGCTTCATTGGCTGGGCATGAGGCAAGGAAAAGCAGTGGTGCTTCAGGCCCAGCCACTGCTCCAGAAATCCTGTGGGCAAGGGTTCACTGCCCATGTCCTGACACCCCAGATGTTCATCTCCACTCCTCACCTTTAAAGATGACCTATTTCCTCTCCAGGAGCTCGTAGGATCCATTGCTGCTTTCCCTCCCTTTCCCCCTTCCCCTTTAAAATTGTTTTAAAATGGATCTTATATTGCTACAGTATTTTATGCTTGTGAAGTGCCGTGTGGCAGGGGAGCGGTATAAAAATAAAATTATTATAAAGTTACTACTAGTAGGGAACTGTTAGGTACTATTAATAATGCTGAAGTGAACTAAATACAAAAATACCAAATAAACCAATGAATGAGTAAACAAAGGCCACCAACCACTTACTCCGGAGTAGTCTCATTGGAGTTCATTGGGACTAATCCAGATTGTGGATTAGTGCTTAGTGGATTGTGGCCCAGTATAACCAAATCAATGAAGTTGTGTATTTAGCAACTGTGATGAAGAAAAAAAATCAGATACTTGTTTGTGGGAATGAGTATGCGAATTATTTTCATGAATCTAAAACATCATCTTCATTTCATCTCTTAATTAAACATAACTCAAATAGCTATGGAAACTGCTCAAAAGCATGAGCCGCCCCCCCCCCCATTTTATTTTCATTTAACAAATTAGCACCAATTTTCTGAAGATAACTGGAAAAGAAAAAGATGATGTGTTTCGATTTGGTATGGGTGGGATCTTTTATTGCAAGTGTAGGAACTGGGTCTGCAGGGTGTGATACGCGTGGGAGGGTTTTTACCTTACATGCAGACTGCTATTTCAGACTCCCTGAAATAAAGACCCCCCCACCCCCATTGGGAAAGAACAATATGTGCCATTCAATATGTGCCGGTTCAAGTCTCGCCTTAGCAAGAAACTCACTGGGTCACTTTGGGCCAGTCACAATATTGGGTGAAAACAGACATGACGCTAACCACCCTTTAACCACCCTTGGTGGTTACTTATGCATGTTGCAGGGCTGCATAGGGCACCAATACAGCCCTGAAACATGCATAAATAACCACCAAGGGTGGTTAAACAGCGTCATGTCTGTTTTCACCCATTCTCTCAGCCTAACTTACCTCACAGGGTTGTTGTGAGGATTAAAAGTTGTGTTTATTAGTTATATATATATGTAAAACACTCCGAGTGCTATAGCAGGGGGGCACAATATAAAAATAAATATTATTATTATTGTTATTTACACTTTTGGTCTAGATCAGAAGCTAAGAATGAGGATCAGGGGAAGATTTTCAAAGACACAGTTTGCAGATAGGTGCCGTACTGTCATTGACTTTCAATGGCAAATAGGTGTTTTCAAATAAGCAAGCCGATGGAGGGTGTTTGTTTCTGTGACCGCAAGTGGAGTGCGTGGGGAGTGATTCAAATGGGCAGCTGCCAGCGTGGCTACCCCGGCCACAGAGGTGGCCACTGTACGTTTGGCTGGCCTCACATGGTGCACTGTGGATTTCTTTGCATAAGTTCCGTGCATGAACATGAGTGGGTGCTCTGTGGCTCATGGGGGTGCACATCTGGCTGCTCCACCTTCACCTGGGTGTTCAGTTCTGTGGGTATTTTCAGACGTGATGGGGCCTGTATTGGCCCGTCACGGAATCACCCATTGATCCCCCACCGGGATCAAACTGGCACTTCCAACAGATGTGCCGACTGATCCCGGCGGGGAATCGGGGAGGGGGTGGAGCCGTGTGGCTCAACGTGCGGCTGCACATCCCCACCCCCCCACGCTCCCCTGGCCGCCTGCCCTCTTGGGAGACGGGCGGGTGCCGCAGCCAATGCAGCCGTAGGACCCGTCCGCACTGACCACGGCCCGGAATCCCGCTGCTGATTCCAGGCCATGGTAGGGGGACAGATGATACGGTCCCCTTGATCACGGGGTGGGGGGGAATCACATTCAACACGCAAACGGAGATGGTCCCGCCAGGACCTCCATTTGTGTGTTGAATGTGATTTCCCGCCCCCCCCATGATTCACGGGGGTAAACATCTGGCGGGGAGCTTCTGTTCCCCCAACAGATATTATGGGATCACGATCACCATGTGGAGATTCACCGTGGTTGAGCGTGATCTTGTAACATCTGAAAATACCCTGTGACTCCTGGGTGGCCATGTGGGGTAGAATCTTGTCTGAAAACACCCTTCCATAAATGACAAAAATTCTCTCTCGAAATCTCATACTGCAGTGTTATCCCATCCTATTGTTTGAAAGAGACAGGAAACGAAACTGTTAAGATATCTTTTATTTGACCAACTTCCACTGATGAGACTATGAAAATCAACAGTTGGTCAAATAAAAGGTATTATCTTCTTAACCACTGTGTGTCCTGTCTCTCTCAAATACAGAATATGGAAACCACACAGTCTCTAAATTCTAGTGGAAGAAGGAAGACTGAAAAAATCAGAAATGAATGGAGAGTGTCCACCCCCCATCCCCGTGGCCATGATAGTCATGTTTATTGAATGTTACTCATAGGTAAAAGGAATGAGGAAGGAGACATGTCTAGCTTTAGAGCAAAGCAGGCTTATGCTTAATACAAGGACCTATATTGTTCAAAACCAGTTCATTTGTTAGATTTGTATGAACCCAGTAATGTTGACAAGGCCAGGAGAGCAATTGTAGAATCAAAGGACTGGAAAGTTGGAAAGAAATGTTCTTTACAGGTACTGGAGATGCAACTAGCAATGGGCAAAATGAATGTACACATCTGATGTGTGAGTGCTTTGAAAAATACTATAAAGAAAACATTATGTGAAAGGTGCTTCTCTAAACCTGCTCCCCCCCCCCCACCCTTCTACCTTTTACATCTTAGATGATCCATTTAAAATCCTATATGGTTATGCCAGCTTTTTATCAGTATATAATAATATAATTAAACCTGGCCCGTATGAATTGAAGCAACCAACAAGAATAGCAAAAAACAAATCTTTTGTTTGATCAAGTGAATATAACTTGATTAATTTCATATGCAGGGATACCTTTTGAGATCAACAGAGTATGATAACAGTGAAAACACAGAAGGCTCCACCTACCCTGTCTGCTACGTGCCCTTTTCAGTGTTCTGATCCAGAGTGTCACATGTTCCTAGCTGAGATTAGCCCTTTTTAAATGGGACATGGCTCAGGGGGTGGGTGGGGGTGTGCACCAGTGTGGGGGTAGCATGTTGGTGCATGTGTACATGGACACACACCCATCTCCACCCACCTCCACGCATGGAACAACTGCTGTTTTAGCCAATTGCTCCGTGTGTGGGCGATAGGTGGGTGGCGGGAGTGTGCACGCACGCACGCACACCCACCCACTCGGTTGGTTACATGGGCAGCACCCACCCATGTCCACGCAGCGGACCTGCGTGGGCATGCTTGGGTCTGTCTCATGTAAAAAGGGCCAATGCTACACTCCCAAACAAGATGGGTTGAAATAGCATTATTTCATTAACTCTAGAGTGCAAATAGGATCCTAACACAGCGTGAACCAGTCTCCAAAATAGAATCCACAAACTTTCCCTCTTCTTCCAAGTCCTCAATGCCCTTTTATTTCTTCAGTAGAGTCCATATTCTTAACATGCAAGCTTGATACTCCTCCCAGTTTTTTTACAACAGATTCACATATGTTACAATACTCGAACATAATACATTCTCATGGATTCTCATGAATGAGTCCTACCTTAACACACTTGCATTCCAACATACCAAAAGTCTGCCAAAGCTTCCACCAGTCTCAAGACCTATGTACCAGAACAGATTACAAACTGGAAAATTGCTGAGCCTCAGAAGGGACTTCAGGCTTCCTTGCATATCTCCAAAGGAAGAGGCTGCTGCCTAATTCACATGAAGTCAGGTGGAGTTATAAAGTGGTTTCAGAATTCTGAATGAAAAGAGCTCTGTAATTGGAAGGAAAAAAAAACAACTACAAAAAATATGAATACATCATCAAGACACGCATTATTCACACAGCTACTAAGTATTGTATCACTGGGTGTCATTTTAGGCCAGACCTTCCAGGATATAACATTATATTCCCTTAAATTCAAGTAAGTCTTTTTATATTGGGCATATTGTAAAAGTAGTATATATATATATATGTGTGTTGGTGTGTAAATATATATACAGTGTGTGTCTGCGTGTGTGCATAAATAGCATACATACACGCACACACATAAAACTTGATTTTAAGGGGATCAAATGTTATATAATAATGCATAGTATAATATACAATATATGTTTGTTTATTTCCCCCCCCCCCAAAACTGCTTGATTCATAATCTGGGGAAATGGATATGTTGTGGGTTCCTCTGATCTAGCTCAGGTGAAGCAACACAGCATGGAGAGAAAATGAAATGTGTACTCACCTTAAACTGAAGAACTCTATCTGGCCCTATCACCCCTTTGTCAAGCAGTGTTGAGCCCACACTGGCTGTGTTCACATGGACAGCACCCACGCCTCTGCCTCACCTCACCCCCAGGCGGACCGTCCATTTAAAGTTGACTCGCCAGATGTGCAGGCAGAGCAGATGTGGTGCAGCCTGTCCCTGCTCCAGGGCAGACCCGCCAGTGGCACCACAGAACATTCAGGTGCACTGTCAGTGGAGCAGGTAGCTCAAACCTGGGGCACCAGCTGGAGGTGGGGCTGCTGTCTGTTTGCTTGACAGATGGCCGCTGCAGCTCTACTCATGGCTGGGAGTTGCCCTGGGCAACACTCTGGAATTGTGGACAGCATCCCAGAGCTTTGGGCGATTTGCCCGCAACTCTATAGTGTGGGGGAAGGGGTGCTGCATGGTGGGCCGTGGCAGCTGTCGGGTCCATTTGAAATGGACCCAGGTCCGGCTTCAAGCAGGCAGACACGGGGGTGCACCTCTGGAGCAGGTCTGAGGTGAGCACCCCCACACCCATGTGAAAACACCCACTGGTGGGGGGTTTTTTCTGTTCAAGTGACAACACTAACAAGGATTGGCTACTTGATTCACTAAAAGAGATATAATGGTTAGCCTGGCAGCCTGTACCCAACTTTGGTCCTCCAAGGACTATAGAGCCATGATTAAAACTTGGGAGGGAAAGGTCTTGTTCAGGTGTTCATATCATACAAATGGAGAGTTGGAAGGCACATCAAGGGTCATCAACGTCAAACCCCTGTCCTAAGGGAGGATACCTAACTCTGAAGAAGGCGACTGTCCAGTCTTTTCTTGAAAACCTTCAGGGAAGGAGATTCCACATCCTTTTTCCATTGTCCAATCAGTTAGGAAGTTTTTACTAATGTTTAACCTAAACTAAAATAATAAACATTTTTCTTGTCCTATCTTCTGTAGTAATGTAGAACAAATGTTCTCCATCTTTTTAGACATTTGAAAACTGTTAACATGTCTCCCTCTTGATCTTTTTTTCCCTAGGCTAAACATGGCCAGTCTGTCAGTCTTTTCTAATATGGGTTGGATTCTAGAACTGTATTGTATTGATTTTATTAAGGCGTGATCTTAGATCATTGCCATGATTCTAGAACTGTGAACATCATTCATTTCTCTCCTCTAAATCCTTTCCAGTTTGTCAACATTCCTCTAGAAATGCAGTGCCCAAAATTGGACACAGTTCTCCAGAAGAGGTCTGGCTAATGCCAAACCTAGGAAGGTATTCTAACTTCTTGAGTGCTCTGCATAGGCTCAGAAGTACATCTATTATAGGGTGATTTCAGATGTTACGGGTGCCCGAATCACCACAGTGGATTCCCAGCAGTGACGACCTGTTTAACCACTCCCTGCGGTCAAGAAAGGCCCCAAACAGATGTGACGGGACCGGGACCATGGCAGGGAATCGGGCCACCAGACCACAGCCCTGGGTTGCGCAACAGACGTGACTCCGATCTCGGGCTGTGGTCAAAACACCCAGAAGGTCCCAGGGAGGGGCGGGACACAAACATGGCCAGCTGAGGGCAAATAAAGCCAACAGCGCCTACAGGGAACGCCCACACAAACAAAATGGGAAGGGAGGGGGGAAGAGAGAGAAGAGCCACTGAGGCAGCACACACAACAGGCACAGGGAATACGAATGAGGACACAGTGGAACACACAGCACAGACACACACCCAGGTGCACACACACCCACATGGGAAAGGAAGGGAAGGGGGGACACAGCAGGACAGACAACACACACAGCACAACGGGCACAGGGGGGAAGGGGAGGCGGGGGCAGGGGGAGGGGAAATGGGCCAGGGCAGGACATGGGGAATGACAACCAGAACCCCACAACAGCACAGCCTGCACGGGCACCCCCACAGCTACACTGTCTGTCCCAGAATGGGGAGACCCCACAGGGGCACAGCACAGGCACAGGGGGAGGCCACACGGTCCAGGGAGCAGCCCGGGAATGGTCCAGGAGGCTGTCAGGGAGCCCATGCGCTGGCCAGGGTGCAATGGATGGGACGCAGGCGAGCCGGGGCCAAAGAGCGGAGCAGCCCTTCCACAAGCCTGCCCCCCCCGGGACGACACTGGGAGGTGCATACCGGGGGCCCCAGCACCCATCAGTCACAAAGGCACCCAAGGTGGTTGGGGGGGCAAGTTACAAGAGGGAGCGAAGCCAGACTAGGAAGGACAGCAGCACCCGGGGTGTCGGGAGCCACCTCAGCGTGCAGGAAACAGCCACAGGAGACGACAGCCACGGAGTGGAACACCAGTCACAGAGGCGGACAGGGGGGCCCTGCAGAGGGGGCACAGAACCACAGGCAGGGGCATCCGGACCCCAGGTGCCAGCCAGCACAGCACCAAGCCAGGGACATCATGGAAAGACCGGGCAGCGACTCGCGGCAGTGGGGTGGAACTGGGAGCCCACAGCTGGGCCAGCATCCAGGGCCCGGAAGAAAAGGGGGGCCTCACAGCCAGCTGCAGGGGGCCATGAAGGGGCCCGGGGCCGGGTGGCCTGCTAGGTGCATGATGTGGGGGCACTGAAGCATGCCCCAATGGTACCCCAGCGCAGACATGTGGTGGGCGACCAGGTAGTATGCCTCGAAGGGATCCTGAGTGGTGAGCCCCACCTGCACATCGGATTGGGACCACACACCAGCCAACGCCGACACCTCCATGTCAGAGGGCTCCAACAAGCCATAGTCAGCAGGTGGGGGCCACGGAAGATGACCCAGCTCCAACAGGCAGTGATAGATTGCCCCGTGGGACTGCTGGTAACCTTAGGCCCCATGAACACAGCCAAAGAAGGACACAGCCAAGGCAGCCCCACCCCCTCTCCAGACAGGCCGTGTAGGCAGCCAGGCTGCACACAGAGAGGGCTGACACAGTCTCCACCACCGACCACCCCACATGCGAGCACCTGATCTCCGGAATGCGCCTGTTGGGAAAGGGACACAGGCCTAGCGTCTCAGCATGCAGCCAGCAGTCGCGGGTGCTCACCACATAGCTATAGTACCACAACCCAGAGTTCATACTCTCATAGGGACCTGTGAGGCTGTCCGGGCAGCTCAAAAGCAATTGCACGGTCCAGGAGTGCCACAGGTCAAACAGGGCCATGGTCTCGTGGAAGGTCCAGCTATGGGGGGCCCCGGGGGTGCTGCGGCCCAGGAGCCCTAGGGAAGAGTGGCCAGCCATGGTCCAGCAAGCAGCAGATATGAAGTGCAAGGAAAGGAGGGCCCCACAATCCCTGGAGGGATGGGAGGGGAAGTAGGGAAGCTCCAAGGCCAAGCGATAAGGGCACAGGCTGCAACATTATATGGCTACAGAGCGAGGCGTGGAACAGAACACACAGACAGAACAGCCTACACACTAAGCGGGGCCCCGAGGACAACATGCAGATGACACCGGGAGGTTGGGGGTGATGACAGCAGGAATGCAGCTGCTGCCCGCACACGCCCAGCTGAGGGCAGGACCAAGCATCATGCCCCCTTCAGGGAAGGCATATGCACGCATTGGGCTGCCCGTGGCCTCCCCGCCCTGCTTGCCCTGCAGGAACCAGGCCTGCCATTCTGGGGGTCCCAACCTAAAACAGGTGAGGCCCCTTGGTGCCACTGTGCCACTGTCCCCCTCCTTCGGTCCCCTTACCCATTTCCAGGGTGCCATGTCTTCAGGGCCAGCTGCAGGCCTGTCCTGGCTGCTGCTGCTGCTGCTGCTGCTGTCCCTCCACCACCTCCAGGTGCAGCACGACCGCCTGCGCCTCCACCACCTCCTCCTCCTCCCTTGCTCTCTCTCTCACTGCTCTCCTCTCCCTTCCACCTCACTCCATCCCACCTTGTCCCCCCGCCGCTGTGTGCCCTTTAAATCTCCCTCCCCGGCCTGGTTGCCTGGCAGCGACGCTGCGTGCTTTGTCCATGGCTGGGAATCATTTTTCTTGATTCTGGCTGGTGGTTTCCATTCAGACGTTAATTTTTGTTGTTTCCCGGTGGGAATTGCTTTGACCATGCTTTTGGAGATGGTCTGGGCCGGAGCTCCAAAGCATGGTTAATTTTGACCCCTGGTGGGGATTGACTGTGGTGAACATCTGGCGCCCGCGAAACAGACGTTCAGAGCACTTTGGCCCCGCCGCGGGATTGACCGTGATTCACTGTGATTGACTGTGATCTCATAACGTCTGAAAATACCCATAGTATATATTTCTGCACTGTTTCTAGATGTCCATATTTTAATTTATTTTTAAAAAAATCTTGTCACCTTGTTTTTCCTATATTACATTTTGACAAGCAGTGGTCTACCAGTTTCCACTATGGTCTGCCATTTCCAATCTTCTCATGTGAATAAATTTTGTATTTTGCAGCACAATCGACCTTAGTTTTCTATTTTTCTCACCAGCAGGTTTATTAGGAAACATTAGGAAACATTACTAATTGCAGGTTTCCAGGCATACAGCAACCTTGTACCGAGTTGACTGTTTCTTTAATTTGTTCCTGCAACTGCCTTATTTTGGCATCTGAGCATAGGATAATTATGTACTAGGTTTCCCTCTATTTCTTTCCCACCTGTTGTGTATACCTAAGAACCTAAGAGACCCATCTTCTAGGGGCCAACTATATGGGTAGTTGAGTGGGTACAGTCAGCGTCTCCTGGGGATGTTCTCCATGTTACAGCACCAGGATCATGTCGACATATTTCCAATGGAGGAGTCATCTGATATGATCGATGGTCTTTTAAATTGAATTAACTTGGCCTCTTGGTGTTGTTCTGTAATTCACAAATATGCCTTTCCACTGATTTTCATTAAGCTGCACATGTATTTCCTTTTCCTACTTTTACTTTAAAGGAAGAATTGATTGAACTGGATATGATAACTGCTTAACAAAAGCAAACATGTTAGAGATCAAATGGGAATTCCCCATTCTTGACCTCCCTGCTCAGACTGCCAACTCAGGGTCCAATTAGTGTCAGTTGTCGTTGCGGTGGATTTTGCAGTGTGGACTTACTAAGAACTGGTCCGAAACTACCAATTCACTTTACACAGGTCACAGTGCAACCATCACATGGTAAATGACTTTTGGTCATTTCCCCAACTTTTGTTTTAATTATACTTCTGACTTAGCGATAAAGGTTCATTAACATATTGCCAATACTGAGAGGCATCTATTCCTGTCTTACTCCCAACCCACACAGCAAAAGGAAACACGGATGAAATCCGAGATATGTTGAGAGACCAATTTTTACAGGTGATTTCAATGGAGTCAGGATTTCATCCAGGACCTACCACTATTTTAATAGGTGCTTCTAGGTGTTTTATATGATATTGCATTGGATAAATTGGAGAGATGAAATGTTTGAGATTGAAGGGTTTGCTCATGTTGTTCTTTACACTGAGTGAATCCACTGCTGGGAAAGCTTTTAAAAGGGGGTAGGGGAACACATATAGGGTGTCTTTAGACATAACGTCAACGGGTGTCTGAATGTGTGTTTTGACCTTGATATGAACACCGGTTTGGCCCTGTGTTCACCATGTGGCACTGCTTAGACACACAGCCCACCTTGGGGCAAATTGGTGTTTTGCTCACCACCTGATCTCAGTACGCAAGCGCTGTTGCCTCGTTCCCCGTGTCGTACCTGCTAACACGCCATGCGTTATCATTAGACACAATGTTGGCCATGTGTTCAGTCGAAACACACAAATTGTCCTTGTGATGCAATGGTTTTCACATCGCATGTTCAACGGGTGGCCAAATTGGTGTTGGGATTGTTATGGTGCTTACACACAACGGCCAAACACATGCTTAGGGGTTTTGACACTTGATCTTTGCTATGTCTAAAGATGCCCTAAGTCTATGCAAAAATAAACAAATGCGTCATAAAGTAAGTTATTGTTAGGTGGACTCAAAATTTTGTTGTCTAGACAGATATGGGAGGGGTGTATGCTGGAAGGGCTGTGGCTTACAAGCGGATCTACTGCATTGTCTGTGGGAATGTGTTTATGTAAAGGCCTTCTGGAGTAAAATATGGAAAATTATGAACAAAGTAGACAAGGGGGTGGTACCTTTCAGACCAGAAATTGGGATTCTAGGTCTCTATCCTGATAATAAATCACTAAAAACACATCAGGAGGCATTGAGAACGCTGTGCTTGGCTGGAGCAAATATAATAGCAAGACATTGGAAGACGGAGGGCCCCTTACCTTTTCAAGAATGGATCTGTCGAATATGGTACTTATTTACAATGGACAAGATGATGGTAAACCTGCAGGACAAGAAGCTAGAAAAAGAGGAGAAAAATGAAAAAGCAAGGGAAAAGAAAAAAAACAACTATGAGGCAAAGTGGCTTAATATATTAGGAGCCATTGAAGGAAATGAACTACCAAAGAGTGACTGGACGCTGTTGTTTGACCGATACATTTGAACTGGCGAGCTCGGGTACCGCCTTATATGGGTAATAGAACAAACTGATATTGTAAAGTTGATGAAAATTCTATGTACAATGCCATTGAATAATAAAAGAGTTTATTTATGAAAAAAAAAAATAATTGTTGTCTATTGTTAAACTGAAGTGAACAGGGCTTCTCTGCATGTTGAGACACCAGTTCGATGCATGTTCTGAATTTCAGATCACCATTTACTAACACTTTGACCAAATTGAAGTCTCTGAGGCAGCAATCCTGAAACTCACAAGTAATCCCATTGAAGTCACTGGGATTTTAGTCACCGTGAAATGCTGTGGTGCTGCTTCTAGTAGAAGATACAGACGGCATCTCCAAGACTTTGCTTGCATTTCCATTTTGAATGGGGTCATATGATCAGCTCTGATTTTACTAATTCTTAAAACAGATGCTAAAAAAGCATTCCATGTTGGTTGTAGAAGAGCAGTAGCTGAGGCTTGGAAAGCATTCAAGGTAAATCACAGCACAACGTGTCACAAACACATTCTGTCTAAGCATGCCAAAATCACATGCGGGCACACAAATAGATGGAGACAACTCCAGTTTTAAAACAAACTGGCTAACAGAACTTGCAATGTTATGGAGAAGAATTGGATCCCGGCAGCAGTGGCTTCCTTAAACATTTATTAAATCGCTTCCCAACAGATGTAACATTTCCCATGTTTTCCTTCCCTTTCACAACACATCTCCATGCTCACAGTGTGAACTTTACCAATCCTGATTTTTAGTGGATTAATGGAGGTGAGCCAGGAAGCAATGACTTCCAGGCATCTCCAGCCTCCAAATTTAGATTTCCCTTGACATCCTCCCAGCCTGTGCCACCACTGATGAATGCCTACTCCAGAGATGAGTTGGCAGAACTCTCCACCAGGCTTATTCAAAGGGGATTCTGTCACTGGGGCCTTGCAAATTTTGTATGATCTGTAGAATTTTTGAATTGACAAAGACAAAAAAGATGGCTGTTTTTTTTTTTAAAAAAACAACAAAAAACAATGAGACATTTTAATTCTGTCATTGAGGAGTCAGCCAGGATAGATATGCTGCAGGAAGAGATGTTTTGGCAATCTTGACATCCAGCTCTAGAATATCTATAATACTCAGGGGTTGACCTCTGTGAGCTGGACAGGATGTACAGTTGCAGATCCCACTATAGACAGTTCTCTGCATTAGTCAGGAAACCTGCCAGTGGTTGTAACAGCCCTGCTTTGTGTGCTCTCCCTAGTGCCTGTTCAGGAGAGACAAAGAGTTGTGAGGGAGTAGTATGAAAGGGAAGTTTCTAAGGATTTTCTACACATTATCAGCCTGATTCTAAAAGCTTTCCTCCAACATTGAAGTGAAAGGAAAATAACGTTCATTTTATCTACATTAAAAATATATACAATACAGCAAAATGCCCAACAGACTGATGCCTGGAATATCTCACTTTTACTCTAGCAAGTTTTCCAGTTCATTCTTACGTGTCTATCAGTCTCTTTCTGCATTCTGTATTCCCTTATTGTTCCTAGTGCTTCTGTGTACCTTCCATTGGTCAAACGTGTAGGATACTTGACATGAGCTCTGCAACTTTTTCTTAAGAAGCTAACTAGGGATCTCTACAGAGAGTGAAACAGCAGGTAGCACCGTTGTTCACTGGGAACCATCTAATGCTTTTCACTTCTGCTGACTGTTGAACTCTTCACTTCTATTGACCCAAAATCTGTCCTTGACCTCTATGCATTATTCCCGAAGCACTGAGTCACATGTTCAGTCTCCAAATGTTCTATTGAAATGAATATATGTGAGAGTTTCCTTTTGTTTTAAACTTGAGTTGGCAAGACAGGAAGTCATGGAGACAGAGAGCGTCTGAGCCTATGAAAACAAATTATCGCCGACCTCATTCTATAAGATTCACACCACAGTAAGGGTGATGCAATATGGCCTAATATTCTTATGCCATAAAATGTTCAACCCACCATCATCCACAACAGTATCCCTACCATACTTGCTCTAATAATTATTCACTATCCTTCTATAGTTTCACAAGTAGACCTCTGATTAGTTGTAAGCAATTTATATGAGGAATCTAGTTATTTGTGAAATATCCATTGATTTCAAATGGCTAATCTCCAGACTTTTTTACTAACCACTGTTCTCAGATGAAGTGGCTACTCAACTTTTATATACTAATCAAACCTAGCTGGTCTGAATTTAGCTCATTCTTTGGGCATTTTCAGACAAGACACTGGCCGTTTTTGCATGGACCCGGTGGGGGTGGAGGTGGGTGTGCAGCCTTTCCACAGGCACACACCCATCTCCACCCATGGAGCCGCCTCCTGTTTGCTGCATGGCTCCATGGGTGGGTGATAGGTGGAGGTGGGTGTTGCATGGGAGCATGCGCTCACCACCACCCACCACCTGTGCTGTTTGCACAGACGCACACCCACCCACCACTGTGACATTTGCACAGATGCCCCCCCTCCCACATCACACCCATCTGCACACCTGAGGGGGGGCATTTGTGTAAAAATGACCACTCCCCCCCCACTATACATATTGCAGAGCTGCAGTGTTGTCCTATAGGTGCCCTGTAACATGTATAGTCGGTGGAAGGTGGGTGGGGCGTGTGTTGTCTGAAAATGTCCTTAGATCTGGCCTTTGTCAGCCCTCCCTAAAAACAAGCTCTGTGTAGCTTGAAAAATTGTATGGGCCCACCAACAGAAGTAAGTTGGTCCAGTTAAAGCTATCATCTTAACTATTTTGTCTCTTGAATTCTCCATAGAGAGACTACAGTTTTTACAAGTTTGCTTATCATAAGAAATAGCTTGAATAATAATACGCAAACAGACCCTAAAAATGTGTTTATAGATAATTCAGAGCAGGCATATTAATTTAAGTAGTTGATCTGTGCATTTGGTCAGTCACATGGTAATGTTTCAAGTTGGGGTAGTGACAGCTTAGGGTGATTTCAGACGTTATGTTTGTCTGAAATCATCACAGTCAACCTCAGTCAACCGCAGGGTGGGTGGATGGGTGGGTGTGAATGGAGGTGAACGTTTGTTTGCGCGCATCCAGATGTTCACCTCAGTCAACCACCCCCCATGGTGAATCTAACCATGCTTTGTTCTCCTGCACCACGGCGGCGAATGAAGCGTGGTTAGGGGGAATCCGGAATGCGGTGAAGAAAAAGTAATGTCTGTTACCGTACCTCCACCCCGTTCCGGGGCCCTGGCGGCAGGCAGCGGGCGGTGGCAGCGGCCGGATAGGCTGCTGCGGCTGCCTGTCTCAGGGAGGGCGGGCAGCCAGGGAGCGCTGGGGCCGGGACCGTGTGGCCGTATGCTGTGTCACGTGGCCCTGCCCCCTCCAGGAGGGGGGTGCCCCTTTAGACATTACGGCCGGGCGCTTTCACCACGGGCCATGATTCAGCAGTCCCCACGGCCGGGGGTGAAGGGGAGAATGTCTGTTGGCTCCCCCTTTCACCCCCGGCCGTGGTCTGAACGACCCCACGGCCCATGGTGAAAGCACCCGGTCATAACGTCTGAAATCACCCTTATTGGGCTGATGTCCAAATCAACACATCTCTTAAAATTAACAGTAATGTCAAATCATTGCATCTATAATTACTATATAACGGATGATTTTTTATAATATACCACATATATGGGTATATATGTAGGCATACTTTTATGTTACAAGCAAAGTTTAGAATTAGTTTTTCTGGAGCATGATTAGGTAGTCCAAAATACTGGCCAGTGGGCATTCTATAGATCGGGGTGGAGACTCTTTCCCCTCCTGTGGACGACAAGCTTCAGGGCCAGATGGGCATTGGAAGCTGAGGTGCATAAGAAATGTGCTCAGAATGGGGAAAGAATAGGAGCATTGGGATCATGGATTGATGACATGGCTCCACCCTGTACCCTTGAGTACCGGTCCTGCCTTCATCTCTGCTCCTTTCCCCTAGGCTTGCTCTTTCAGTTCCCAAGGGTAAGACCTGGATTCATGAGCCAGATCCAGGAACTGAAAAAGGGCCCCTTTCTCCAGGTATGTGGGAGAAATTATAAAACTAGTCACAGGTTAAATTTGGCCCATGGGCTGCAGGTTTTCCCCATCCATGGGAAAAAATGTCTAAGTGTTGTATCCCTGCATTTCACACTTTACTTTGTCTGTCTGTCTGTCATCTATTGGCACATGTGTTTATGGGTATTTTCAGATGTGCTGGGCCTGGAGGCCCAACATGCTGAACCCTGGACCGGGATCCATTTAGGATCCATTTAGGATCCCGGTCTGTGATGAGGCTGGCCAGCGGGACCCCTGTGGGTTTGGTTTTTAAAATTTATTTATTTATTTATTTGTTTATTTATTTATTTAAATATGGTTGGGCTGGGGGGGTAGCAGGAGAGACTGACGGGGGGGGGGGGGACAGAGTGAGGGAGAGGCAGGGCCTCTGCTTCTTCCCTCATTTCCGCCAGAAGTGAGGGAGAAGAAGGCAGAGGCACCGCCTCTCCCTCATACTGCTGGCCCCCTCCGCTGCCTGCCTGCCTGTTTTGGCCAGGGGAACTGAGAGAGCGCTCTCCCTCATTTCCCCTGGCCAAGAGACTGTACCAGGCAGTGGGGGGGTGGGGTGGCACGGGGTCCAGACCGGAGGTGGCAGCGGTGACAACGGTGGCAGCAATGGCGGCATGGGCAGCGGATCAGGTAAGTGATCCAGTCGGAATCCGTATGGCCGCTCAGGCTTGGGGATGGGTGGAGGGGAGCGCCCCAACACCCATTCCCGAGCCTAGGCCTGGGTAGCATGCTGCCCCCGGGCTGGGGAGCACGCCTGAGCCAGGGAGTGCCCCTAGGCCCGCTGGCGGTATAGGATCCTGCATTTCTTCCCTGCCCCCGGCCCTGAGGCCAGCTGTCCTTTAGACATGCCGACCCCATCACTCTATGGGATCTGGGAGGGGGCAGGGCTGAGCGGTGCAACATGCGGCTGCTTGCCCCCCCCACGCTGTGACGGCTGCATGCCCTTGGGGAGATGGGTGGGCACAGCGGCCTATGAGGCCGCTGCACCTGATCCTGTATCGTGGTTTGGGGCATGATTGCGGAATGGGGCAAAGTAACCGATGTTACTTTTGCCCCTTTCCTGATCATGGCCAATCTAACCATGGTTCTGGCCCTGAGGCCGGCCTTAGAGCCAGAACTGTGGTTAGTTTTGACCCCCACCAGAGATTCACTGTGGTGAACATCTGTCAGGGGTCA
Source organism: Sphenodon punctatus (assembly GCA_003113815.1). Classification (NCBI taxonomy): domain Eukaryota; kingdom Metazoa; phylum Chordata; class Lepidosauria; order Sphenodontia; family Sphenodontidae; genus Sphenodon; species Sphenodon punctatus. Next base: position 970,642 of record QEPC01005101.1, on the reverse strand, counting down.
AACAGACGTTCATGCGATCACAGCCACCACACTGGATCCACTGTGATCCAATGTGGTTGACTGTGGTGGAGTCACGTCTGAAAATACCCTATGTTTACACAGATGTGTGTGTGTATATCTTTATAGGTAGGCCTGCATGAATAAAACTCTTGCTTAAGTATCTTATGCCAGTACTCTTAAAGGCACTTAACTGAAGGCAGGAATGGGAGAAGAACCAGAGGGGTGGCCGTTTCCATTTGATTCTCTTCACAGCTAGCAGATCATGTATCTGCGGAGGGAAACATTTTCTGCAAAGCATAAATACATTTATGTGGCCAGTATGTCAACATTTACCAGGGGTGTTGCACCGGGCTGGAGAGTGAGCCTCCCAAAGTACATGGCTTATTGATCAGCATAGGAAAGCTCCCATGCAAAAGAAGATATGAATGGAATTGGAGAGGTAACAAAAAATAACGCGTCATCCTGTGGAAAGGAAGCAAACTGATTTAAAAAAAAAAAATTCTTTCCCTCCCCTCTTCTCCAATGAGCATGTAATTCAGAATCTGGAGCGTGTAATTCACCATTCTATGTTTTTGAGCTCTGTGTTAATAAGGGTTTAAAACCCTTTTGGAGGCAGCCTTACAGCAATTTGCTAATGGGTGCGCTTTAGCAGAGAGTGGTGTCACCCACTTCTGAGGGGTTTTGATCTTCCAGGCTGTAAATACATATGTAAATACAATCAATTCAAAATATATGGGGGAAAAATAAATCCAATTGGCATGGTGATATAACAAATCAAAGGAGAATTTGTATTAGAAACTATGAGCATCTTTGTTGATATGCTACTACAGCTAATCCATTAAAGGATTTCTTGCAGACATCCGAATAAGAGAAATAAGGTCTGATGGGATGCAGGTAGGTGGGAGAAATTACAGAGGAATGAAAGGATCATTTCTTCTTCTCTGAAAAAAGAACCACCTTCCTAAGGCAAGGGAGCGGTAAGATAATGGCATGCTTGAGCAGAAAATTTAAGGTTCTAAAACTGAAATATAGGGGGAAATAGCTGTTTCCTTATTTTTATCCACGTGAAATTCAGGTGCTCTTAATAGATTGCAGTAATTTGGATAACAGTAAATGGAATTGACCCAGCTGTCCATGCCTGTTCGCTAGGTGCACTGAGCAATCGGTATGGAGAGAAGTTGATACTGAAGTGAGCTGGAAGTCAAATTTGAAGAAATAAAGGACACGAGTGATGGCGGGTAGAACTCAGACCATTTGATTTGCTACCAAGGGTGCAATCAATCAAAGGGACTGACCCTGTTGACTTCAATGAGCTTAGGACAGCTGTCCAGGAAACAATATGTCAATGCTAGCAAATTTCATAGCACCGAGTTTTGGTATCCTGTGATTCCTTTAGGGGAGCAGTGTGGAAGTGGTGGCTTTATATTTGGATGTGCTTTTTAAGACACGTTTTCTTTCTTTTCCACTTGCAAATGCTTTGTTACCAGCTGTAGGGTCTGTTTGATTTCTCTATAACGTTACCCCATTTCTCAGCAGTCACTGGTACTGCCTGGGAAATTGCTTCTTGTAGTGTATATTTGCTTAACACTCAGTACATATTTATTAGTATCAAATGGCTTTTTAAAAAATCACATTTTCTTTTTCCATTGCTAAGTGTTTTTTAGTGATTTTTTTTAAGAGGTCGCTATGAGTGTGAAGCTGGAAGCAGCATATTCCCAGAAATTAGACAAATGCAACACAGTGAGGAGAATAGTTAGGGCTATTAACCCACACTGAACTGGTGTATGAGATTTGGAAGTCCTTCAAATGTAACAAATATTGTGGAAGTGTTATGGGATGGGGGCACTCCTATATATGATATTTGACCAGTGAGATCTTTTAGGAGACCTGAAAGTGGAGTGAGAGCTGGGAGGATTAATTTGGGGCAGGAGATTGTTCTTTATAAATATTTTTAAAATGTCAGATTCCCAATATCTACCTTTACTATGATGCTGCTGTGCTACATTCTCTTTACTTAAATCCTCTTGACTGTTTACACGATACTTTACTTGGTGTGACTCTCTGTGAGTAAAAAAACAACAACATCCTTACAAACTAAGAAAATTATTGTATTAATATTATGTAGCAACAGACATACTGTGAAATAAAACCATGGAAATTATGCCAAACTATGCATGCAGAGACAGAGTGTATGTAAAGTTAATTAATCTAGCTAAACTGGCCCTAAATAAGGCACATTACTGCAAGCAATTAATTTTGTGTCATCAATCTGCCTCATAAATCTTTTTTATCCGTTAAATCCTACGAAATGTTGAACAATGGGCACAGTTTTTATTGATTTCTCAGCTGCAGTACACAATGATTATAGATTTCATCAAAGAATATATGTGGCATAGTCTTAGTTTAACATTGCTAATCTGTCCAATGAAGGAGTCTTCTTGCAAACTTGCAAAGTAGATTTCTTTGTTACTTGATACATGTCATTATGTATCCATTTTGAGATCTGGCCGTGATGATCACTTTTTAAACATTTAATTGCTGTGGCATTGTTTTAGTGAAGACATTTTATAGTCTTGCTTAACCATTTTAAAGCCATCTACTTAGCCATCTTAAAATGAAGCACTGAACACAGCATTGTACTTGTTACTGTTTTTCTGCTACACTTCATGGGCAGTGCACAATTAACCTGTGGAACTCACTGCCACGGGATGTTGTGAGGGCCGTAACTGAGTCAAGAAAGACCTAGATAAGTTAAGTACATAGAGATTAGGTACAGCCAGGTTAGTCTGGGAAATGAAACCTCTTACTACTGGAAGCTGGGAATGAACAGGAGGGACTGGATTAACTCCATATATGCACTGTGTTTGCTTGCTTTATCTGAAGCATCTGGTATCGGCCGTCGTCAGAGACAGGGTACTGAGCTTAATGGAGCATTGGTCTGACGTAGAATGCAGCTCTTATGCTCTCATATTTGCCCATTGCCAAGTGCTCATTGCCACTTAATGCTGAGGTTAATTCAAAATACTAATCTTATTCTGTCTGGGTGGTTAAGAGAAATCATTCAGCCAGGCAGATAAAATAACAGAATCATAGAGTTGGAAGGCACCTCAGAGGTCATCTAGTCCAACCCCCTGCTCATTGCAGGAAATCCACAGCTTCAGCATCCTGTCATCCAGCCTCTGTTTGAAAACTTCCCACGAAGGTTCACCACCACTCTAGGCAGTGTCTGTTCCACTGTANCGGCAACAAAATAAAAACAAAAATCCTCCTCTACACCCGCAAGCATCCCCTTCTACTCCTTCATCCAAGTCATTAATAAAGATGTTGAACAGTACTGGGCCCAGAACAGAGCCCTGCGGCAACTTGCTTGACACCTCCTTTGAGATTGATGGGGAACCATTGATGAGCCCTCTTTGAATATGGTCCAACCAGCTGTACATTCACCCAATAGTAGTAAATCTAGCCCATATTTGATCAGCTTGTCAATGAGGATATCATGGAGGACTTTGAAAAATGCTTTGCTGAAATCAAGATATATTACGTCCATGGTGTTCCCAGAATCTACTAAACTAGCAACTTGATCAAAAAGGGGAATAAGATTAGTCTGACGTGACTTATTGACAAATCCATGCTGGCTTCCAGTAATCACAGCATTGTTTTTTAAATGTTTACAGACTGACTGCTTTACAATGTGTTTTAGAATCTTTTCAAGTATTGATGTCAGGCTAAGTGAGCTGTAGTTTTCTGGATCCTCCTTCCCCCCCCCCTTTTGAAAATAAGAACAACATTTACCCATCTCCGGTCTTCTGGCACCTCATCCGTTCTCCGAGTTCTCAAAGATGATGATCTTATTCTGTCTGGGTGCTTCAGAGATCATTCAGCCAGGCAGATGCTTCCTCCTTGTCAGAGAAAGGAAGTGAAATCTTTTCTCATTTGAGAGAGAGAGTCCGGCACACACTCACTGACCACGAGGTAGGAGGGTATCTGTGGCACGTGCTGTCTGACCATGAATGGCAGAACCCAGCTGCAAGTTGTGCTATGTGGCTGTGGGACAGCAAAGGTGAGGAGGGCAGGGCCATCTCAGTCTGGGCTGCCAGGTAGTGCTGTCTGACTGTGGCACAGGTCTTGCAGTGACTGGAATCCGGCTCTTGTACTGCCCAGAGGCGACTTTTAAATAGTCCCACTTGAGCTCCAGGGGGCAGCATGACCGGGCAGCTCAAAGTGTGACTGTTCTGCTTAAGACAGGATGTCTTCTCACTGTAATCTAATTACACCACAGATCCAGCATGAGGTAATCACTGCTTAATTGTAAAATAAGAAGTTCCATGACTCAAGCCTGGCTCGAGGTTCCACTCAGAAGGACAGAGAGTATTCAGAGACTGGTAGGTAAAGCTTCTCTGCCAGCCACCGCCCCCCCCCCCACCAACAGCCCCCTGTTTTTGCACCTACATCTTTGGACATTGTCGCACCGGCCAGTTACTGGCCTGTCTCTTTAGGAATGGGTAGTAGCACAGCAGCTCTGGGGTCACCTGGTTGGCTTCCATTTTCTGGACCCCCTTCAATTGTGGTTTCACCCAGGGAATGGCACCGAGACTGCACTGGTGGCCTTGGTGGATGACCTCCGTCGAGAGATTGATTCAGGGCATTCAATACTACTTTTTTAAAAAAAACCTGCCTGAGTCAGACCAATGGTCCATCTTAGCCCAGTATTGTCACAACCTGACATGGCAGCAGGGGCTTCAAATTCAGGTCCAAATCCAGCTCTTCCAGGGTCTCCGACAGAGGCCATCCCAGAGACCCCTCCAAGCCCCCAGCAGAGGCCTCCCCCAGGTGTGCTACCAGGGATCCTGAAGTGGAGATGACAGGGATTGAACCTGGGACCTTATACATGCAAAGCACGTGCTCTTACCACTTGAGCTATGCCCCCCATAGCTAACTTGTCCTGTTAGATCTCTCAGCTTCTTTTGCAGTGGACCACGGGTTATTATTGTTGTTGAGAAGATTGCGGTCCCTGGGGTGTGTGTAGATGGGACGGTCCCTGGATGGTTCCACTTGTTCCTCTCAGGAAGGAGCCAGTGGGTGATACTGGGGGCTGAAACGTCTAGTCCCTGGGACCTCTCCTGCAGCGTACCGCAAGGTTCTATTTTGTCTCCATTATTGTTTAACATCTATATGCAACCCCCTGGGAGAGATTGTGAGACAGTTTGGTGTGCGTAGCCACCAGTATGCTGATGATACCCAGCTATACTTCTCATTTTCAACTGACCCAGGCCCTGCAGTCTCGGTGCTTTCCCAGTGCCTGGAGGCAGTGGCTGACTGGATGCAGCAGAGCAGACTGAGGCTGAATCCCGATCAAACGGAGGTGATGTTCATGGGTCAGGTGGCTGGGGTGATGGTTCCCCTTGTTGAGGGGGTTCGCCCCCTCGCTGGCTTCCCAGGTCCAGAGCTTGGGAGTCCTGTTGGAGGTAGAGGCAGTGGCGAAGGGAGCCTTTCGCCAGCTACATCTTGTGTGGAGGCTCCAACCATGTTTCAGACATCGACCTGGCCACCCTCGTCCATGCGTTCATCACCTCGAAGCTGGATTACTGCAACCCACTCTACATGGGGCTGCCCCTGGTGATGGTTCAGAAGCTGCAACTGGTGCAGAATGC
>QEPC01005101.1:951929-963638 GCA_003113815.1 Sphenodon punctatus | reverse complement strand
CTGGCAGCGTCACTGTAAATATTCCTTAGAAGAAAAGTAGCCCAAGTGCTTATTGCGGACAAAAATCTTAGAATATTGGTAGAAAAAAAAGAGGAGAAAATTCATAAAAATAATTAGCATAGACTAATTAACTATAATAATAATAACGTTTTGAATCACTGCCTGGAAATACAGTAGCTTTGGCCCAGTGCCAGACACAATATCTATGGCTGCTGTCTTTCATGTGGTTATGCATCCATTTTGAGATCTGACAGTGATGATCCGTTTTTAAACATTTAATTGCTGGCATTGTTTTATTGAAGGAATTTTATAGCCTTACTTAGCCACCTAATTTCACACAGCATCTGCTGGTGATGTCAATGATTTAGGTATTTAAAAGAAGATGAAAAAATAAATGCTGCTAACTGAATTTTTTAAAAAAAACAACAACAAAAAGTATGCAACTTATTACTGCAGAGAGGCCTCGGACAAGTTGAACAGTCAATGCCATATCATCTTCCATACCAGTAATCAGATATGCTTTGTATTTTGCCAAGTATCCTGGGCTGTCACATCTGCCATCACCAACTGTGATAATTTTCTTCCTCTTTTGCACTAAATAATCAATTACAAGATTCTCTTCCCTCCACCCACCCACACTCATTTATTACAACTGGCGCAAGATACTGTCACTGATAATGCCAGTGGAGGGCACAGCAAAGCATAGCCTATTTGAGCATAATCATGGGGAGTGTGAAGCCCCATCTACTATGTTGTCAAAAAATGGCATAATGCTTGTGTCACTGATGAAAAATGACCCAGCACATGTATACGGGAATGTACAGAATAATCAGAAGTGCAAAGGCTACTACAGTCTTGCTTCACAACCAAAATATTTGGGGGTATATATAGATGTTAAACATATATCTATCTATCTTTAAAGGATTGGATGTTAAGCGATCAAAGCATTCTGATAACATCAAAAGATGAAGTTTTCAGAATTTTTATTGTTGGCATTGATGTTGAGTCAGGAAGAGTTTATCTTGACTCTGATCCCAGGTTGATTTTGCAGGGCTCACAGATAAATGGGAAAAAAAGAAAAGAAAACCAAACCAAACATGGTTTCACTTGCAAATTGAGCACATTTGATCTCGAATCATTGAGAGAGAATGGACGTAGAACCCCTTGGCGCTATTATTACGAAACAGAACTGCACTTCAAGGGCAAGGGATGGATGAAATGAATAAAAACCTTCTGAATATGCCAAATATCATCATTATTTGCTCTGCCAACTGTAACAGAATAATACTGGCTGATATTTGCCATGCTAGCTGCTCACTTGGTCCATAAGCACTGCTGACAGTAAAAGCTGCTGTCAGCCACAGACAGGGAAGCAATGATCGTTGCTCACGACTTAGATAGTCGTGAGGCTATATGTTCCTGAGTCTGTCTGGCTCAAATAGGGGTTAGAGCTGAAACTAATATTCACGGTGAACACGTTATCTGACAAACTCACCTGCTTCTATTTGGATCTGACTAAATGCGTTTTCGGTCTCACTTAGCTGGATAACCGCTTTGGCTATTTCCATTCAGTTATTTTGGTTATTTCAGGGGTTTGACTATTATGATATATATATATATATATTCTGTTATATTGGTGTACAAATGCCGAAAACAAAGTAACTAAAATGCTGAACCAAAATAAACGAAATACCAAAATAAACCAAATCTAAATAATCAAATAAACAGATATGTGTGGATATCTGTTTTAGTGGTGTATATCATTTGGATATTCACAGGGGTGGGGAGGTGGGACTATATGAGAATGCAAAGAATGTCTATGGATGCAAAAATGACTGTTTGTTTCAGCTCTAATAGGGGAACCTGAGACAGCACAGAACAGGCACTTTGCCTCGACTCAACACTCAGAGAAGGAACTTTAAATGAATGCCTGTTGCAATTCTCTCTTAAGGTTGTATTTCCTGAGTAACAGATTCTGATATGATTATTCTGGAAAAAATAACAGCTGATTCACATGTTAATTAAGGAGTAATATACTGTTTTTTCATTACATGGCCTTTCCATTTATGATGTTTTGGACAAATGCCACTTTAGGTAACTGTAACTGGCTTGCTCAGACTTCCCTTACAATTTCAAGTGTTTAGAACTGTATTCTTCATCTGCACTTCCTTTCTTAAACAGAAGTGGAATATTTGCTGTGCTGGCTTTAACAGCTAGAATGTTCAATCCAAGAAGCATTTGCTTTTATGAGTGTATGAAGGTGCAATAGTATAATGAAACATTTTGGGTCTACTTGGTTTGAGAGGAACTATGGGGAAGAACTTCAAAAATAACTAGGACTTTGATTCTCAAAGCACTGCACCAAACGCAAACCCTGCTGAGTTTGCACGGACACAGAACCTTAAAGATCAGTTTATAAGTGGCTTTAGAAGTTAAAAGCCTTGCCACTTTTCATGAGACTGAGGTTCCTAAATGCTGAGTGAAAATACTTTTTAAAAGGGACTTAGACTCTCAAAAATTATTAGCCTATGAAAATAGAAGAAATTATTATTGTTTAAGTAGAATCATTCTCAGGGTTCTTTATACTCTGGAGGATCCATAAAAGTGATTTCTTATTTTTGGAAAATAAAGATTTAGGTAATGCTTTAAGGTGGGTTTGGAAACCTATGACCTATAAGTAAAATCAGGCCCATGACTGTGTTTTATTCAGTCTTTTTTACTTCCTGAATCTGGCCTGGGGATGCAGTCCTTATCCTCAAGAAGTGAACAGATGAGCTCAGGTGAAAGGAAGAGAGATGAAGGTATCATAGGGGATGGGCAGATGTAGTTCCATGATCTGGACCCTGTCCTTTCTTCCCCAAACCTGAAAACACCCTTCATGCACTCCTAACCCCACTTCCTATCTAGTCCATGGAGCGTGTACTAACTTCCAAAGTGGCCCATGGGTGGCCAAAGGTTCCTCAACTCTGCTTTAAGGATTATTATTCTTGTTGGACATTTTCTGCAAGGAATGAAGAAATTGGAATGGATTGGAATGAGCCATTTTAAGGGGGAAAAATATGAAGTGTTCAAAACTTATGCTATTTGAGCCACTTTAGAAGGGTAATTTGCCCCCTAAACATGTCATGTTTAGTTTTTATATTCATATGTGAGAAAATGCATGTTCAGTATATTTTTTCTATGTGGGATCTGTAAGGCTATGGATAAGTCTCTCTAAACAAACAGCAGAGATCCAACACAGTGCATATATTCCCTAAATGTTCAACTCTGTAACGAATACACTTTCTCTTATGTTATGTAGAGTCTATGCTAGCTATGTCTTCATACACCTTAATAACACTGAGCTTGAGCTATCAAATAGTTATATCAAATAATAAAAAATATATCCTTTCTCCTTAAACCCTACATCCTGTTATATCCATTGATTCTGGATCTTTGAAATTAGTTACATGGATTCCTAGCTCGCCTGTTGAGAAAACCTAACACCTTTCCCATGACGATGGCCACCTAATCTCAGTGGTGAAAGCTCTCAAGATGTTTGACTCAAAATCAGTTTTTAAAACAATAGCACAGGGCTAAATTCTACTAAATTCACTTTCACTTTAACTCCTGCTAGCTTCTCAAGGGAATAGCATGCAAGTTCCCAAAGGCAGAATTTAGCTCGGTACGTTTGATAGCTATTTTACTTATTTTGTCATCGGTAGACTTTAGGAAGATTGGAATGAGGAGCATCTAACCGAGATCTGCAAGTGTTGATTGGTGCACTTTGTTCACATATTGGGTACAGCTACACGAGCTGGGTGGGAGCAATCCCCTGCACACAGGCAATCTCAATCTCAGCTGCCACACTTCGGGGCCAGCACAGATAGCAGGGCACACAGTCCACCACCCCATGGGGAAACTTGGTGGGCAGGCTGCTGTTGGACATCCCGCCATGCCCTGGGGCAAGCCAAGGCACTGGCTACACACACAGCTGCTCAACCCCCACCCCACCCACTCTCCCTCCACCGGCCTGCCCACTATCCTGCCCCCATCTGTAATGTGGCCATGCAGGAATGGCCAAAGCACCTGCTTCTCAAAGCCCTGCAGTGGATCACACTGCGGGGTGGGGGGCAGACAGGAACTGGGCCCATGGGCAGTGCTGTGGTACCACAATTTAGACAGCCTTACCCCACTTTGGAAAGCCTGGTATGCCCTGCATCCTTAGCCTTTTTTGGAGGATGTAGGGCATAGCAGCCAGCTGCCCACCCTGCCTCTGGGCAGGGTGAACATCTGATGGCCGCCAGGCCCACAAGCCACTGCATCTTGTGGTAGAGGTGTACACATAATTTTCATTATATTGATAACGATAATGAAATTCTTTGTTTTTGTTATCATTATTGCAATAATGATAATGAAGATAAATAATAATGAAATCAATAACGATAACGACAGTTGTTATTGATTTTGTTATTGCCTGGCAGGTGTTTTTTGGAGGGAAATGTGGAGAGGGGAGGAGGGAGCAGACATCTCAGAGGCAGAAACAGTGTTGAACTCTTGAACTGGGCCTGTGATGGGAGGGAAGGACCGGTTGGATGTAATCGCTGGCCAATGAGCAGCACAAGCAGGTCCCAGGAAGTTGAATGGCACCCTATGATTGCTCAATGCCTCCTGTCTCCTAGAACATGGGGGCTCTGTGGAGGGCACTGCAACCCTTTATGTTGCAGGGCCAGGCTGTTTGACTCTTGTTCTGTGTTGGCTCTTGTGTCAAGTTGTGTTTAAAAAACTCTGGTGCTTGCACTAAAAATCTTCGCCAGCCCTCAGTGTTACACTTTACCTTATAGATAGACAGATTAGATATTATATAGATATTAGTAGATATACTAGACTTTTTATTATATATATTAGCATTATAGGATAGGAATAGGATAGACAGATACTTAGAACACATAGCAGATACAAGTTTATTGATACTTAGGCTGATTTTAGATGAGCAGGTCATGGTTGCGCGATCTGCTCACATGACTTTTGAAAATCACATGGACCGGGATTAGATGAGACGTTTCGTGCATTAAAGTATGTTGCATATTCTTTTAAAACTGCAAACTAAATACCTCAATGTCGGGGTATTTAGTTTGTGGTTTTAAAAGAATGCACAACTGGCTTTAACAAGTGGAATGTCTCATCTAATCCCAGCCTGCAGGATTTTCAAAAGTCATGTGAGCGGATCGTGTAACCCGCTCGTTTAAAAGTGGCCTTAGATAGGAATATATTCATATAGTATAGGTTATTAGGTGTAGGTTAGACATACATATTAGTAATTTTTCATATTGTCATTGTGCACGTATTACTGAGAAGTCTGGGTCAGGTGTCTGCTGGCACTTCTGCCACTAGTGGTAGTCCACAATGGAAACGACACCAAAACCAAAATCTTAATTTCTGCTCAAAATCGATATCAATACTGATAACGACACTGATAATGAAAATAAAATTTTGTTAATAACAACAACGAAAACAATAGTTTTTAATAAGGGAAAATTAAAAATTACATGGGTCCCTGGTGCACACCTTTATCTTGTGACAACGGTGCCCAAATTGGGGTTAGGCTGCCCAAATCATGGTACCATCTCATGTGGCTGATGTACCTTTAGACTATGATAATTCCCACTTGACTAGTATTTCCATTGGGTAAATTCCACATCTCTAAATTGTGTTCAATTCTTGTTATCACTTTCTCCCTGGGTCTAGGCATATCTTTAGTGTAGTGAATTTAATTTGCATTTGCTCCAAGTTACATTTCAAATTGTAAATTGTTTTGCAGTTTGCTCATGTGTAAAACTCTCCATGGTCTGGATATTGGATACCTCCGAGGGTTGCTGATACCTTATTTCCTACCATGAATACTCTACTCATGTACGGAAAGCCTCCTAAACATCCTTTTAAAGGAATCAGAGAGGGCTTTGGTGTCCTGGTTTGTTGCACACTCACCCATAGGAATTCTTCACCAGAATATATTCAGCTTTGATTCCTTCTGGATTTCAAATTCTTTTTTAATTTAGCCTTGTGTCACTGTATTTATTTTGCACTTTGGATACTGTAAGCGTATGTACTGATCGATTCAAATTAAATAACATATCTGATTAAAGAGCTGCATAACGTTATCTGTCTGTCTGGGTGTTTTTAGAGAAGTGACTCCCCATCTATCACCCACCCATCATGCATTTTGCAGGGCTTCACAGGGCACCAATGCAGCCCTGCAACATGCATGATGGGTGGGTAATGGTTGGGGAGGAGTTTGTCTAAAAACATCCTCTGTCTCTCTGTCTACTTACCTCCCTCCCTGCCCATCCACCCCCCCAACTGTTAACAGGAGACCCCCTCCCACTTGTGGCTACCGGGGGCAATGTACCCCAATATCCACCGTTCCTTAAACTTCGGGTGTGGAGGGAATTAGTCTAATTACTTAAACTGGGGTCTCCACGTGTTCAGAGGATCAGTCTGAGGAAAGTACGTGCTACAGACAGTTTACGTTACCCTCCCCAAATTACAGAAAGATAGAGAGACAAGTGTTCAATAAAAACTACAATAGGTTTATTTCACACACACACAAAACAGAGAAACACAGTCCCGGTCTGGCTGGCGGGATTTAAAAGGGAAAAACACAAGCGGCTTCCGGGGAAAAGGAAAGTACGGTAGGAGAAGGAGGAGGGGGAGTTCTGGTGTCGGCTCAGTGATGGGGAGCAAGAGAACACAAACGAGAGAGAGAGAGAGGGCTTCCCCAAGTGGCTGGGAAAGGCTGGACCTGTGGTTACCTTTCCTTGCCTGTTGAGACGGGACAGGCGGCCCACGGATCCAGCGGAGTTCGGGGGATGGAGGAAGAAGAAGGGGAGACCAAAGTCTGGGAGATCCCTTAACTCAGACACACACAGAGTGACTTGCATGTATCTGGGTCCCAAGAGTTTCTCAGAGGTTGAGGGGAAAACCAAGGGCAGTTATTGGATACTAGACAAAGGGTTTGGGGAGGCTATGAAGGGTTGTTGGGGGGTACACAATGGCTTAACGAGGGGAGAAGTCACAACTTTTACTTCCATCACAAAGGTGACTCTAAGATATGCACAAGATATCTTTGACACACAGGGAAACTGTAAACAAAAAGTGGCGGGAGGGAAGGAAGTAATTTACTTATCATGTAGGTTCATTTTCCACTTATGAAATTTCCAGATGCAGATATTCTTTTTAATCATTTCACATTTGAATTTTATATGTTATCTGTACCAAAGTGATTGGATTAATGAGAAACAGCTTACTCTGAATGGTTAACATATTTTATCAGAGCTCCTTGGTTAATAGTGATTGAACACAAAAAGCACATGGTACCTTATTTCTGTCCTCATTGGATGACTGCAATTTATAACCTTGAAGCAACTGGAGCTGTACATATAGGTGAAGGTGCAATTTAAGAACAGGTACCAGGTAAAGAGAAATAAAGGATTTCTGAACATTTAAAATCCTTTTCTTTTATGAACTACCTAGATGTTGCCAAGGACATAGTTGCTAGATACTTTGGCACCAATCCTTAAGGTGCCGTAATTGTGCAAGTTGCATTTATTTCAATGATTTATTGTCTGGGTGTTTTACCAATGAAATTTATTGTCTTGGTGCAGACTTGCTTTAATGTCATCATGTCACATTAACCAGAAGTAATTGCATGTATGTGCATGGCCCATCTAAGCATTTAAACAATCAACATAGTGCATGGGCACCTAGCTTGAGGGCTGAAGTAAAATCCTTGTCTGGCTCACTTAACTGCCTCCAAGCTGGAGCTCTTGACAGAGTTTTAGAGACCCGACTTATTGTTCTTTTAAGCAGTGACCCACTTATACATCCACACCACTCTTAGGGCTTGTTCAAATTAGCAGCTACTCCTCAGGTAATAATCCCCTAACTTGGTTTGCCCACACTTTTGTTCACATAAGCAGAGTGGTTAAAATGAAGATAATGGGTCTGGATTTAGCTACCTTTGCATGAAAGTGAGGGTTGATCGAGGGAGTGCAGCTTTGACTCCAGAGGAGATGATAATTTGAACAGTGCTGAGGCAAGAAGGCCCTCTTTGTTGTTGTCCATTATTCCTCCTACTTCTCAGTTTGCACCTCTGTTCCTGGTTTATTTATTCTCAGTGCCTATTTGCAATACTGCCTTTGTTAGCTTGTTTTTCTCCCCCGTGATGCAGTTGCTTTTTTTCCTGCCCAGCAAACAGAAAACTGGAAAGCAGAAAAAGGAAGAGTCAAGATTTCTGGCTCTCTCTGCTCATCAGAACAGACCTGGGCACTTACACTCAAGAACAAATACCTCCAGATTAACTACCTTGAAGCAGTCCTGCGTTGTTAGAACATGCTCTTAGTGTTACATTCACTTTCTGTGAGTAAAATTCAGAAGGGTTTTCTTGTGTATAACTTAGGAGATGAATGATGCATTCTGTAACCACTGAAGAGCACAAGAAGGGCACAAGCATGCATGGAGTAAATTTCTTTTAAATTGGGAGGAGGCCAATATTTTTGTAGCATTCACACAGCTCTGAGATTCCCCTGTTGCCAAGCTCCTCCCCCCCTCGTGGGATGGCGGTGGGGAAGGGGCCCTTGTCATCCTCCCTTTAAAGAAGGAGCGAGGACATGGTGGGGGAAGGGGTGCACTCACCTCAGCAAGCAACTAAAAGCCCTGAAAGTGTGTGAAAATCCATCCTTGGCCAGGGCTGGGGCAGGAATGCGGTCCCGCGAGATGGGACTTGAGCTGAGGGCTTAAAAGCCCTTTATTTATTTATTTATTTATAAGATTTATACCCCGCCCCTCCTGCCAGGCAGCCCGGGACGGCTAACAAAGTCAAATCAATAAAATACAATAAAACATATAAAAACATCACATAACAATAATAATGGTAACAATAAGGAGAGAGAAAACCCCAACCCCCCCTCAACCCAGCACCCCCTACCCTCACCCTTCTCCCTACTTAGTAGGTGGAGTTGCACCAAGGACACCCATCCTTAAGCACCTACTCTCCCTATTATCTGATGCTGCGAGCACAGGCTGGTCACCTGATATGGGGCTTGGGAAGGGATTTTTACAAGGTCCCCATATTGACCTTGGGATTCTTGGTTTTTGCCTTCCCAGTGGCGAATTAGACAGTGTTGTCTAATTCAATTGGCTTATTAGGGGCCTACCTGACCTGGAAGGCATTGAACATTTGTTGCACTCTCCACTAATCTTGGCCATTTTTACACGGATGGAGATGGGTGGGAGGATGGGTGTTTGGCAGCAGTGGGTGCGTGTCCATTTACACAGACACACACACACCTCCACCCATGGAGCCTCCTCTGGTTTTCCGGATGGGTCCGTGGGTGGAGATTGGTGTGCGATGGGTGGAGGTGGGTGTTGTGCAGGAGCGCGTACGCATCCCCACCCATCTCACTCTGTGTTCACATGGGTGAACACTAAGTGGACATCCATCCCCCCACCCATCACCGGTCATTTACATGGCCCTCCCCAACATCCTCTCAAACACCGAGCGGGGGGGGTGTCTTCATAAAAACGGCTCTTGTTATGTTAATGCTTGGAGTTATACAATGTGAGTTGTCTCCTTATAAGACAGGGACTTGTGACATTTCACGCATGCACAGGTTACGGCGAGCGCCAAGTCCAAGTCCTGGGGATGGGTCAAGTTGAGGGCACCATAGTACTTTCTCCTTACTCCAGTCCCAAGGGGGACAAGTTGTTCTCCTTCACCCTTGATATATGTCCTGGGATGGAGAGGGAGGCATGGTCAAAATTATAGGTGGATGGGTACTTGAAGGTGCCTCAAACACGTTTCCCTTTGTTAAGTTGTTGAAGTTATAACTCTGTTGTTACTGGACCCAAATTGCTGCTAGCAATTCACACTCAGGTACAAGTAAATAAAAAGTGCAGCCTTTTAACCCCATGAATGTGTCCTTGTCTCATTTGAGATGTGCTGACAAAAAGATGTGTTTGTCCATTTGGGATGTGTTCGTCCTCTGCTCTGAATTTCTCATTGTGGACTGTCCAGTATAATGTCCTTCCATTTTCAGTCATCAGAATGCTGGAAAATTCATTATTCTTCACACTTACCTAAAAAAAGATTTTTGTTAATGTGTCTGGCTTTCAGTATTTTGTTTACTTGTTAAATGTTTCCGATATTCTAGACTGATAGGGGTAGTCAAATGCAAGTCTACTATAGTAATGGAGGGTGATTACAAAGGGCGGATGATGGAACCGTTCACTTTTACACCACCAGACATTTCCGAACATTTTCTGAGATCCTGCTTCTTGGACATTCATATAGATTATCTGCACTTATTTAACTTCTCCTGAATTACATTCCCCATAATCCAGTTAACTTAAAATGTGTTTAAATGGCTAATGCACTGGGTCATTGACTTTAACAATGTTCTCACTACCACATTTAATTATTGTACAAGCTGTTATTTAAGATCACATTTCAGATGGAGGAATGTAATAATGCATTCTTAGATTGTAATAAATGAAACAACCTTCTAATGTTCTGTGAGAGAATTAGGAAAGAAGCTTTCTGTGGGAAAGAGAGAGAGGGATGACAGAGCATGCACATGTGGAATAAACAGCTTGTCACAAAAAAACCAATGTAAAATGGTAGATACGCGGTTTGATGATGTCATGGGCAATATCGAATGTACTATGCATCCCTCTGCACCATTGAATCTAGGGATAAAACAGAGCAGAAAAAAAGGGATGAACATGGTAGTTTACTTGAAAGATCAAGCTAAACCTGGTTAAGGCTTGCTACAGACTACTGGCCAGGAACTAGCACCTGGGAGCATAGCTAGTTTAGAATGAGCCTTGGTGTAGACAATATGTGCAGCCAGACGAGACAGGCTGGGGAGGTTACCATACTTTAGGTAGCTTACCCCTCCCTGGGCAAATGAGCCACATAATGCAGTGGCCAGTATGCCAGGTATCCCCCCCTCCCTCTGGGATGGGGCAAGCTCTGAGGACGCATCGTGGAGCAGCCTTATTGCTCAGGGTGGTGCAACTCGTGTGATGAGGCATGCTTTCCCCACCACGCACAGTCCAGCGCTGCATGCATGGCCACATCACAGCCAGGGGAAGACTCTCAGTCTGTCCAGGGGAGACTAGGCTTGCTCTAGACTACTGGCCAGGAATTGGCACCCAGGAGCATAGTGAGCATAGAATGGGCCTTGGTGTAGACAATGGGGGCAGCCAGGTGAGGCAGACTGGTCCTTGAGTTTTATTTAGCCATACCCCTCTCTGAGCAAATAAGCCATGGTGAGCCTTGGCCTGCACCAGTCATGGCGGCATCAGGGGCCAGCCTGCCCATTTGGACTGGATCAATATTCTTGATCCTTCGGTTATGGCACAGAGACTATGCTTGTGGCCTTGGTCGACAACCTGTGGGGCTCGGGGGTGTAGGAAGGGAACCCCACGGAGGGGGGGAACCACACAGACCACTGCCGCTAGTGCCTCGCTTCGTCCACCAACCGGCGGGTCCCGGGTGAGAATGGTAAGGCCTGAAAAAGGACCCCTCAGGTTCTTGTGGTGGTGGTCTGGAGGGCTTAGCCGCTCCCCACCGATATCATCATTGGGGTGCAGGCCAAGCCACTTCCCAACCGGGGAAGGTCACAGGACACAATCCTATACACACAGGGACTAGGACCAATACTGGGG
>QEPC01005101.1:939592-951829 GCA_003113815.1 Sphenodon punctatus | reverse complement strand
GCAGTCGCACAATCAGCAAGGGGCCAGTCTCGCAGGGCAAGGCTCTGTTCACCGGCGCTGCAGCCCTGTCTGCCTCCTCCTTATAAGGGCTGCGCCCGGGACTTCAGCTGTAGCCGCTCTGAACGCCGCCGGGCGGGTCCCGGGGGCGTGGCTAGGGGAGGCGTCATCGCCGAGGGACGATCTGGCCCTGCAGTATCCCCAGCGTGGGGTCGTAGCACGCTGGTGGGCGTGGCCAGGGGCGGCGTCTTTACCGGAGGCGTGTCCAGTCCCGAGATCTCCCCAGCGTGTTGTTGTGGCACGCTGGGGGGCGTGGCTAGACGCCGCGTTGCTGGGGTCAGAGCTGCTCCGCCCGCGGGCCGCGGCGGCGGGGCTCCAGGCAAGTCGGGGGTTCCCCTATGTCTGGGGCGTCTCCTATGGTACCCTCTATTTCCCCACCTCCGCAGGCTAGGGGGCCTGACACAACCTCTCCTGTGAGCTACACCAGGGTCGTTTGATCCTGTTGATCCTGTTAGATCTCTCAGCTGCATTTGATACCGTTGATCATGAGTTGTTGGTGACTCAGCTGTGGGACCAGACAGGGATTAGAGGGACTGTTATTCAATGGTTCCACTCTTTCCTGGCTGGGAGAACCCAACGTGTGGTGCTGGGTGAGTTTTCATCTTCCCCTCTGGGGCCTCATGTGTGGGGTTCTGCAGGGCTCCATTCTATCCCTTCTCTTGTTCATTGTGTATATGCAGCCTTTGTGGGAGGTTGTTAGGGAGTTTGAGGTGAGGTGTTATCAATATGCTGATGGCACCCAGCTATATCTCTCATTTTCATCTGACTCAGGCCCGGCAGTCTCAGTGCTTACCCGGTGTTTGTCTGCTGTGGGGGATTAGATGAGGATGAGTCTCTTGAAATTAAATGCTGACAAGATGGAGGTGATGGTTGTGGGAAAAACCGAGGGAGTGATGGCCCCCATCATTGATGGGGTCTGTCCTTCCTTGGCTTCTCAGGTCTGGAGTCTGGGGGTGCTCCTGAATGTCCAGGCAAAGGGGGCATTTTACCAGTTACATCTGGTGCATCAGCTAAGGCCATATGTCTAGGACTCGGATCTGGCCACAATTGTCCATGCTTTTATTACTTTGAGACTGGATTACTGTAACACGCTCTACATGGGGCTACTCTTGGTGCTGGTTCTGACTGCAGCTGGTGTAGAATGCAGTAGTCCATCTCCTGACTGGGACGGGCCGACGTGAGCACATTACACCAGTGCTTCTCTTTATGCACTGGCTGCTGATAGTCTTCTGGGTGTTGGTGTTGACCTTTAAAGCCCTAAATGACTTGGGCCCCACCTACCTGCAGGACCGCCTCACCCTCTGGGGCCTGTGGTCAGCCCCTGTGGTCAGCCAGGGGCACCCTCCTTGGGGTTCCCCGAGGTTCCCAGGTGTCTACCATGAGAAGGGTGTTCTCTGTGGCCATGCCACAGCTGTGGATCTCCCTCCCATTGGAGGTCCGCTTGACCACCAACCTCCCCTCCTTACGCAGACAGTGTAAGACCTGGCTGTTCTGCCGGGCCTTTACTGAGGGAGATGGGGTAGGTGGGTGGGTGGGTATTGGTTGTTTTAGGTTGTTTTAATTGTAGTTTATTGTTGTGTATTTTAATATGTTTTAAAAATATTGTTAGCCGCCCTGAGGTGCCTGAGGTAGGAGGGGGCAGCATGTAAGTTTAAATATAAATAAAATAAACTTCCCTGAAACTGTCTGTCCAGCTCCCTGTGTGTGCCTTGCAGTGTGGCAGCAGTGATTGCCCACTATGGGGTCACATGGGGATCGGACCCCTGCAGCTCATGTGGCTGCACCCATATGGTGCAGTCACAAAAGACGTTTCCCCACTTTGGTCAGATTTATCCCAGTTTGCACAATCTTACCACACAATGCAGTGGCTCATATGCCTGGTGGTTGCTAGATGTGCATCCCACCCCGTGGTGGGGTGGGCAGCCAGCTACCACATGATGCATCCTCTAAAGAAGGCTAGGAATGCAGTGCATACTAAGGTTGCTCAAAGTAGGATAATGTTGCCCAAAGAAGTTTAAAGGATTAGCCTCCCATGTGGCTGTGCTGTGCTGCCCTGCCCTTCCCTGCGGCAAGGTCCGCCAGCACCATAGAGCCACAGGCAAAAGGCCAAGAGCAGACAGACCTGTTAGCAGGAGAACCCCCTTCCACACGTGACTATTGGGGGGATGGTACCACAATATATGCTCAATTCTTAAATTTAGGGGAATTAGCCAAATTAGTTGAACTAGGGGTCCCCACATGCCACAAGGATCAGTCAGAGGTTCGATATACACTACAATCAGGTTTGCATACCCTCCCCTAGAGTAGAGAAAGAGAGGGAGATAAGCGTTTAATAAAAAAAGGAATGTTTATTTCAAAGGGACATAAAAAAAACCACACAATGGGTTACACACACATACAGATACTAATCAACACATCCCCAGTCTGGCTGGCGGTTTACAGGGGAAACAAAAGCGGCGGTGGGGAAAACAAAAGTAATGTGGGGAGTGAGGGAGGGGGGAACACAGGAGAGACACACACACAACAAGAAATGAGAGAGAGAGAGAGAGAGAGAGAGAGAGAGAGAAGCAAGATGGAAAGTCAGGACGAATGGTTACCTCTCCTTGCCATTGAAAAGGGGACAGGCGGCCTGCAGATACAGCAAAGTTCAGGGATGAAGGGAAGGGGCAGACCAAAGTCTGGGAGACCCCTTAAGACACAGACCCACACGGAGGGACCGCCATGTGTTTGCATCCAAAGCTTTCTCAATTTTGGAGGAGGAGCAGTTATAGGGTTTAGGATAAAGGATTTGGGATAGGCTCAGGGACACTACAATAGGCTCATAGGGAGAACAAAAGGGATTCTGGGTGTGTGTCCAGGTACAACAAAGGGACGATGCATACGGGGACTGAGGGGACAAAGGACACATCTTGGTAGGACAAAAGAGGTTCCGGGTGGGTGTCCAGGTACAACATGGGAGAATGCATAAGGTAAACAAACTGGGGTTGAGGGGGACAAAGGACACATCTGGGCATGAAAGGAGAGAGGTTTGGTGTGGTTGGGCCTCCGGGAGCACATTACACCAGTGCTCCGATCTCTGCACTGGCTGCCAATAGTCTTCCGGGCCTGATTCAAAGTATTGGTTTTAACCTATAAAGCCTTACATGGTCTGGGCCCTGTTTATCTGCGAGACTGCCTCACTCCTTGGGTCCTGGATCGGCCCCTACGGTCATCCGGGGGTGTGCTTCTGGAGGTCCCCGGGTTTCCTGGGGTGCCCACGCAGGGCAAGGCATTCTCGGTGGCCACGCCATGGCTTTGGAACTCCCTCCCGGTAGGGGCACGTCTGGCCCTGGACCTAACAGCCTTCCGTAAGAACTGTAAAACCTTGGTGTTCCACCAGGCGTTTGGTGAGGGAGAGGGGTAAGGGTGGGTGAGGTTGGGAAGGGAGGGGGGGGGGGTCTAGATGTTTGCTTTTAGGGTTAATGGTGTTTTATGATGTTTAAATTGTTTTATATTTTATATGTTGTTGTTAGTCGCTCTGAGCCGCTGAGGCAGGGAGAGCGGGATATAAATCTTGTTAAATAAAATATATAAATAAATAAATAAATATTAGGTTAATTTGGGTACCGGAAATTAATTAGGTATACTCACTTTTGTGGATACTTATTTCAGATATAGTTGGGAGAGCCACTGGGTTTGGGGATCCTTTGAGTTGTGAGGCACTGAAAATTATAATGTTTCCTGCATACCTTACTCTTTAGATTATCATATATTGTATATCCAAATGTAAAACCTACGACCCTGGCTTCCAAGCAGCCAAAGACTATGTTGTATTTCTGGGGTGGGTTATTTCCTTTTTGGAAAGAAATGAATAGGAAAACACCCTGGGCATTCTGTTTTATTTACAAATATTTACACTTTTGAACAAGGCATTAAACATCAGCAATGGTTACAATTTGTAGCTACATCTATTTTGTTAGAATTCTGTCAAAAACACAGCTATTCCCAAATGAAAACTAGAACTACCTCCCTCCCTCTGATCCCATGAGCCTCCACTCCTAATTGTGGAGTGTGTGGCTGATTTTTTTTTTTAATGTTTTTTTTTAAACAAACACACTAAAAGTTCCCCTTTTTGCTCTTGGGGGCACCTGTCACTCAAAACCACTACCTGGTTTATAGAAAGGGATAAATATGGACTGTGATACGTAGCAGGTCTTCTATGCAGTTACTCTGGAGTAAGTGGTTTGTTGGCTATGGTCACAGCTAATCCAGACTTACCAAAGAAATTCACCAATACGAGGAAACTGAAATTTTCCCTGCAAGGAATTTTATAATCTCAGTACATCTTCCACGTATTAACTATTACCTGTCTGCCATCTTTAGCAATAGAATTGTTAGGTCAAAAATAATGCACAGAATCTGATAGGCAAAGGTAAAATATTCTAGCTTCCACTTTAAATAATTTTGGTTGTAAATGGTCCTCGTTGCTAGTTATACCATATTATACAAATGATTTTAAAACATATGTCAATAGGCTTTTATGAAACGAGATTCTGTTGTGATTAATTAATCATACATTTTTTCAACTTCAAATGAACTCTTTAATGAAAAGTATTCATTATTTTTTTCTGCTGTTTGTTTGTAATACATCTGCATACTGCAGAGTTTGAACATATTAATTATGATAAATAAAAAATAAGGAAAACAGCAGGTGCTCTCTTATGTATTCTACAAAGAATTTTATTTTTTTAACTTTTACCAGATTTGTTTTGTTCCTGCCGTTTCATGCTGTGGGTTTCACAATGTAAATATTTTCATTGATTCACATACATCAGACATCATTCCATTTTTTGGTGGTGCTGAAATTTGAAGGCACTCACAATTGTGTGTGCATATGTGTGTGATCTGCAGCTTCTCTTGCTGTCTGAGTGACTGTACCAAAGGCTTTAACTGTGGGGCTGCTTACTGCAAAATAGTCCCATCAACCTCAATGGGACTACAGCAGGGTAAGTGTTTTCAGGATGTAAAAGTCCTTTTGTTTCATTAAATCCATGTAAGAGAGAATGACAAAAGAAGTACTCTCTTTGCTCCCACTTACTAGTCAACTTATTATTTGTTATAGGATTATTTTAGACAGACTACCTCCCTATGGACTTGTCATTTTTGGAAGGTACAGAGTACCATTACTTCAAAAAATGGAAGCCTCTAGAGGGCTAGCATCCTAGTATAAAAATGCACAGCTTCTCTCTCTCTCTCTCTCTCCCTTGTTACTTTGGATTATAAAACTTGTAAATCATAATTTTCTCATGTAGTAAGTAAATAATAACAGGAAAACTACCATTCTTGGTCAGACCATCCATCTTGCCCCGTATCCTGCCTTTGAGAATAGCCAATTCCAGATGCCTCAGGAAAACTATGAAAACAGGGCAGGTATGTGATGATCTATTCCGTTGTTCACTCCCAACTTCCATCAGCTAGAGGCTGCATCCCCCTGTACATTGTAACCAAGAGTGTTAACCATCTCATCAGTGTATTAAACCTAGGAGTAAACAGTGGCCTACTTATTTTATTTATTTATTTATTTATTTTAATTAATTTTATTCAAATTTATACACCGCCCTTCCTGTAGAAGTTATGAATGGTAAATGTTCAAAGTAATAAAATCCTGTTTGATAATTTAGTCCCCTGTCCTTAGTGAAGGACACAAAGTCAGAGTACATAGGATGAGATGGATGACATAGGTGTGTTGCAATATTAAGCTGATAACAATGTACATCTATAACATTTGATTAATGGGCTCTTTTTATCTGGTCCATTATTGGATGTCTAATTTTAAATCAAGTAAGGATTTCATCCAGTGGTGAACAGAAAAGAATTCTGAGTTTCACCAGATCTCTTCAGTTCACTAGGATTTGGAAGCAGAAAAATCAACCAGAATTCCGGTGTCAAACAAAATCTGTAGCAGAAACAGTCCAGTCCCCTCCACTAGGTGTCACTACCATCAAGACAGTTCAAGTAGAAGATCAGAAGACCTGTGAATTGGGTCGCCATCTTCAGTCATTTTTTCCCTAGCACTTCCATTTTGGTCTATGGGAGTGCCAGGTAAAAAACCACCACAGATGGCAACCCTACTTGTGAATCACTTGAATAGCTGAAAGAGAACACTGGAAGGACACATTTCCATATATTCATTGTTTCTATACCAATTAAAATAAACCAGCAAAAAACCAAACCCCCACCCTGCTAAAACCCACTTATCAATTATTTAAAGATGAGAGTGGAGGAGTAAACTTTAGCTATACCCCAACTGAAGACTTTCCCTCCTTTTTTTAATTAAAGACAAACTTGTATGTAAGCAACACATGCTGGAAGCTTTTAAAAAACCCAAAACTTGAAAGTTTTTTTTTCAGCAATATTTTTGTATATTTCAAAACCAAAGGAAGGATTATAAACAGTTTAAAAGCATTAACATTTTAACATTATTCATCAGAGGCACTTGTGAATACCCAGATGAATATGAAAATGGACAAGGTTCTATTTCATTTCAGAAAGCTTCCTGAACCTTCTACTTTTTTTCTTCCTCATGCATTGATGTTTGGTGTATATGAAAGGATTCCTCAAGGGGTTTTTCCAAGGGTTTCATAGGAAGTAAAGCAGATTGGGTGAAGTCAGAATACTGACTTAAGTTCTTTCTGTATTTTTGGTGGTAGGCAACTGACTTCTGCATTATATCGCAAATACATAGAAAACATAAAAAGGGAAAATTATGCAGAAAAACATAAATTATGTAGATGATGGAAAGCCTATGCAAAACATGATATGTGCACATAATAGTATATTTCCCCAGGGTCTAATTGCATCCTTTGGGTACCTTTTGAAGCATCTGAATATTCAGAAGAAAGCAAATTTATTGTAATTTAAAAAATATCACCAAAAATAAGGTTGATAAAATTATGTATGCTGGAATGGAAACTCACCATTTCAGCCATTTTCTGAAACTTGACCAGAACTGAAAACGTAATAAACAGGAACAGACATATGATATGGCATAGGAATATGTTTCAAGACTCATGTCTGAAACGGCTTCCATCTGCACTACCATGAAGAGGCATTATATCCTTTGGGCAGTAGAACAAATCCTAGTAATCCAGAATAAGGGTCTACAAATGGTATACCAATATTTTCTTTCCTGGTCAATAGTTCTGTGTCACAGGATGCCTCTTGCTAGGTGTAAATCTTGTCAGGATTAGGGCCCAAACAAACCAATGTCTCTGGGAATTAACTCAAATGTACTTTATGTCTCTCCCTCTGTTTCCCCTTCCCTGTCTCCCCTCCCCCTGTCTTTAGATTGTAAGCTCTCGGGCAGGGACCGTGTCTATCTTATTTTTTGTAAAGTGCCAGGTACATTGCTGGTGCTATATAAATGCTTATAATAAAATAATAATAATAATAATAATAAATTAATAATTCCATTTTAATATCACCACAGCTCTCTGGGTGAAGCCCTCTGTGGCTTACCCCTCAGTTCACCTTCCCACAGCGTGTGTCTATGTTGGCTCTCACAATCCCCTCAGTCGGGGTTCCAGCCTTAGCTAACCCTTTTGGCCAGCTCTCTGCCAGCTCCCAGCTTACTTTGCAGCTCAGGCAACACTGGCTCAACACACACTGGGCATTTTTACACACACCTTAAAGTTCTGGGTTTTCCAATCTTCTGGGTTTACAAGTCCACAAGTAAGTTCTTGATGCATTGTTCACACACACACACGGCCCTAAGGCAGTTCCTGGATGAATTCTGCCCTGAGGCAGGCTAAAGTAGCCACAGCTGTAGATGTGACAGGCTGCCATGGAAACCAAGTGATCACAACTGCCTAGAGCAAAGCAGTTTACCAGGAGAACTTTTTACACACAAAAGTTCTGGGAGACGTTCTATGCAGAAGTTCAAAGAGCCAGATGTTTAAGATCTGGGTGAGTGATTTAGACACACAGAAAGTTCAGGATGTACCAAATATGCAGGAGAAATGTGTGTGTAAAAACACCCATTGTCAACACTCGACACAACACTCCCCATAACACACTGGTTTCCTGCCAATGGCCATCTTGGCTTCTGGACAGCAGTCATTTTGGCTTCTCCTCAGTGCCTCTGTGACCCAACTCTGCCACATTCTGGTTTCAAGACACTGAGACTGTTCCATTACATGGCTCTAAATAGACATGATGGGTAAGGGCTGAAGTCAGAGCTACTCATAATAATATCCAGTCTTCAAATGAAACTCCTCTGGCATCCCAAGAAGCAAACTGACAGATTCGTCTCTGCATCAGGAACTGGATAATCTGCAGATAATCAAAATGCCCCAGACCAATTACAGCTGCCCTCAGTGATCTCCTCCCCATTGGGATGAATATGTAAGCTTATGGGAAACTCATGATCACTCTCCAAAATCTAGATATATTCATCTATCTTTGAAAAGACGTTGCTACTTTGAACTCAGAGTCAGAAGGTAAAGTAAAACAATCAGGAATTCTTGCTGAGCCACATTTTAACATTTTTCTAGAGTCAGGAGGTTATCATAGTTCCTCCTCAGTAAATGCTCTTTTATCAAAGGCAGAGTCAAATGCCCTTCTCACATCTGATTCGGTTTATTTTGAGTCAAGAGGATTTTATCATCTTTCTGATGTTGCTGACTGGGGAATACAGATTATTCATTACGCTATGTGTGTGTTGGTTTAAAAGTGGGGTAATTATTTTAAGTGATTTGGATCTGCATATAAGTTATGTCATATCAGCTCTGAAAATATATGGATGGGACTTCTTTTGCTGAAGAGCATCTCATTTGTGAAGAATGGACTATCAGTAGGTTTAAGAGTTTTCTCAATGAAACTCTTGAGAGGAATATAGGGCATTTCAGTATTTCACACTGAAGTCAATGACAGGATGGCCAGTGTTTTTAGTGAGAAATAGTTTGGGGGTCGTAGTGACAGATGGAAAGCACCACCAAAATAAAAGACTTAGCAGGAGACTTAGCAGCTTGGTTTCTACGTGTATTTTCAAATGTGCTGGCTCCTCGAACCATCACGCTTTGATCCTATCCGTGGTGAGAGCCCTCACCATGGGCAGGATTAGGTCCTGCCGCTGAACAAACGTGATGGAAGCCGGGGCAGGGAGAGGGTGGAGGGCTGTGCGGACTTGGTCCAACCGGCGTGGACCCCCTGCCTGGAAAAGCTCTGGCCATTGGCCAGAGTTAGGTAGGGCGGGCCATCAGACGTAATAGCCTGCTCTACCATGATCCGTGGTAGGCTTTCCCAGACTGTGGTAGGGATAACTCTGAGATGTGTACTGGCAGGGAGCCCAGTGCACATCACAGAGTTAGCCCTGCCACGGTTGGGGGTGTATTCTGCTCCCACCCACAGTTAATATCTGGCGGGCAGGAGCAGACGTGACACCACCATGGGTGGCCATGCCAGAGTAAAGGTGGCCACCCCTGGTAGCATCACATTTGAAAATACTTTATGTGCAACTAAATTCAAGACCTCTCATGTAGGACTGGATTGAAACAGCCTTTCTGTTTTTGCAGAATTTTTCTGAGTTTTTGGAATGACAACTGAAATTCTGAACAGAAGATTCCACCACCTGATGTGAAAGGAACAAAGATCCAAACTGTTTAGATATTTGGAAATTCAAAGAACAAAATTTCAGCCCTTTTGTTCTTTTATACTTCTTTCTTTGGAATCCCGTGTAGCAAAGAAAAAAACCTGTTTGAATCCTTCAAATCTCTGTCCTAAGTAACAGAATATTTTCCATGTCTAAAAAAGCTAAGGATTTGTGCTGCATTGGGGGAAATTATCTCTGAATTTATGAATAAGTAACTAATTTCCCTTAGATGTGATAAGTAATCTTTTTTTCTTTCTTTACCTACAAAGCCGCGTGCATGATTTCTCTCTGAGACTGAGTCTCTCCCTATAATACTTGTATTTTGCCGCTATGCTCAGTACTGAAACAAAGGGTGGATTTTGTATTCTCAGTTATTGTTCACATTTTTGGACAGCATTTGAATAATATCTGCAACCAAAATAGATATACATAACAGGGGGTGGGGAGGTCAGATATTTGCCTATTAGTTTGTTTGGTTTCTTCATTTTTGGCTACTGCACATGTATTGATAGCCAAAATGAAGTAACCAAATATCTGGACAACAACTGAAAAACCAAAAAATTACCTGAAAGAAAACCCAAACTGGATATCCATAATTCAACAAAGCTGGACCCAAATAACAGTTATTACCCATTTCAGTGGCATAGCCACATGAGATGGGCTGGGGAGGCCTATCTGCAAATTTGGGCACCCTTATCCCACTTTGGGCAATGTTACCATGTGGTGCAGTGGTTCATGTGGCCAGTGGCTGCCAGATGTTTGCCCTGCTTTGGACAAGTCAAGGTTGTTTTGGGCAACCTTGTTACACCGTGCTTCCTTGGAAAAAGGCTGGTGACGCAGGCCTTTTTGGGTAGCCTTACATCTTTGGGTAGCCTTACTCCTCCTTGGGCAAACAAGCCACGTGACACAGTGGCTCATGTGCCCAAGGCCCACCAGATGTTTTCCCTGCCCCATGGAGGGGCAGGAAGATGACTGCTTGGTGGTGCATCCTTGGAAAAATCCTGAGGATGCATCACAGAACAGCCTTACTCCAAGTGGGGTAAAACTGCCCAAGGCAGGGCAACCTGTGTGGCATCCTGGGTGCGCTTGCCTCACTACAATTGAAGCAAGGCTGTGGGGCCATGAGCAATGGGTGGTAGCACCCGTCATGTGCAACCATGTCACAGCAAGGGACCTGCTTTCAGCTGGACCTGGGGGAGGGAGGTGGAACAGGATTGGGTGGCCGCTTCTATGGCCGGTGTCTTGGCCCCAAGATGGGCTTCCCTGAGCTTGTGCGCCCAGCCCCCTGTACTGACTCTGCTGTGTGGTGGGACTGACTGCCCACCATGGTGCTGAGCAGGGATTGGGCCTGTGAAGTTCGTCGGGTTACACCCTAAGAGTGAAGCCACATGAGCAGTTATCACAGTTTGGGCAGCCTTATCCCACTTTGGAAAATGTTACCGTACGATGCAGTGGCTTGTATGGCCAGTGGCCGCCAGATGTTCACCCCACTTTGGACAAGCCAAGGTTGTTTGGGGCAACCTTGCTATGCTCTGTGTCCTTGGGGAAAGGCTGGTGACACAGGGCGTAGCAAGGTTGCCCAAAGTGGGATAAGACTGCCAAAAGTGGGGCTGCTTGTGTGTCTTCCAGCTCAAACTGTGGTGACTGCAATTGCTAGCCATGAAACAGGCAGGAATACTCATGTGGCTACACCCAATATTGACTGTGTATATTTATTTCAGCCCTAGTTCTGCTACTGTCACTATTAACCAACTACAGTTTTGTATCTTTTGTCTGGTTTTCTTCGTACAAAAATGAGTTATTTATTATTATTATTAATCATTATTTGTATTTATTTAATTAATTAATTTATATAGCACCAACAATGTACTCGACACCTGAACAACTATTGATTTTAAATGACCATGCAATGTACACAATTCTCAGGTAATTTACGTTATAGAGAAGGAGTATTTTCCAAGAAACTTGAATCTGCAGGGTTGTATTTTCACACTAACTGGAGCTAAAGTTGAGTTTTCAGCTCTCCAGTCCCTACCACTCCACTTTGCATAAATCCCATCAAAGTCTGCAATGAGCAATAAATAATCATTCAAAAAATATCTCCTAATTTACTAGGTAACATTCCCTGGCATTTGTGGGTTTGAGTTTGTAAGAGAACTGTAAAATTAAGTTGTAACTGGGCATTTTTAGACATACGTTAAAGTTCAGGATGTTTCAAACTTCTGGGTTTACAAGTCCACAAGTAAGTTCCGGATGCATTCTTCACACAAACACTGCCCTGAGGCAGCCTAAAGTAGCCGCAGCTGTAAACGTGACAGGCTGCCATGGAAACCAAGTAATCACAGCTGCCTGGAGCAAAGCAGTTTATTTATTTATTTATTTATTTTTCCAAATTTATACCCCGCCCCCTCCTGCAACGCAGCTCGGGGCGGCTTCCAACAATCCACAATAAAACAATAAAATTCCTTTAAAAATATTAAATATAAAATATACCATATAAAAACAGGGCTAGAAAATAACAAATAAATAAATGGGCGGGGGACTAAAATCAT
>QEPC01005101.1:885065-937177 GCA_003113815.1 Sphenodon punctatus | reverse complement strand
TGGAAGCCACCTGTTAGAATCCCTCCACCTGAGCGGCCGCTCCACAGCTGTGACACTCAGTGACCATGGACTCCCACCCTGCTCCTCAGCCTTGCTCATTTAAAAACACCCCAAGACCTCACTATTCCAAGGGCACACCAAAACCATTTTTGTCAATGATTTTTTTTATCATCTGCTTAGTCAAATATAATTCTAGCATTTACAGAATGGCATTGCTAAGCTTTTATTTCCAAATGCCTGGAATTTCAATATAGACTTATATGTATTCTGAAAACCTTATTTGTTTCAGATACACTATGGGACACACTGACTTTCCCTGAAGAGCTCTGAAATCAGCAAACCAGGTGAGGTTATTTTGATTCCCAGAGGGTTTTCTGCACTGATCTTGCCTGTGTGTTGTGAGGCAATTGCCCATTTGTAAGATAAATGATAATTGCTTATCAATACTACAAAAAAGAGCTTTGTCAAGTCTGAAGCTGT
Source organism: Sphenodon punctatus (assembly GCA_003113815.1). Classification (NCBI taxonomy): domain Eukaryota; kingdom Metazoa; phylum Chordata; class Lepidosauria; order Sphenodontia; family Sphenodontidae; genus Sphenodon; species Sphenodon punctatus. The sequence goes on along the minus strand of QEPC01005101.1, from coordinate 936,697 downwards.
CTGTTGTTTTTTAAAGAAACATGAATTATTTTGATTTTTATGAAAGTTGCAAGGCTACGATAGCAGGGAAAGGAACAAACCCCAAGGTGACTCAAGTTTTATATATATATATTTAAAGAGAGCAATAGGGGAGAGCTAGATGAAAAAGATAGTTTTCAAAACAAAAGTTTTGGGGGTTTATCAAGGCAAGGAGGAAACTATTTTATGATAAGCTCATTAAGGTTTACGGGAGTTGACTTTCGTTAATGAGCAGGAGAAGATACAATCCACTTCATCTCTAATCATCTCCCTAGGGTAAAATTCGCCACTGCGCAGAGAGCCTGCACAAGACCTTATGCATAACTGGAGTCCAAAGCAGAATGTTAGTGGTACAGGAGCCTTGTAAAAGATCTCTGCATAAGTAAGTTTCACCTTCTAGTGAATATTCATCCACAGGAGAGAAAAATATCCTCCTTTTGGCAGTTTCTGCTCAGAATTGCACCTGGTCTTGATTAACCAATGATACAGGTCAGAAGAGAGAATGGCATGTGTGGATATTATTTGGTAGAGCATCTGCTTTAAATAAGTGCCTCCTAATGCAAATTGGAAGTCAGCACAAAAGAATATATATATTCTATAATTATATTTAATATATATAATTCTAAATTATAGAATATATATATTCTTTTGTGCTGATTTCCATTTTTCTCTCCTGTGGATGAATATTCACTAGGAGGTGAAACTTACTTATGCAGAGATCTTTTACGAGGTTCCTGTACCACCAAGATTCTGCTCTTATATATAATAGAATTTGGATTTTTCTGAGTTATTGGAGTCTGAACAAATAGTAGGGATGAGACTTTTGGCAATATCTCGGTTTTATCTGTTCTCAGTTCTCCCTTTATCAGTTTGCTCGGATCTATTGGTATCGGATCTTTAACATTGTGGTTTTCTCCATTGACTTCAATGGGGAAACCGACAACATTAAAAACCGACAATGTAAAAAAAACAATATTGCCGATACCGAGAATGATCGGTATTATCAGATTAGAACTGAGAGGGCTATTATCGGCCACTCTCGTTTCTCGGCAATACAGATAGTCCCATCCCTAATAAATAGTAATATTTTCAGATGCTTTTTATTGGATTTGTAACTCAAAATCATACACGCTTCATAAAGTACTAGTTGCCAGGACCTAGTGCCTAATGTGGCTCTCTTTGGCAGGAATTTCCTTTCTCTTTTAAAAACTAAGTGATTTTTAATGAAGTATTGAATTTTACCATTACTGGAAAGTGGTTATTCTTTTTTGAGCTTCCAGTGCAGATTTACATCCAGTCGCATCACAGTCAATTGGGCTAACATAACCGGTGCGCTTAAACTATAATGGCTCTTAAAACGGTGAGTCTACCACATAGTCCCCCTTTCTTGAAACACTTTTCTTATTTTGGCTCCTTCTCTCTCCCATGAGACATACTTTCTCTATGCATTCTACTTCTGAGGATGCATATGTCCTTTGATTTCCATTATGAATAAAGGTTAATTTTTATAATAAAAACAGAAAAAAACATATATTTAAACTGAAAAGGGTATCTGTGTCCACATCTAAAATGAGTAATTGCATGATTTTGTGTTGTTGCTTTTGTGCTTCCTCATTCTAGTCCTCTTGTATTTTTGTGTTGACACTCACTGTGCCTAAAATTTGATTCTACGTTTTTCACTGTGGGAACCATGGCTTTCTATTTGTCCTGTTTAAAAGGCCTAAAGTGAAATGAATATCTTCAAAAATGGGTATGTATACTGGTCAATTTTCTGGTACCTGAACCAATCCACAAGGTTTGGGTATTAATTGCTATTCAATTAGTGCCTGGTTTGGGAACTCAATGTCCCAGAATGTTGACTTTCAGTCCCATTTTTTTGAATTTCCATCCTGGTTTTTAGGTTTTGTGTCACGATTTACCAGTAACTGGAAATTCGGTACCAATAACTGAAATGACTGATTTTCCAGAAAGTCGGGTACCTGATTGGTGATTGGACATCCTGCCAGATACCCAACACAGTGGTTGGAAAAAAATTGGTATTACCATCATGTACTAAATTAGGTCCCTGTTTTGTCTCTACTTAGGCCCTGGTCCAAGTTGTGTGTGCACGCTTTGCATTCATGCAATATGCATGCATGGTGTGTGCACCGCACACGGGGCACAGATTGGCCCTTTTTGGTGCAATCCTCACTCCACTGAGGTCAGTGAGTCATCAGCATCCCTTGACTTTAATGACATTGATGTCTTCAGTCCATTGCAATCAATGGCAGATTTGCTTTAGGAGGAGGGTGGGGTATAAATTTAAATAAATCAATCAATAAATTGACCGCAATGGAGTGCAGAACTCACCCTTAGTCTACTTTGGGGCACTCTTGTCCAGGTTTTTAACATGCAGGGATGGGAGTGGTTTCAATTGGGATTTTATATATTTGGTATGTTTTTATGCTATGGGCCACTTGAATCTTCATGGAAGGGTGGGATATAAATCAAATTTAACAAATAAATAAGAATACACTATTTAACACCCAAAAAGAGATAAAGATGGCAATCAGAATCAGCCATATACAGCAGCTGTTCCATACTTCTCTTTGAAGAGAAGAGAAGTGTAACCCTCTAAGGAGGCAGAGCCAAAGGGAAGAGAACCCTACTGGGCTCACAATGCTGTAAGAAGTAGCTGTCATCATCTGCTACCTCTGGGCAGCTGAGAAGGCCCAGCAAGGGTAGCTGAGGTGCTAGTTCAGCAAAGAGCACAGGGAAACAGGAACAAAGGGAGTAGGGGCCATCCTCCGGAGGAAATTGTGGATTCAGATCCATTGTGGATTCGGATCTTGCATTTTCCAGATTTAATTATGGATTTGTATTACAAATCTGAATTTAAACCAATTTAAAAATTAATTAAAAAGCATTAAAATAATTGTGCATGCACAAAATGGCTGCTGGATTATTCTGTACATGTGCAATGGCTGCTGGACATTTTGCACATGTGTGCCCTTTTCCAAAATAGTGGTTACACTGCCACTGACATTTTGGAAAAGGGCGCTCATCCACAGAATTCTGGTGGTCATTTTGTGCATGCACAGAATGGTCCAGTAGTCATTTTGCATATGTGTAATAATTTTTAAATTTTAATGGATTTAAAGCTGAACTGCAACAGGCATGCTGCCACTGTTGTGGTTCAGTACAGAATAATCCGTAATGGCTCATTGCGGGTTATGGATTAAATCCAAATCCATGTTCTCACCCCTAATGGGGGGAGAGAAAGAGACAAGATGGCTGTCTGAGGAGATGCTCCATAGGCTCAAGGGAAAATCAGGGTACTCAAACAGCTCCTAAAGAGCTGCCATCTCAGCTAGGAACATCACAGCAGCAAAAATCTAGCTGAGACAGGGAGGGACTAACTGCTCCCGGTGTGATTCGATTTCCCAGTGAGTCCAGAAGAAAGCGTCCCTCCCCCCCATCTGGGCAGAGGGCCTGCGCTTAGAGGAAGGCTTGGTGGAGTTCCCTGTGAGGGGAGGAGGAGCTCCCAGGCCTAATAGATAGAGGAACCCCCAGCAGCCTATTCCATAATCATTGTCCTAAGAGTTAAGGGCCTGCTCTGGGAAAGACAAACCCCTGGACTTGCCCAAGTAACCTGCCACCCCAATTTGTGCGCTCATTGAACTGCATATGCAGACCACTCTGGGACAGACGGCCATCTCTGGACTTGGGGAAACTCTTGTGGCTAGGAGAAAGCTGGGAGGGGGAGGAGATTTGTCAGAACTTATTGCTTTGTTGTTACTGCTTTCTAGGGATGTGCCTGGGGGTAATTTTTGTCTTTTTGTATATCCAATTTTTGGGTTGTCTTTTTGTCTTTCATAGAAATTCACTGCAGATAATGTACAGAACACACTTTACACATTAGATGATAAATAATACATAAAGAACATTATCTAATCTTAAAATAAGTGTTTTTAAATATAGAGCTTTTCACTGGCAAATCAGTCGTTACTAATTTCCTATGAATGACAACTCTGAATTTGTACTTTCTGTGCTGCGTAATATAAAGTGCTGTCATGGAATGCTTACCCACGTCTCCTGCTGTCTATCCTACTGCTGCCCTGTTGCAGCTTGTGTTCGTGGTTAATGCTTTATTAGCAGCCACCTAACAGCACAAATTACATAAAATCCATAAAACAAGATAAAACAGATCAAGCCGGTTCGGATTGGCTCATCAAAATGTCCAGTGAGCTAAACTATGCCAAATAAACTGACATGAAATAAGAAATATTTCATGAGACTGCTCTTACCCCCAACATAATTCAAGCAAGGACATTCATGGACTGGAGAGTAAGAACTTACAAACTGTTAAATTAGGGGTGTTAGCAAACATGACTCTGGCCCGCTAAGGTCCACTATGGTCTGCCTGGGCCAGAAAAACAGCCACACATCTGTTTTCAGCCCAACGGATGTCGGACTGCTTCTACCCTTGTATGCGATGGCGGCTGCCCGGGAAACATGAGCCTGGAAGGAACTGGGCCCACAGACTGGCTCTAAGGCCTGCTCAGGTGGTCCAGAGTGGTCCAGCACGTCTGTTTGTGCCGCCTATTCATGCAATGGGGATAGGGCCACCAGAATCCTAGAAAAACGTGGGAGAAAAGGCCAGAGTGGTCACGGGAGCAGGTGTGGGAAGTAGTTTTTTTTAGAGGTATTTGAAGGTTGGGAGGGAGGGAGGAGAACGTATGTGTTTGAGGAGGAACTGCCTCTGAAGCAAATGGTACTGGCCATTCTCAGAGAGAGGATACTGGGGTAGACAGACCATTGGCCTGATGCAGTGGTGGGAGGAATACATTCAAAAAGGCGATAAGTTGCAGGTGCATTTACTTAGCTTACTTACAAGGGGAGGACGGGAATCCTAGAGGCCAACATTGTATTATGGGTGTTTTTACACACACATTTCTCCTGCATGTTTGCTGTTACATCCTGAACTTTCTGTGTGTCTAAGTCACTCACCCAGATATTAAACATCTGGCTCTTTGAACCTCTGCATAGAACTTCTCCCAGAACTTTTGTGTGTAAAAAGTTCTCCTGGTAAACTGTTTTGCTCCAGGCAGCTGTGGTCACTTGGTTTCCATGGCAGCCCCTCCCGTCTCAGCTACTTTAGGCTGCCTCAGGGCAGTGTTTGTGTGAAAAATGCATCCAGGAACTTACTTGTGGATTTGTAAACCCAGAAGATTGAAAAACCAGCACTTTAAAGTGTGTGTAAAAATGTCCAAGGAGAGAGAAGCAGAACTGAGCATTGTACGGGAGTGAGAAACTAAGAAAAGCCTGATATGAGAGGTTGGTTTTTAGAGGAATTTGAAGGTTGGGAGGGAGCAGTGTTTGTGCTTTGGAAAGGAGTTCCAGGCATAAGGGGCAATATTAGTGAAGATAAGATACAAAGATGGTTTAGGGAGTAGGAGACTCTGGACAGATGAGGGTGGTGGCAGAGGACGAGTAAAGTTCCTGAGTGGGAACATAAGGTAAATACAAATGTGATAGCAGCAAGACACCATGCCTTCTCTTCCCACCCCGCTCCAGGGTGAACCACAAGAGCACCATTCCTCAGATTGATGGGGAGGGCTGTTCACACAAGCAGCCCTCACCCTATAACCCAGGCATGGGGGCTGCCGATATAGGTTCCTCCACAACCTGGGGTGGCCTGAGGAACTGTCCACATGGGACAGGACTCCTAGGCCAATGTGGTGAAGTAAGTTTGGGCCCTATGAAGAGCTGCCACCAAACGCCTGATTGGGGGCACTCCTGGGGGCCCCACACCTGCTGTTTGGTGTGCTCTCCTACTGCCAAACAGCTGATGGGGGTGTTCTATGGTCCAGTGCCACTCCCTTCAGTGAGTCACTGGTGAGGGGGAAGTGGCCTTTCAAAATGACAGGGAGCAAGCCCAGAAGCAGTGTCCCAGGTCAGCTCCTGTCACTTTGAAAGGCCAACTGGTGCTTCCCTTAGGAGCGTCCCTATCAGCTGTTTGGTGGGCTGGGTGTATGCACCAAACAGCTGATTGGGAGACCTGGAGGAGTGCTCTCACCGGGGCCCCATTGAACAGCTGATTGGGGGACCTGGGCTCACCCCTCACCTGTCCCTGAGTCGCCTATTTCTACACCATCTTCGTATCTTCACTCATGCTGCCCCTTATGCTTGGAACTCCTTTACCAAGTACAAGCACTCTGGTCACCCCCAACCTTCAAATACCTCTTAAAAACCTACCTCTTCTATCAGGCTTTTTCTAGTTTTCCCGATCAGCTGTTCAGGGGTGCCGGGGTAAGCGGGCTCCTCTATGTCCCCCCCCAATTAGCTGTTCAGTGGGTCCAGGTGAGTGTGTGCCTCCAACCCCCCATATCAGCTATTTGGCAGGGCTGGGGTGAGTACAGGGCCCAATCCACTGATCCTGCCTTGCAGTGGAGCTGGGCAAGTCTAGCTGACATGTGGGGTGGGGCAGGCCTGCGTTGGCCTGGATTGGCTCAGGTGGGAAGGCCTTGGCCAAAGATGCTTCTTTAAGCTTCTCCAGCTGATGTATCCCTTAGCAGGCAGCCACTTGCCCCAGGGCAGTCATGGGCCAACATCTGGTGGGGACAGAACAAACGTGTAGGTGAGTCTTGGCTGAAAGCGAACCAATCTCGACTACTGTCATGTCTCTTTTCACCCATCATGGAAAATAAGGGCTGCAAGATAGGGAGGAGCAAGGCCATGAAGAGTTTTAAAGGTGAGGACAAGTTTTGTGCCGGTTATAGAGTGGGAGAGGGAGCTAACAGAGAGAGGAGAGCAACAGAATCCAGCCTTCTTAAGACCAAGTGCACTGCCCATAAAATCTACACCATTGGAGCGTATCCTATTTCATGTTGCCTGGGGAATTTATTTACTCTTAGTAAAGTCTTGGTGTATTTTTATTCTTATGACTTTTTGTTTGTTTGTTTGTTTTGTTTTTTAAATTGCTCTCCCTGAGCTATTAAATAATAGACAACAGTCTTGGTTCACTTCCTTGATTCTGGGAATGTTGAAATTGCAAGTATATCTGTTCTCACATTATTTTTTTGCTGAGACCTACATGTTGGTGGACTAAGCAGATTCAGGATCCTGCATTTTGTAAGTGTTAGAGAAGCTGTATTTGCAGCCAAGCTACGTGTGAAAAACTGTCACTTGTATGACTTCATGGCGGCAATAACAAACATGTGTCGCATGTCCCTGTAGCCACACCATGGACCTTGGTAGCATGAACTCCATAAAACTGTGAGTCTAAAGTGCTGCCATCTTTAGAAAACAACAGCCAGTGTGCTGTTTGCAATTATAATGCATCCAGGTTGTATGGTGATAATGTTAGTCTCTCTGGGTATTTATCTGGATTGAGAACAGAAGTCTGAAAACCCTACAAATACCGAGTAACACACATCACTACTACACCTAGTGCCCACGTTCTGAAATGAAATTGGTTTAAGAAAAATCATAACAATTAAATAGTACATTTTTGGTCGATGTGTTGTGCATTATGCTGACCCAGCATTTTACTCAACTGGCTGGTACTGGTACTGGTACTCTCCCTTACTACAAATTTAGACAAAGGAAGAGCCCCCAATTTTTCTTGTATCTTTTAGACTCTATTGAGTGTATTTCTTAGTTATGCAGTAAATTTTGGGAAAGACGTTCTAAGATATGGTGAAATCAGCAGGACCCTTGATGATGATGATTGATGATGATGATATGATATAGTGCTTGCAGTGTACCTGGCACTGTACAATCGTTAATTAGAGTCAGGTCCCTGCCCTGTGGGTCTTGAATCTAGGAAAGACAAGGGAGGGGAGAGAAGGGAGAACAGAATGTAGGGAAAGACAAGATGACATTCACAGAGATGAGAAGTTGCAGGTATAGTGTCAGTTTAGTGGCTTCTATGAAACCTTCCTTCCTGATGTTTTTATTGTATGAACAGCATGACTCCCTATTGATTCCTAAATGACATTGGGTACTTTCAGACGTTACGGGCGGCCGGTTCACCACAGCGAACCACCAGGGGGGGCGAACAGCGCAACCACGCCCGGGGGTTGGAAAACGACCCAAACAGACATGCCGGGAACGGGACCACGGGCCGGAACCGGGCCGCACCATCGCGGGCCGTGGCAGCACAACAGACGTGCAGCCGAACCCCCGGCGGGCGCTAAACCCCCACAAGGCACCGGGCAGGGGCGGGACACAGACATGGCCGACTGAGGGCAAACGAAGCCACAAGGCACTCAAGGGAACGCCCACACAAGGGAAACGGGAAGGGAGGGGGGAAGAGCGAGAACAGGCTGACAGCCGGCTCACACAGCGGTCCCGCAGCAGGGCACAATGCACGGCCACACGCCCGGGCACACACACTCACACCAGGGAAAGGCCGGGAAGGGGGGAAGGGGCGCCCGGAACGCCCCACCCGGAACACCGGCAGGGGGGGGGGGGGCACCACCACGGGGCAAGGCACGGACAGCAGCAACCCCCACCCCCACACCACCCCAGTCCAGTCCAGTCCAAGGAGGTGCCCCCACAGGAACAGAGGCAGTCTCGGGGGGGGGGGGCGGACCCCCGGAGCAAGGCACGTTGGGGGCCCCCAAAGCACAGCGAGGCCGGCGGAGGGGCGCCAGGAGGAGGAGGAAGGGGGCCCCACAGTCAAAGGCTGGCACAGGCAGGGCAGCCGGGTCCAGCGGTGCTCCTCCGCAGCACCAGCGACGCTCAGGCAGCACCCACGGAGTCACGGGGATGGAGGGGGCCCAGGACCACGGCCAGGGGCAGCAGCAAGCAGCGAGGCGGGCGGGAGCTCACCGAGGTGGGGTCCGCAGGTCGGGAGCGGCCAGCGGGGACCAGGGCCCCCCCCCGGGCCGGGGCGGGAGCCCACACGGGGGCACCACGCCGGGGGGGGCAGGCCAGCGACGCGGGGCTCACGGGCCGCTGCCGGGGGCCCCGCTGGCCCGAGGGCCCGGGTGGCCCGCCCGGTGGACCAGGTGGGGCCAGTGCAGCATGCCCCGGCGGTACCCCTGCAAGGACATGTAGTGGGCGATCAGGTAGTAGGCCTCGAAGGGATCGGGCATGGTGAGGGCCAGCTGCACATCCACACGCGCCCACACCGCCAACAGGGATGACATCTCCACCGCGGAGGGCTCCGGCACACAGCAGGCAGCAGAAGGGGGCCACGGAAGATGCCCCAGCTCCAGAAGCCGCTGGAACGCCGCCCCACGGGTGCGCTGGTACCCACGGGCCCCGTGAACACAGGAGAAGTAGCTCACGGCCAAGGCAGGGCCACCCTCGGCCAGGCACTCCGAGTAGGCGCCCAGACCACACACCACCAGCGCTGACACGGTCTCCGAGGCGCTCCAGGGCACATGGGCGCACAGCACCTCCGGGATGCGCCCCTCGGGGAAACGAGCCAGCCCCAGGGCCTCCGCATGCAGCCGGCAATCACGGGCGCTCACCACATGGCCAAAGTAACGGAGCCCGGAGCTCAGGCTCTCGTAGGCACCTGCACGGCTCCCCGGGCCGGCCAGGAGCAGCTGCACGGCAGGGGTGTGCCACAGGTCGCACAGAGACATGGTCTCGCGGAAGGCCCAGATATGGGGGGCCCCTTGGGGGCCGGACAGCGGGAGCCCCATGGATGGGCAGCCAGCCATGGTCCAGCACAACAGGGAATGGGACACGGAGCCCGGAGGGCACACAGACTGCCCAGGGCCGGGAGAGGCTCGGCCCGGCCCCCGGGACAGGGAACACGGGCCCGCACCGCAACATTGTAGCACAACAGAGCGAGGCGTAGGGTGCGGGCCCGGCACAGCTGCAGAGAACAACAGCGAGCTCTCTGTCTGCCTAATCGCACCTTCAAGGCCATCCCGCTACAAACAGCGAGGGGAGGGGGCCCGGGGTGCTGGGGGCGGGAGCAGCCGGAACGCACCGGCACAGGGCGCGCGCAGGCCCGCGAGGCCGACCCCCGGGCGGAGCCACCAGCACCGGGCCGCCATAAGCGCTCCCAGCCCCCACCGGGGCCCCAGCACCATGGAGCGCGATAGGGCAGGTGGGAACTGGATGTTCCTCGCGCTCGCGGCTGAGTGGCACCGTGACCACACTGAGCAGCTGTGCCTCCTGACCGAGAGGGTGCACCTGGCCGTCCGCCTGCGCTATGTCCTGGCCCTGCGGGCTGGCGTGCGCCTCCGGGGCCAGCAGGCCCGCAGGAGAGTCCGTGCCCGGCTCAGGGCTCGGCGCCGGGCCTGGGGGGCGTGGCTGGCCGCCTGCCGGAGCCTCACCCGGCCCGCTGCGCTCCGAGGGGCCGCGAGGCGGTTCCGCTGGGCAACGCAGACCCTCCGCCGGGCAGCGCTGCTGGCTATGCCCATAGCGCGGAGCCTATGGGTCACGGAGCGGCCCCAGGCCTGGTGGGAGCGGGCCCAGGCCCACTGGGGGGAGGCCGAGTGGGGGTCCCACTTCCGGATGGGCAAGGCCACCCTGCTGCGCCTAGCGGAGCTCCTCACGCCCTGGCTGGAGCGGCAGCACACCTCCATGCGGGAGCCCATCCCCATGGTCCAGCGGGTGGCCATAGGGGTCTGGGCCCTCGCAACGCCCGACTCCTGCCGCTCCGTGTCCCAGCACTTCGGGGTGGGGCTCAGCACGGTCGCCTGCATCGTGCGGGATGTGTGCGAGGCTGTGGAGGGCGTGCTCCTCGACAGGACCATCCAGCTCCTGGACCAGGGCGCTGTGATGGCTGGCTTCGCGGCCGGGGGCTTCCCGAACTGCATCGGAGCCGTGGACGGCACACACATCGAGATCCTGCGCCCGGCCGCGGGGGAGGCCCTGGAGTATGTGAACCGGCACGGATACTACTCCCTGCACCTGCAGGGGGTGGTGGACCACCGGGCCCGCTTCATAGACATCTACACGGGCAACTCCGGCCGGAGTCACGACGCCAGGATCATGACCATCTCCCCCTTCTATGCCCGCATGTACCGGGGGGACTTCGCGGACATGGGCATGAGGTGGATCGAGGGGGTTCCCATGCCCCCCTGCATCCTGGGGGACCCCGCCTACCCCCTGACCCGCTGGCTGATGAAGGTCTACCCTGTCCCGAGCACCCCTGCGGAGCAGGTATACAATACCCGCCTGTGTGCGAGCCGGACCGTGGTGGAGCGTGCCTTCGGGGCCCTGAAGCAGCGCTGGAGGAGTATAGCTGGCCGCCTGGACTTCACCGTCCCCACCTCCGCCCTGGTGATCGGTGCCTGCTGCGTTCTGCACAATGTGTGCGAGACCGAGGGGGCGGCCCTGGAGTACCCCGAGCCCCACCGGCCCCCCGGTCCTGTTCCCCTGTACGTGAACGCAGGGAACCCCCGGGAGTACCGGTATGCCAAAAGGATCCGGAACGCCCTTGCAACCCACATCGCCCGGGGGGGCCCGCTGTGAGGGCCTTCCCGCCCCTGGGGGCCCCACCCCCCGTTCCGTGCCCATGCCCCTGTACACGCGGTCCCACAGCCCTGTCCCCCCCACAAACGGGCCGGGGACAACTGTCTCTTTACAACACTTTATTGCCCACACAGTTCACACAATCACCCTGTGCCCCCTCCCCACCCCCGTGCCCGTGACCCCGTCCACCACCCGCCCTCATGTGGCCCTCCCCCTCCCCCCCCTTCCCACCATCCCCCCGCGTTTCCTGGGCCGACCCCTCGTGCGGCCGCTTGGGCCCACCGAGCTCTGGGAGCTCCCCTCCCCCCCACTGTCCGTGTCCCCTGCCGTGTCCTGGGCCGGTCCCGGCCCCGGCAGGGGGCCGGGCGGCGGATGGGCAGCTGTGCCCGGTGCCCCGGTCGCGCCCCGGGGGGGCTGGACCCTCCGGAGGCCCGGGGGCACTGGGAGGCGCATGCGAGGGCCCTGGGGCCGGGGGGGCGCCAGGGGCGGCAGGGCTGGGCCCGGGGGCGCCGAGGGGCCCGGCATGGGGACCTGGGCGGGCAGGGCGCCCGGAGGTGCGCCGGCCATCACGTAGGCACACATGGTGCCCGCATGCAGGAGCAGGGAGGTCCCAATGTCGTGGGACCTGTCCATCTTTGCACTGTGCTCCCGCACCATGCCCTGTATGTCCTGCCGGAGGCCCCTGAGCAGCCCCTGCTGCCGCTGGTGCTCCCGGCGCTCCCGCCTCCGCTCCAGGCGCACCTCCGCCTCCAGCCGGCGGTCTGTCTCCAGGGCCTTCTCCATGGACCGCTCTATGGCCGCCTCCATGCGGTCCACGGAGGCGATCATGCGCTCCCCCTGTTCCTCCGCCCTGCGGACGATGTCCTCCGCTTGCTCCTCCCTGCGCCTGCGGACCCGCGCCCGGTACTCCCGCATCCGCTGGGCTGGGGCTGCGGCCGGCGGAGGCGCCGCGCGCGGGGGCTGCCCTGTGGAAATGGGCGGGTGGGTCAGTGCAGGGCCCTGTCCCCTAGCGGGGTCGGGTCCCGGGGCCCCCTGCCCCCCCTCCCCCACTGAGGCCGGAGGCCCCCCTGGGCTGGCGCCCGGGGGGCCCTCCCGCCATCCCAGCCCTCCCGCCTTACCTGGGTCCGGCACCTGCTCTCCTGTGCCCTCCGCGGGGGCCTGCACCGTCTCGCTGGCCCGGTCCTGGGGCTCCCCATGTCCTGCGGGCGGGAGAGGGGGGAGCGGGTGAAGGGGGCTGGTTGTGGCCCCTGCAGCAGGGCCCCCACCCCCGCCCCTGCCACCGGCCCCCTGGTCGTGCCCCCCCCTGCCCTGGGGGCCCGCTTACCCTCTATGTCCGTCTCCGAGCCTTCGGAGCCCGGCGCCTCACCCTGGGAGTGCTCCCCCTGGGACCACTGGCTGAGGGTGGTGAAGGTGCCGACCTCCGACTCCGCCTGGCCGGCCCGGCGTTGGGATGTCTCCGGGCTGCTGCTGGGGGGGGGCCTTGGGGCTTCTGCGGGTCCCGGGTGGTCCTCCTGGGGGTGGGGGTCCCCTGAGCTCGTGTCTACCGGGCGGGCGGCGAGGGGAGGGGGTACCTCGGCCCGCTCCCTGCCCTGGACCACAGCGCTGCCCACCAGGCGTGGGGCAACGATGGAGCCCTTCATGTGAAGGATGCGGTCCAGGGCATCGTAGTAGGGGGCGGTGCGGGCCCCGTGGCCGGAGCGGCTGTTATTGTCCTTGAGGGCCTTGTACCCCCTCTTGAGCTCCTTGGCCTTCGAGCGACACTGGTTGACAGTGCGCTCGTGCCCCGCCGCCTCCATGTCGCGCACGATGTCCCGGTAGACATGCTCGTTGCGCTGGTTTATTGCGAGCTCCACCTGGTACTCGAGGGTCCCCCAGATCCGTATGAAGTCCCGGGTCTCCTGGAGGCCCCACTGTCCCCCTCTGTGATAGGCCTTCCTCCGGCTGGGCCCCTGCTGTTCCTCCTCCCGGTGCAGCTCATGCTGCACCTGCCTCTGCTCCTCCTCCACCTCCTCCTGGGGGTGCGCCTCCGGGGGCCGGGGGCCGGGCTCCTCCTGGGGCTCGTCCGCCCGGGCCGACTTTCGTGTCTGGGGGGGGGAAGGGGGGTGGTTGGTTGCTGGGTGAGGGTGTGGGCCCTCTCGGGGGCCCCCTGCCCCCCTGCCCTCCGCCCGGGGTCCCCCTGCCCCCCTGCCTTCCGCCCGGGGTCCCCCCGGCCCCCTCCACAGGGGGTTCCCCTGTGCCCCCTGTTCCCCTCCCAGTGGGTGCCCTTACCCGTTTCCTGGGTGCCTCCTGTGGGCCTGTTCCGGCCGCTGTCCCCGGGGCGGCGCGACCCGGCTGCAGCTGTGGTTGGTGTTCCCGGGGCGCCTCCCTGGTCGGGTGCTCCCGTGTGCCCCCTTCCTGCACCTGTGCCCCCTCCGCCTGCATCGCTGGGCCTGGCTGCACGTCCTCCGCCTCCTGTCCCGCCGCTGTCGCTGTTCGTGCCTCCGCTCTCTTCCGCTTCCCTCCTCGCTCCATCCCGCCACGCTTGCTTGCTGCTGCTCTCGCTTTAAATCTCCCTCCGGTGTTTGTGTTGGTGCTGGTTGCCTGGCAGCGACGCTGCGTGCCTCGTCCCCGGCCGGGGCTCCATTTTTTTGGTTCCGCTGGGGGATTGGCGTCCAGACGTTACTTTTGCTTGGTTCCCTGTGGGGGTTCATTTGACCACGCTTCCCGGGACCTTCCCCCGGCTAGCCCGGGAAGCGTGGTTGAAACTGACCCCATGTGGGTATTGAGCGTGATGAACATCTGGCGCGCGCCGTTCAGACGTTCAGGGCCCTTTTGCCCCACGGGGGGGTTCAGCGTGGTTCAGTGTGGTTCAGCGTGATCTCGTAATGTCTGAAATCACCCATTAAAGCCCTGCACATTCTAAAATGTTTATCCTTAGTCCAACTACATCAGGACCAACCCAGACCATGTCCTGACACAGCCAGGCTCGTCCAAACATGGGCCTGGTGAAACAGGAATGGCCTTGCCCATCCCATGGAGTAATGTCATGGCATGAAGTCAAGGCAGTACCACTTTAGGAAAGACACAATACCCACCCCTTTTCTGATGCGGGCCCACCCCAAGGAGCATTGTGATGTCATGATGCTCCAAGAAAGTGAGGCCACATCAGGGTGGGGATAAGGCATTCCACCTCTCTTTTCTGACACGGCCCTACATTTGCATGGAACTTTGTGCAGATAGGGCCTCCCACCAGCCGAGATCTGGATCCATCCAGAGTTCAAGACGTTCTAGCTCGAAAGGCTTCCCAGACTGAGACCAGGAGGACCAGGTGGGTGCTTCCAGGATCGATGTGGTCTGGAGGACTATAGCTGTTGTTTTGTGTGTTAACAAATGAGACCATAGCCCACTGGAGTCAGGGTTTGGTCTGTGCAGCCCCTACTCAGAGCCTAATAAATGGGCAGCCCCATGCATGTAGTTGTGCATTTGTGCAGTTTCCATGCACAGGCTACCTCATAAATGGACAGGCACCCTTCCCCTCAGTGCTCGCCCTCCCAAGCCTTTCTTTCTCAGTAATCCGCACCATGCCATGGCTCTCAGCCACAGCGAACTATGGGACGACGGCACTGCCGCAGCTGTTTCTTTCTTCTGGGCTATCACTTAGGGCAGAAACACGCTCTCAAGTTTCTCTTGATTCTCTTTGAGAATCATGGTTCTGAGCTCATTCTGACAAGTGGGAACGTCTCGGCTGCATTCTTGCCAAGAAACTTGAGGAAAAAAACCCACCCCCAAACAAACAAAAGATCTGTGTATGCACAAAATGGCCACCAGGACCGTTCTGTGAATGCGTAGCCCTTTTTCAAAATGGCACCAGCAGCATTGTCACTATTTTTGAAAAGAGCAGCCATTTTGCACATGCGCAGCAGCCGTTTTGTGCTTGCGCTGCAGTTGTTTTGCACATGTACAGACTGGCTGTCCTTTTCCAAAATGGCAGCAATGCTGCTGGCACCATTGGGCTGCACGTGTGCAGAATAGCCCTGGCAGCCATTTTGTGCATGCACCATTGCTTTTTTCTTTTGAAAGAAGATTCTCATTGAGATCTCGTACCATTCATGAGATCCTCCCCAGATCTCACTAAGGGCTCTTGATTCTTGTGAGATTCGTGTGAGAAAAACTAATAATTCTCATTTCAACCCTATCACTCTGGAAAACAAACAATTTAAAATGATTTTTATGGTATCAATAAAGTCTTTAATCATGTTTCTTGTCTGTCACTGTGGGTAAAAACAGACGCGATGGTGGTGGCCCAACCTGACCCAGAGAGAAAAACTGCAATGGACACAGTCTGGGCCAGGTTGGGCTGACGAACAAATGGGACCATGGCCTGGCTGGTCCAGCCCCAGCGCTGGGCTCAGTATGGGCAGCCATGGCAGCCTCAGGATGGGTTGGCAGCCCGGGAACAAACGTGATAGCCCACCGTGACCCACTTTGGCCCAGCCTGGCAGGTCTTGCCCTGGAACGTGCGCTCGCGATCTTCCGAGAAATGTACTCTGAACCAGCCACCTCCCCAGTTCAGGGCACAAGGCGGGCCACAGCAGGCTGCTCTCACATCTGTTTTTACCTTGTGTTTCTCTCTGGCCCATCTGTCTCCCCTGCAGCATAGGGATGGTTTCCTTTCCTTCCTTGCACCCCATTTCCTGGGCCATTTCCCAGCTGGCGGCCTTTCTCTGTAGGGTCCCTATCGCTGTCCCCTTAGCACCTGATTGGTGGCTTTTTCATGTGCATTCCCTATTGGCATTAGCAGACTAGCTGGCTGCAGGCCTCAGCCTTTGCTTTTACTTTTGGCATTTGCAGGCTAGCCAGGTCTGGGCCTTTGCCTGTGGTTTTCTACAGCAATTCCCTTTGCATCTGCGTGGAGGCTTTTCCCCATTCAGGTACTATGGCCTTTCCCCAATTCCCCCTTGCCCATTTTAGAAACACCCTCATGCCCTCCTTTCCTTCCAATCCTGGCTTATTGCTATGCCATACTGCCATTCTCCACACCCCTCCTCCCAAACATCTAAAGAAGCACAGAAAGCATGGATATGAAATAACTTTTTTTTAAAAAAATAAACTATTTCTTCTTGCATTTTCTCCTTTTGGGGGCAGCTTGGTGTAATCGCTTGAGTGGCAGGATGAGCAGGGGGACATTTTCCCGATCCTCCTCCCACAGATATGGCTGTGGCAGACTGTTCATGGGAGGAATGCAGGAATGATTGGGGGCGGGGAGTCGTACCTAGGATCTGGCTATGGTGGTTTGGGCAGTGGTGGTAGTGGTGCTGGTTGTTGCTTGGCTGTTGGTTTGAGTCATGGCCCCAGTAATGGTAATCCTCTGCAAGTTGTCATGGAGAATGTAACGACTGGGAAAAACCAAGTGCTGGGTTCATACTGTCAATGCCAACCAGGAAGACCTGGGAGAATGCATGTTTGAAAATGGCACATTGGGCTTTTAAGTTGGACGTTACATGCACACCAGTGAAGGGGAGAAGGGGGAGAGGGGCCAGAAGTAATAGCTCTGAGGAGCGTTCTAGTCTGTTCAGTCCATGATTCGATGGTGGTGACATACCTAGACGTGAGGAGACTGAATGCAACCTAATTGATGGGATGCGGCCATGTGGGTCTACATTAGCCCACATTTGCTTGCATGGCAGGCTACGCATGCTCTGGGACCCTGATGTGAGTGGGGACTGCATGTCCAATGTCGGGTGGTGGCCATGTGGCCGGTGGGGCAAATACCTAATAAACATGTAGGTGGTGGACTATTGTCTTGTTTGTTAACACCCTCTGTTACCAAGAGGATAATGGGAGCCTGTTTTCATTTACATTGATGACTTGGGAAATACACAAGCAATTTTTGTATTCTTTCCTTCTAATCTCTTCTGTAACCTACTAAGCTGAAGCCAAGGACCAGCTCCTGTACATAAGCATGTTTTAAAAATAAACCGTGCTGTTTGCATTACTCCTCCAGATGTATTAAGTTTTCTGTAACATCCTCTGAAGGCTCTGTGGTTTGTATTTAAATGTAATCTCCCACTCAACGGAATTGTGCACTTCAAACTTTAAAAGAATGAATCCTGGACTTGTTTCATATTTGGTTCTGAATATAAATCAAATATAAATAAGAAGCTGGACAGGAAAACAATAGAGTACCATTCTCACTGCAAGTGCGCATGCAAGTGAGAATGGTACATAAGCTGCAAATATGGACAGGGATGAAATGAGCATTTTGGATTTGGAGGAATTGGTTAGTAGAGTATTGGAGGTACTGGGTACACAGTAACAAACATCCAGAATAAACATCCTGTTAGCAAAATTTGCATCTAATATGATATCTAGAAGGCTCACAAATGGTACAAACAGCAATGAAAACACTAGAAAGGGCCCTGGAGGGGTTAAAAATCTGGTCACATTCATGTTCAAAAAATAATAATAAAAGTCCCACCAAATAGTACTTTGACAGTGAAGGAAGTACTGAGTAGTGAGTACCAAAATACTAAAACACCAAAGTGACTGAAATGCCAAACATGATAATACTAAAATGAAGATTTGAAACCATAACCAAGCAAATATAGCTTGGTATCAGCTTTGCTAATATGGATTTAATATACTGAATTTATTGAATTTGGTATTCACAAGGGATGGGAATTTCAGTTCTGGATTAATCCATAATGTCTGGGAACAGGCCATTACGGGTTAAACCAAATCAAAACTGAAATTGTCTTCCCAGTTATGGATCTTGTGTTTTGGTTCCATGTTTCCCCCCACTCCCATTCCCTGGGGCCCTGCAGTGCTACTTACCGGCCTTGGAGAGCTCGATTGAAACACCGTTTCTGCTGTGGGGGCTACAGCAGAATCCTTTGCTGTGGTGTCCTCCCTGCTCCAGATCGCACATGCAGAAAATGGCTGCTGCCCTTAATCAAACTGGCAGCAACGTCATTCTGGCTGCTGCCTTTAACCAAAAGAGCAGCGATCATTTTTTGCATGTGCCATACAGTGCAGGGAGTGTGTCATGGTAAGGGAGCTTGCTGGAGCCCCCACAGCAGTCATGGTGCTTCAATCCAGCCCTCCAAGACCAGTAAGTACACTCCAGGACCTTGGGGGAATGGCGGAAAAAGAAATTCTGGGTGGTTGCCCCTTTCCAAAATGGCAGTGATGCTGCCCGTGCCATTTTGGAAAAGGGCACTTATGCGCAGAATGGCATAGTGGCTGTTTTGCAAATGCACAGGGTTTTTAAAAAAACATTTAAATAGTTTTAATGGATTTAAATACAGAACCAAAATATGAAACTAATTAAATCCATAAAACCAATAAAAGAAATAAACAAACAGAACAAAACTGGAATTTCCTCTGGTGTCCCACCTCGTCCTCTAGTATTCACTTTGGATATTCATTTCAGCCTTAACAGTGACAAAAGAGGTTGGAAAGGTAACGTTTGGTAACATTGAATTTCCAGTGCAATACGCAGCAGTGCACCAACAAACAAAAGACAGTACAATATCCTTTTGTACAAATTCAGATACTTAATAGTGCAGGGATGGGGGATTCCAGTATTCTCCCTTCTCCTTGGTGTTTTGAACACCAAAAGGTTGTTGACAATTTGATGAGAGTTCTGGGAAGGACAACAAGTGTAACTGGGGACTGAATGCAATGGATGAAATCTGAGGATAGATAACAGCAAATAAACATAGACATTTCTAACTGAAATAAAGAACAAGGAAAACCCCCCCCAACAGTTTATAAATGTCTGAAGGGATTAGTCAACTAAGAGACGAATTTATAGTGTGTCAGAATGCTTATGACTAGGAATAATAGGATAATTAACAATGGGAGAACCTATGGATGCAACCCTGGCTTCACTGAAGTCATTGACTAATTTCTCATTGATTTCAGTGGAGCCAGAATTGTGCCCTATGTTGATGGTCAAGAAAAGAGCTGAGTCAAGCAACTAAGATAACAGATAAACCTATCAAACCTCTAGACCAAAAATATACCTAGATCAAAAATGGCCATTTGAGGAATAAATAATATCTGTTTTACATACTGTTGGGCACCTATTTTTTGGTTATTTGGGGTATTTTGGGGGTGGGGGTTGATTATTTTGGCCATTTCAGTGATGCCATTTTGGCAATGTTAGTACTATTGTGAGTGTGCAATTGCTGAAAATGATATAACTAAATTATTGAAATGACTGAAAAACTAAAATTACCAAACTGGAAAAAACCCACAACAAAATGGAATACACCCTCCTCCCCCTCAGCACAAATAGGCAAATACTTTATCTTGGGGTATTTTCAGACGTTACATGGTCAATGTCCACCACAGTCAATTCCCTGTGGTGGCTTGGACCACGTAACATCTGTTGGGGGGAACAGATGTCCCCCCCAGATGTTACCACAGCGTGGGATCACATTCACCACGCGAGCGGCCGAAGCGGCGGGGCTGGAGGCCATCGGGTGTTGAAGGCGATTCCCCACCGTGGTGACCCCTGCCGTCACGTCTGGACGGCAGCCACGGCCCAGAATCTGCGCAGGGAGTCCGGCCCGTGGCCATAGTGGGCAAGCGCTGCAGTGGCATTGGCTGCAGCGGCCGCCCGTCTCCTCAGAGGGCGGGCGGCAGGGAGCGTGGAGGGGGCGGGGCCGTGGGCCGCACGTTGCGCCACGCGGCCCTGCCCCCTCCCCGATTCCCTGCTGGGATCCCCCAGCACGTCTATTAGGGCGTGACGGGTCATCCCGGTGGGGGATCATTTCATTGATTTTGTGACGGGGCCAATTGGCCCCGTCACGTCTGAAAATACCCTTGGTTGCAGATATTCTTTGAGTACTTTAATCTAAGCCTACTCAAAAATGCAAATAGTACACATTTCTACCTCAAGTTAGTCAGTGGGTATGAAACTAACAAGTAGCAGATTTAATATAAATAAAAGAAAATATTTTTTCACTCAATGCACAATTAATATATGGAATTTGTTGCCAGAAGAACGTGTTCAAGGCCAGTAGTATAACTTTGTTTAAGAAGGATTGGACAAGTTTCTGGAGGATCGGTCCATTAGCAGCTATTAGCCAGGTAAGTTTGGGGAATGTAACCTCTTACTGTTGGGAGCTGGGAGCGAACAGCAGGGAATGGATTGCCCCGTAGTGACCTGTTGGGTACTTCAAGCAATTAAGAGTGGCCAGGGGCGGAGACAGGATGCTGGGATTGATGGACCATTGGTCTGACCCAGTATGGCACTTCTTATGTTCTTAATAACCAACCTGCTATCTGTTTCAAGAACAGCTCCCTAATAGTGAGTACTTTTAAGATGTGAAATAGTCTCTCAATGGACTTCCCCTTTTTGTCTCATTAGGAAATTACACAAGGCCTGAAATGGAGCCCCATGCTGAACTCAATCTTGGACAGAAACTCATGCTCTGAAACCTGTCCGGCAGAACTGGCCACAATCCAGCTCCCGTTCTGTTAGAGCTCTGTTTTGGCTGATCCAGCCATCTGTGCCAACGCAGTAATCTGCTACAGTGGATGGCACCATCTTGTGCATGCTTAGTAAACCAAGGGGAATTATTGTGTGTGCACAAATAGCAGGAAGGGAAGCAGTCAGAATGAACTGTGGAGATCCAGTGTGGCTAAATATCTGTGCCAGATTTCTGCAGCCTATTCCGAAAATGCAGATTAACTCCACAAATTCAAAAACGGCAATTTGATTCAGCCCTATTCTAGACTGGAGAAAGTGCTATCAAATCTGTTGCATGGAAAACTTCTTTACTGAAAGTATAAAGGGCCAGATGATCTCATTAGTATTTTCTATCCCTAATTTGTGATTCCATACTGGAACGGATGTGTGTGGTATTGTTGTTACTATCCAGAAATGTTTCATACACATCTATACACAACCACACAGATTAAAGAAGACTTGCAGAATTATTTGGTTGCCACTTCCAGCCTTGCTCAGTGCTGCTTAGTAGAGGAAAGTGAACAAGACTGGGAGAGGAGGGAAACAAAAGACTGAAAAAATATTTACAAGTGTAATGAAATGGGGGGGGGGGAATGTGTGTATATTATAAGAATCATTGTAAACTGAGGACATTGAGGGAAATGGTGAAACTCCCATTGACTTTGATGGTGGAAGAGTGTCCTGTGATTATTGTGATGAGAATCCATGCAGAAATTGTTTATTCTGTCTTTCTATATTTCCAGCAAACAAAATCTATTCTAGAGGAAGAATTCAGGAACTACAAAGAGAAATATTAAATAGACTTATGTATTTTTATTTCAAACCATCAGAGTAGAGACTACTAGTTTGCTAAGCCTGAGACATAGGTCACAGGGAATGAGAAGTCCACGTGGCATCAATGCCTGCATGTGGAAGATTGGGTATTTTCAGACGTTATGAGATCACCCTCAACCACAGTCAATACCCTGTGGTGGGGGATGGCCTCGTAACGTCTGTTGGGGAACCGGAAGTTCCCCCCCAGATGTTAACCACGCTCAATCGCGGTGGGGAATCACATTCACCATGCCATCAGCGGAACCGGCGGGGCTGGCGCCGATCGCGTGGTGAATGTGATTCCCCGCCATGATGAAGGAGCCCGTCTCGGCTGGACGGCAACCAGCCGTGGTCAATTCGGGTCGGTGCTGTGGCTGCATTGGCCGCAGCAGCCGCCCATCTCCCCAGAGGGCAGGCGGTGGGGGAGCGTGGGGGGTGCGGGGCCGTGAGGCCGCACGTTGCACCATGCGGCCACGTCCCTCCCCGATTCCCCGCCGGGATCAGCCGGCACGTCTGTTGGACGTGACGGGCTGATTCTGGCGTGGAATCAGAAGGGTGATTCCAGGACGGGGCGAATGCCGCCCCGTCTCGTCTGAAATCATCCATTAATGCAAAATAAAAAATTGTCCCCATACCTCTTTACCCACCCATTTTCTGACCACCCATATCTGTCACTGCTTCAGGAAGTGCTATGGCTCCCTGCTTAATAAAAGTCTGGGTCTGATTAATCAGATGCACTGGGAGGTGCTGAACACTGATGGCCCTGCCGAACCTGCTATTCCTTGTGTCTGTGGTGAAGGTGGTGGGAGAAAGTATTTGTTGCCAGTTAGAAATTCTGCTATAAAGCCAGTGCATTTTTTTGTGTGAAACCCTCAGGAAGCAAAAACTCAGTAGCTCTGCATAGCACTGCTCCCAGTATTATTCTTTGTGATTAAGCTAATGAGCCCTGACTCTTACAGGTATAGTATGCTGTGATACCCACAGGGGTTGACATCTTCATCAGACAATTAGGTCTTTCCCTCTGTGCAAGCATTTTATAATAACTAATAAGTATACAATACAGTTTTGAAGCTGGTCAATGCAGTCATTATCCTGTACGTCTTCCTAAGTTAAACAAAATTTGTTTATACACATATATGCAGTGCAGTTGCTTGGTAATGAATGTAAACATTTTATGAAAGTAAATGTTTAGATTCCTTGAATGTGTTTGGATTTCTTTTTCACTTCAAAGGCTCCTGGATACATCAAGGTTGCATTTATTTGCTTCCTGGCGACATACCATGCCGCACAGATTCATCACGATTCAGACGGGTTAGTGGCTGGCTACCATTAAAAAGTCAGCGGCTACCCACAGCTAACACTCAGTGGTATCTGAGCCAGCACAGCTATCGCCCTAGATTTAAAGCATGTATATGTAAAATATGTATAAAGGAAGCGGAATACAACTATAGCTTGCATTCTTTAAATCATATGGACCAAATCTGAAGTGTTTTTTGAGATTTTCATCTGTTTTTAATTTTGTTTTGATTTCCGTCTGGCCTGGCCTGCTCTGTTTTGGTGAAGGTGGTGTGTTCAATAACAACATACTCTGCCAAAAGCAGAATCTGCTTGTCCCAGTCTCTTTCTTGCTGTATTTTCGATTATCTCTATTCTCTGCTACATTCATAGAAAGCACTTGAGGACTCATCTGTCAAAAGCATCAATGTGGTTTGATTAACTGTTTTCATTGTATTTGATCCTGCTTAGTAATAGCACCTTGAATGATTGATCATGTGCTTTTCATCATCTAATAACTGGAGAACGGGACAAAATTCAAGCTAAATGATGCCACCGGCCAAACATTTTTACTATAATGAAACTAGTCCCTGACCCAAATCCCCATTTGCCAGAAATAAATCCCTTACCAGTTGGAAACCCAGAATGAACAGATGTCTTGCACCGTGTCCTACAAATAAGCAGTCTTGGGACTCAGAACATCAGAATAGGTACCAGCTTCCAAAGCCAAAAGGGCTCCCCAACCACTGCCATTTCTGGAAGGGACACATACTTGGTGTTCTATGCTTTAGTGGTAGCTAGTGTTGCTCAGATAGGCTGTGGAAGTGCAAAGGAATTTGGGCTACCACATACAGGTTAGATCTGTCCATCCTGGCTGTAGAGGATCCGTTACTAAGGATTATCAGTGCTTTCTGTGGAAAGGGCAAAATAAACAGATAAGGAAACAGTTTTGATGCTTTTGCTCAAGGAGCCATCTCCACGCATTATTCATTTGCACAATTAAGAGGTTGCCATTATTTCTGAGAGGCAGTGGGTCTTTGAGAGAGCAATTTCAAAACAGTTCTGCCAACAGCTGGATTCCCTTGTACTTTCTTGATCTGGGTCAATCTGGATTTAGGATTCCTGGACTATGGTACGTCTTATCTTTCTACACCAGAAAGGATACTGCAATGGTGCCACTGACTGGTGATGGGCTCCTACTGCCAATTGAAAACTCAAGTTCTCTTGCTGCTTCTTTTACATCTATCAACCATCTTTGATATTAGCTTAGAAGGCAAGGTGTTGCTGATATGACTTTGGACTAAGGCAGAAATGATTTGAATAGAGCCATCGTTCTGTCTGTTTCCCAAATTGTAGAGGGACGGGTTTAATTACAATGCTCATCTGTGCAATGTCTCTGTTTATGTTTATTTAAGCTGGAATGGTCTGTGATTTCTAGGGCTGTCATTTCCCCCTGGACTTTAATCCAAAAGGGTCAGGACCCTGCCAGAGTGAGTGGGATTCTGGGTAAAAATAGACATGACAGTGGCCTGTTATGGCCTGCTTTGGCTTGCTATGGCCCGCCTGGGCTGCGGACTCAGCTGCACGCCTGTTCCCCAGCCACCAGATGTTGGCCCACTAGTGCCTTGGGCCAGGTAGGCAGCTGGCCTGGAATGCGTCTCCTGGAAGATCCCAGGCACAGATTCCAGGCCAGTGGCCATCCTGGCGGGCCAACGTGGGCCACAGTGGGTCAGCATGTCAGTTTGACCTTGCTATCCCTGCCACAGGATGGGGGCTACCATGGCTGGGTGCAGTGGCTGCCTGTCATTGACCATCATGGTGCGGGGTAGGGCACTGGGAGCATGACAGAGGGGATGGGGGGGTGGCTTTCTGGCTATCTGGGTCACAGGCACATTAGGAAAGTGCTGTCTGCTGCCCCGGAGAGTGGTACCTGCTGTTTCGCGCCCTGTGCCAGGGACATGGCCACATTGGAAATGGAGTGGTAAAGGAATTTTCCCTACTCTTTTCTGAAATGACCCCTCCTGCCTATGTTTCTCCAGGTCATCTAAGTGTCCCTGGTTCACACAGAGAAATTGGGGCTTTACCGGGAGCCTCAAAACTCTATGTTAAAGCTGGAGTCTTGAGTGAAACCAGGAGCGATAGCAAGTGCAAAACTAGAGGTTTTCTGTGCTGTGTTTTATTTTCATTGAAGCCAGAAAATGCAGTTGATCAATGGTCCAGGTATCCTGCCAGGGTAATGGCTTGAATGAAATTGAACTGAATGAACCTTAATCCGGTTAACACTGTAGAATGATGTGAAAGAAAAGGCAAAGATATTATCTGATTCCTCATTTGGGAGAATTTCCCTGATTTTTGCTCCTCAAGCTTCGGATCAAGACAGTCTGTGGCCCTTAGGGGGAGTGAGAGAGACAGAGATCAAAGGAGGAATAGTAGACGACTCAGTATTTGCTCCTACTACACCTTCTGCTGTATTAGACATACTGGATAATTATGGTACAGTGTTTGACATTTGACTCACACCCAACTGTTTAGGTAATAGTGTGCAGTCAGATTGCTTAGCAGATACTTCTGCTTCAGGTCCTGAATGCTACAAATTGCTCTAGTATCACATAAGGGATTGGAGAGGAAACTTCAGCTCTTTTCATATGGTTATTGTTGCTAGGAAACCACTCCCTTTGACTATGTATGTCAAGCATGTCTGTGTTGTCTTGAAAGTACAAAAATCATCAAGTGGAGCCAGGGATAAAATATGTTGAAAAGTACTTTAAAAATTAAAACTCTACTAAATGTTTTTGGATTGCAGATCCTGTTGGCTGCTGATATTTTAGTTTGCAAACAGGAGAGAGGAGTCACAGTCTGATTCTAAAACACTCCACACAATCTAAAGTCAGGCTGCCCTCTTTGTGTCCCCTTCTGCTACCTGCACTGTCTGAACAGCTAACGCACCATATGGGAAGGGGGATGTGGAGAGTTTGCACATAGTTACCATTCAGCAGAAACCACTTTCTTGGTATCCATGTATTTAGCATGTTGCCCATACTCTCTGGCTTTTAGAAGAAAGCTACTTGATTTATGGAGTTTTGTTTTCTGGGTGGAAAAAAGGGGGAACTTTGTGTTTTTGCTCTCACTAAACTTCAGCTTTATTATGCTCTCTAGAATCAGAACCTAAAAATATAATCAGTTTAATATTAGACTTGGTTTCAGTTTTTCATTTTCAGCAGGCTTTAAGCACATGACTATTTTTTAAAATAGTAGCTGACTAAGTTTTTAAACGTTGAGAATGGTTTTTCTAAAGTAGCCATTTGTCACGTAAAATGTAAAGGAAAAGTTTTTGCAATAGACACAAGGTGCTTCGGCTTGCATAAATCAAGAGTTTCAGAAAAAGAAATTAGCTTATATCAACAGATACCAAAGAGTAACAGTGACAGGCAGAAGTTATTTAAGGAGATATTTTGCTATCAGCACAACATTCAATTGGAAATACAATTTTTAAAACTTTTGAAAAGTAGTTAGTTAATTGTCTGGGTTGTATGCATAAAAGTGAATTTTTGGGTAACTCAAAATCTAGAGCACAAAATATTATAGCATTTGTATATATAGTGTGGCAGATGTTCTAAGAACCATAGGGCTGTCTTTCTAGGACTCACAGCTGGCAATAATACAATCTTGGTTGAAAAACAAAACAAAACAAAACATGCACAGGGATTGTTTGGTTGTGAACTCCCTTTCACTCTGTTTCATATAGACAGAACAATAAAAAGCAACAGCCTATGCTAGTCCAATAGGAGTCTGCTTTGCCTTCAGCTGTCACTATTGTTTGGAACGTAAGTGTGACTGAATGAATGAGATGCCCAATGCCTCGAGTCATCGTGCTGCTGCCAATATTTGTGCTGCTAATGGTATGTTGCATCCTCTGCCAAGGGTTTTCCTGGAACAAAGAAAAGCTAATGTTTTAGTGAAATCTAGCCTCTGTAAAGCAATGCAAACATAGCCAAGAAGCCTACACCAATCTAGATAGTCTTCGCTGTCTGTTGCCAGGCTTTGGACTTCTCTGTTAACAAACATTACACTAGCCATGAGTCCACCTGCATCTTTTTGTTGTGTGTGTTTGTGACCCGAACCAAGCCTACCACATATCTGTTATTGTGGGCCCATGGTGTGGAGCAAGCCACTGCAAACAGGTAGGGTAATGTCTGGTAATGCTTCACCCCAGCAGGGCTTATCTGGAGTGGTGAAAGCAGGAGCACTGGTGGTGGCAGGTCCCTGGGAGAAGCAGTCTTGAGAGCAGTGGTATCTTAGGGGTGGTGGTGGTGGTGGGAGTGAGGTCCTGGGAGCAGTGTCAGTGTTGGCAGCTATGCTCAGGAACATCGGTGTTGGTGGGAGCGAGTGGCATAGCCCCACTGCTGCTGTTCCCAGGAACCCCTCTTTCTGCCCTGTCTTACCAGCTGTTGGGCAGCCACTGCATGTTTGAGCAGCTACACAATAGCTGGTATGTCTGTTCAATGGGTTAATTTTCCCTGCAGGTAGCATAATGTCCCTTCCCACCCTCTGTCTCTGCTTCCAGGGTGTCATATCCATAGATTCATAGGCCCTTTTCAAACAGGCTGCTGAAGGCACCGCAGTACGGGAGGGATGTGGGGAGGCTGCGTCGGGTGTGCAGCATGTGGGCGGGCCATCACATGGAATTCCACACTAGGACAGCAACTGAGAACGCTTCTGTGTGCCCTCAATGTATGGATCCGATGGGCAGATGGTACCCACAAGAGGGTGCTTTCAGCTGACTGCAGGGATCTTGATGGAGAACGGGGCAAGAGGTGGTGTTTCAGAAATGTGGGGACCAGGTCGTTTAGGGCCTTAAAGGTCAAAACTTGCACCTTGAATTGTGTTGCTTTATTTTTACAATTTCTGTTACAGTAACATCTGCAGCAGTGGTTCCCAAGCTTTTTCCTGCATTACTCCATTTTGAAAATTAAATATAATTCCATGTCTGCATACAGCAACAGATACAAAAGGATACGAAATATCAATCAGCATCAAGCCCCCATCTGCAGATGGCAAGACTTCACTTAGGGTTCTGATCCCCAGTTTGGGAATCTCTAATCTACAGTATTTAAGTGAGTACCATTGAGTGGTAGTGATTAAGATAAAGAAATA
Organism: Sphenodon punctatus; assembly: GCA_003113815.1. NCBI lineage: Eukaryota > Metazoa > Chordata > Lepidosauria > Sphenodontia > Sphenodontidae > Sphenodon > Sphenodon punctatus. The sequence continues at coordinate 908,550 of QEPC01005101.1, read as the reverse complement.
ATAATAAGCCCAAGGTAACAGAGAGTCTTCTGTTTTTATTCACAAAACAATTAAAGGTGCCACTGCTGCTATCCCCTTGTACTTGATGTTTCTTGCCCATTTGACCACTCAGCCCACCATCTACAAATTGCGGCAGGAGAGAGAAGAGTCATTAAATTTCCACTTTCTGCCACCCTGCAGGAAGTTAAATAAAACCAGCCCAGAAACTTAAAAAGTTTTGCTTTTTGGATTTAAAGCTTTCACAGCTTGCCCGTACCAGCCTTGCATACTACCTGACTGGAGGTGTGAGTTTGAGGGCCACTGAACACTGTGAATTTTCCTAATGTATCACAATTACAGCAACACCTGTGCTAAGTACCTTTGTGCTGATGTGCTGTGAGAATTTGCAATTGCCCTCAGAATGTCTAATTTCCACACTGTATACAAGCCACAGGTGTGCGCACTACGTGAACAGATGAGAATTCATTTTGGAGGGGAGTGATGAGAGTTTTGTGTCCACTTTAACCGAAAACGGCAGTTCGGGTAATAATAACCAATATGCATTTACACTCCTCGTATACGTTTTGGTTCTTATTTCAGGTTGATTTTTCAGGGATTTTTTTTAGGGGGGAGGTTCCTCTATTTTTGTTGCTTACATCATTTCTGCAATGCACTATTGCACATGTGCAACTGTCAAAATTTATGTGACTAATACTGAAATATATATATATAGTTGTATGTCCGCCCTCCCCCAAATACTTAGGCAAATAAATGTTCAGACTCAGGCTTTGGTGAAACTCCAAGAGAAAGTTCCATAATAGTAGAGCAGTTACCAAGAATGTCTTTTACTCCATGCCCTCACTGTATGGCCATGATGTACCAATGGTATATTTATTATATAGTGCAAGCAGTGTACCTGGTGTTGTACAATCAATAGCTATAGACAGATCCCTACCCCCAGGGACTTGTATATGCAAGAGGGTGCTCCCTGTTGAACTCAGGGGTTCCAATGGAGCATAGGGAAGAAAGTATACATGGTGCTTGCTCAGTCTGTTTAGCTCTTTATAGGTCAAGTTGTGCCTGGAAAACTATTGGGAGCCAGTTAAGGCTCTGAAGCACTTGCTTAATGTACTCTTTGCAACCCGTCCCTGACAAGAGGCAGACTACCACATTCTAGACCACCTACTGAACAGTTATCAAGGGCAGGCCCACATAGGGCATATCGTGGTAGCTAAGTCTCGAGGTCAAAAAGGCATGGATGATAATAGGCAGGTATGAAACTGAAAGAAAAGGTCACTGTTTTCAAATTCTCACCAGATGGAGTTGGTGAAAAGGAGTCCTAGTCACTGCCATAAACTAATACACCATTCACAGCATGGGAACCAGCATGGGAACCAGGAGCACCTCAAGGCTGTAAACCTGAGTGATGAGGCCAGACCCCTGGTGTTCCTCCTTCCCTCCCCCGTGGTTCCAAGGCCCACCAACATCACTTCAGTCGTCTCTGGATTCAGTTTCTCTCACCTCACCCCCATCCAGTCCCCAATGGCATACAGGCACTGGGTAAGCACTGGAATGGCAGGACATGGGTTGGAGAACAAAGAGAGTAAGAGCTGGATGTCATCAGTATACTAATGGCACCTCACTCCAGATCTATATATGATCTCACCCAGTAGCAGCCTCAGATACACATTAAACAGGAGGAGAGATGAGATGGAACCCTGCAGGTTACCACAGGGTTGTCCTGAGGGGCCAACAAGTAACTTTCCATCATCGCTGTCTGGAAGCTCCCTGACAGCACTGAACAGAACCACTCAAGAACAGTCCCATGAACCCCTGCCAGGTTCTACAGTAATGGCTGTCAACAACAGTTTGTGATCAGTTGTATCAAATGCTGCTGAAAGAGCTGTCTCCCTTAATCTTAAGAAGGCCACTCTTCACACACACACACACACACACACACACACACACACACACACACACATCCCTGACATCTCCAGCTATTGTCCCATCTTGCTCCTGTCCTTTGCTTCCAAGTTCCTGGAGTGGGCTGTCTACATGCACTGTATGCGTGTGATCCCCGATGGCCATCTCGTGTAGTCCTGCGTCATGGGATTTTGAAATATCGTGCGAGTGGGTCGTGCGACGATGACCCACTCATCTAAAAACAGCCTTAGCTAAGTCTAAGGGCCTCTGTTCCAGTCTTATCCTGCTCAATCTCTCTACTGCCTTTGACACTGTTGACCATGGCCTCCTCCTGGAGTCGCGTTGCTTCCTTGGTTTCTTTCTGGAATTCAGTTCTTGATTGGTTCTCTTTGAATATCTCGAACCACTCCTTGAATGTCTCTCTTGCTGGCACTTCCTCTTCATTGCTCCCCCTCTCTGTGGGAGTTCCCCAAGGTCTTGATCTGTACCCTCTTTTCTGTTTAAACTCTTTTTCTGGTATCACTTGTATGCTGATGATATTCAACTCTGTCTCTCTGTCCCTGTACTCCCCCTGCTCCAACCAGTCTCACAACACCGATTTTTTTCTCTGACATCTCTGCTTGGGTGTCTCACTGACAACTCAAGCTTAATATGGCTAAAGCTTAACTCCTCATTTCCACCCCAAAATATTCCCTCCCTTTTCCCTCTCAATTTCCATTGAAGGTGGAATCCAGCCGGTTCCTCAGGTGTATAGCCTGGGATTCATCTTTGACTCCATCTCAACTCCAGGCTGTTGACAAGTCCTGTCGCTTTGCTCTGCATAATATGGCAAAAATCCAGCCTTGCCTTACTGCTTTCACTGCTCAAACTCTAGTCCATACTCTAGTCATCGCTCACTTTGACTACTGCAACTTCCTCTTTACTGGTCTTCCCTGCTCTGATCTCACCCCTCTCATTTCTGTTCAGTGTCTGCTGTCACTTTGACCATGTTCAGCCCCTCCTCTCAGCCCTACACTGGCTCTCTTTGCTTGAATGTATTCAGCAGAAGCTCCTTGTCTTCACCTTCAAGACTCTTCAGGGCCTTGCTCCCCACTATCTCTCCATACTTGTTTCCTGCCACATTCCCTCTCAGGAGCTTCACTCTTCTGTTATTGGCCCCACCCTTCCTTGCTCGCAACTTCCTTGCTGCTCACAACATAATTATTCACCCCATGCCTGCTTGAACACTCTCCTTGGACACATTCATTCTGCTCCCTCCCTCCTTCCCTTCAAATCCCTCTTGAAAACCTACCTCTTCCATCAGGCTTTTCCTAGCTCATGATGAGGAGAAAATGGCCTTCTCTTCCCTCCCTCTCTCAGAATCCTTCTCTTCCCTGTAATGGCCCTTTAAAATTGGACCGCGGTGGGTGTGTGGATGGGTGTGTGACTACGGTGGGTGGAGGTGGCTATGTGCCCATTCCTGCGGGCGCACACCCACCTCCACCCACTGAGCATAAGGTATTGGAGCCCATTGCTCTGTGCGTGGGTGACAGGTGGAGGGGGGTGTAGTGTGGGAGCATGCACACCCCCACCCATCCCCTGCGGGCATTCACATGGGCGCCTCCACCCATCTCCATGCAACAAAAGTGCATGGAAATGGGTGGGGGTGTCTCGTGTGAAAAAGGCCTAAGTTAAGCATGTGCACTTGTGACTTCCTAACTTCATGAATGTATCCTTGCTGCTCCAGATGTTCACCTCCACCTTGTCTCCCCTGCTTTGTTTTTCTTAGATTGTAAGCCTCTTGGATTAGGGACCTATCTCTACCATTGATTGTACAGCACCAGGTACATGACTTGCAGTATATAATAATAATAATAATAATAAATAATAATAATAAATTCTTCATCATCATCATCTAACAAGGTCAACAGGATACAGTTTTTCTGACCAAAATATAACTGTTATATAATATATATATATATATATAAAACCAGATAAAACGGAACTAAAAAACAACCAAAAACCCCCAACAAATAAAAAAACAAACCCCCCCCACAACCCCCCCAAAACTGAAATTGAATACCCCCTCCCCCCAATGGATATGTGAGTAATCATTTTGGATGTGGATATTATGGAAACTCAAAGGACTCCCTCAAAAAGTGAATAATACCTGCAAATAATAAACTCACTATACATTTCAGCTGTAAAGAATGATACAAAAGTGCATCTACCAATCATTTAGCTGTTTACGAGAAATATTTTTGCTGGTTATCCCTTTTATCTCTTGAGAACATTAGCTTGTATCCATGACACTATTGAAGAACATGCACACAAAGGTGGAGACTACTTATTCCAATTATATGCAAATAGATGTGGGTTCTATAAAGTTATAAAATCTCTGTCTCTTTCTCCAACTATTATCCTCATGCATTTTAATGGAAGTTTTGTGGGCTATATATATTTGAGAAGCAAACACCTGACCTACATTCCCCACACTGGAACTTGCCCATGGGCATAGCCCATTTTTAGGTTCAATGTATTTCATTTCCTGTAATCTGCTTTCAGGGTTTACATAGACTTTATTTCCATTTAATTAATATTTTAAACCCATGCCTCTGCCGAAGAGAAAATGATCTATTTCGAACATCGCAAATGGGTTACTTTTATTTGGTTGATAGCATCTGATCAAACGGCCAAGACCACATTAATCTTTTCTGTTCCTCTAGACTTTTGTCGCTTTCTATCTTCTGTTGCATTTGTGTAGCTCTCTAAGACTTAATATATATTTCACCAAGCTTATCTGCCTCTTGGAACAGTAACCTGTCCTGGAATACCCTGCTCTTTTAGACTATTGTCTGTGGCTACCCTAAGCAAATCCTTATAAATGTTTTTATATTTTAACAACCGTTTGGTTTTTTAAAAAAAAGAAAAGAAAAACATTCACTATCAGGATATATTTTTGCAAACGCAAGATCTTGATTTAATCTATCTGTTGACATTTATTTCATGTAGCAAGAGTGTGTGCCCTGAAAATAACATACTGCATCTCAGAAAGTGGAAGATGTTTTGAATAACTAAATGTCCTACTGAGCCTCCAGCTTTGGAGTATATTGTGTAAAAGAGAGAGCAAATATAAACTATCTTTGGGGCATTTCCAAAGTCTATACTGCATTTTGTTGCAGTTAAGTGCACAACCTTTCAGACGACTAGGGTCCTTCATTTAGGTGTTCTTGAGAAAAACAAATAGGGCTGAAACGAGCAGCTGGGTGCTCGTTGGGTGTTTGCGAGAAATTTTGCCATATCGGAACTGGGTTTGTTTTCCTAACTATTTCCTGATAACGATGTGATTTCTCAATTCTGTGAGATACCACCCCAATTTACTGACTTTCTGCTTAGCAGTTACCACGTACTGTTCATTTACCACTTACTGCATTGCTGAGTGTACCGTTTTGCTTCTGGGTTTGTTGTTTCTGAATTTCTGAGCCAATCATTGTGCAAATAGCCCACTCCTAAACCTCCCCACAGTTCCTCTTAACCTGCACTCCAGTGCCTCCAAACAGAATTATTGTTCTATGTTGTTCCCTTTGCTTTGACCCATCTGCAACTGGATTGCAGATTAGTAAAGGAATCTGCGTACCAGCCAATGAGTGACAAGAAAGTACAAGGGAAAATGGAGTGCAAGAAATGTGATATTGCATCAGTATTACCTCTTGGGATTTGAAATGGACGACAAAGAGATAAATGGTAAAGTGGTAAATGGGATCCTGGTAAGCGGAAAGTCGATAAATCGAGAAACGAAATGTCAGTTGAGACATTACTGAGTACAGAGAGGTTCTTGATTTGACTGAGACAATACCAGGAACCAGGATTTCGACGAGATTTCCCATTTTGGCAAAATCTAATTTAATCCCTAAAAGATTATCTTTAAGTACTATAGCAATAGACACAAATTATTGTGGTTATTTTAAAACTATGTTAGTGGGAGAAAGAACCAGCATATCTAACATCTGATGTAGTTTGAAACATGTCAAGCTATCAAATAATTTGAATCCATCTAACAGCAAGAGATATTGGCATATTCAGACTGCAATGCAATTCTTATGTCATTATCTTCAGAGTAGTCCCACTGAAATCAAAGGGTCTTCTCTGATGTAAGCATTTTGTAGTATCTCGGTCTCAACATCAGTAAGTAGCTTTGAACCCACAGTATCTTTTGTTTAAGTATTAAAAGCTGTTGTATTTATCTCTGGTATGTGTAACAATGTGATGGTCATGTCATGTTGCATTGGAACATGTCACATGCTGAACCTGACACATGGCCTAATACAAAATGATGAACATGTTATACTGCATGAGAACTTAAGAAAAAACTGCATTTTTAACAAGAGGGTGGGAGTGAGTAATTATTTGAGCAGGTAGTGGGTCAAACTGAGTGGCTATTGTGATATAATGCTCCCTAATTAGGTAATTAATCTCAAGTAATAGATAAAGGAAAAATGAGATAAAAATGTTAGAATTATTTTTGAGGGGGGATGTTGGGCATGGATGGACAGATTTAATTCTATGTTATTAAGAAATAGAGCACTTCCCAATGAGACTGGAAACTAAGACACGACTGGTTTGCAAATTTTGTAGCTGAATCATTTTCACAAACTATGGCTTAGGTAAAAGACAGAAATCTATCAAACGTTGTACAGATTAACTTATCACCTAGTTAAATGGGCTGTCAGTCTGGGATGACTGTGCTTGGCAGGGTGAATTCAAATGCATGTAAATTTCCCTGGTGGCTGACTAGCGAGTATGGTGGAGCTGTCAAATGATGACATGTGAAAATACATTAACATTGTTTAAAATATATTTGAAGGGGATAGCTCATATTTTGATAACATTTTCACAGGCAAATGATTTGTATAAGATCTAAAATACTGACCACATAATTTATTCTGCGAGAATCTCCTTAATAGTAGCTCTTCCGATATGTTTTGTGTTTTAGAGGAAGCCTCAAAACAATTAACAATTACCACATAAACTGGTTAGAGTCCCATGTGCCACCATTGTATCGAGTCAGTGTTCCGATAGCCTCGCTTGTCAGTTTCACTTGATCTTACAAAAAGTGATTAGAAACTTCAAAAGAACCAATTACACAGTCCATTGTGTTATAAACCTGTGCATTTTTTAAAAAAATGCAGAGACTCTTGGTCCTCAATATAATTGGACTCTCTCTATTTTTAATCTCTAGTATTTATTTGGAAGGCAGATTTCCTGACTTAATGAGATTTTCTCAACATTTGATGAAAACAGAAGTACTAAAAGCTCTACACTGAATTAGTTTTTAAAAAGTTCTTTCTTTTAAGGCTTAGCGGCTTGTACATCACATTGTGGTCGTTTTTTTGTTTTTTTAAGGGATGATGATCTGTGGTGGTCAACCAGTTTTTTTCTGGTTACCTATCTGTTACCCCTACCAAGCAGCCTTAAAGTTTAACCAAAAGATAAAGCTTACTTAGGGAAAGGGTCATGTGATGGGGGACAAGCGTTGACCAACCTGGATTATATGATGATAGTTTCAGCCATGTGATTCATGGCCCTTTCCTGCATCTGGAATCTTTGGAGGTGAAAGGGTAGAACCTAGCATAGTCTGAAAGCAGCAGCCCTCCCAGTTCAGCAGCCCTCCCAACCATGGGATCTGAGACATGAAAAAAATTACTTATGCTGTCAGTTTCCATTATTTACATGATCTTTCTACAGTCGAGTCTGCAATGTGGATGTGCAGTTCAGCTAGGGAAAATTGCATATTTATACAGATGGGTACTGGCATGTGACCAGATTTAAGCAAAACACGCAGTGAGAGGTAAAAAATCAAACACGGGCATTGGCAAGCCCATTTCTGAAGGTGCTGGATTTCAAAGTGAAGATACATATAGATAACGGTGAGGATTCAGATATGTTTTCAAAATGATGGAGACAATGAAGGATGAATATTTAGATGCTAAGACCCCACTTCTACAAAAATGTATGCACATATAATCCCACTGATGCCTTTGTAAAGTTTAGTTTATTTACGGCATACATGCCAAATAACTCATTTCTGTCATTGGGATTGCACATGCAGAAGTGTTCATAAGACTGGGGACTAATTTACTATTTGGATCTACTTGTGGGGTCACTTCTGTCTTTAGTATTGGCACAATATCATCCCTTTGTTTTGTTCTTCAGTTCTCATGCAATAATTAAAGTCTTTGTTGAACAGGTGTCACATTTGCAAGATTGGGGCTCCAGTTCTTGAAGGACTGGGTCAAGCTTCGTGATGAATCTGAGGTGGTAACTCAGGCTCATGGTCAAAATCAAGGTCCAAGGGTTGAAACTGTGGAGTTAATCAATGGGGTTCAGGGCAAGGGTGTAGGTTGACAGATAGGAGCAGGAGGTTGGTCAGGAAGCAGACTGCTGGAAAACAGCCTGGACAGAAGGTAGGCTGGACACAGGAAGGCTGGGTTGTAATGAAGCTTTGCTGAAGAGGAGTGGCTGCAATAGTCCTCAGAACAAATGTATAAGTCAAGGGAATTTTGTCGGCGCACCCCCCAAATCAACACACAGAGACATGTATTTGGTGTAAAAACTGGCCGCATTCTTTAATCCAATTCAAATCCTTAAAGGCTGGTGGGTAATTGTACCATGCAATTCTGGGTCCAGTATGCCAAAAACTAAGATAACTTTTTAACTCTGGAATTGTCCTGGATGTGCCTTCCAGTGACAATCCCCTTCACTTCAAAACTCCCCTCTTTCGACAACCCCTGGTTTGGCCAAAAAGGGGGTGCTAGCCCTCTGCGGGCTCGAGTAAGGAGACGATGCCCAACGGGTATGAAGACAGTGCCTGTCCCTACTCACCCGCTAGGTCACCGCTCCCAGGGAGCTTGACCCTCATGCATGCCGTGCCATGCATTACACAAGGTCTCATCTCCCCATCTCTTAAGGAGATGACTCTTCTTATTCTATATCCTACCTATTTAACCTATCTTAGCATACTGGACCCCTGCCACATAGGGGCATTCCTTCGAACTGCCCCGACACCCACCACCTATCCAATTAGTAATTTCTCCAGATGTTCAGTCAATGCTGCCAGATACATCTCATTCCCCATTGGGGACAAATGAACTCCATCAGGCCGGTAAAGCTCTGGTCTAGTGTAAACAATTCCTTTGTGACCCCAACTAGACCCCCCTAAACTTTCTACAAACTTAACGATCTCCCTATTGATACTCTTCCTAGATTTGTCTAACTTACCAGGTTTTCTGGCTTTGTCCCATCTTATTCTGGGAATCCAATTCGTCCATACTATATGGACCCTTTCAAACCAACGTTTTATGGTGCTTAAATCCTGTTTAATTTGAATCACCAAATTAATTCCCTTTCTAGTTGTTAGATCGTTTTCCCCTAAATGGATGACAAGTATCTGTGGGGTTGTATGATTCCCTATCCCCCAAAGTGTTGGGAGTAGTTGACTCCATCTCATACCACTCCTCCCTGCCCATTTAAGATTGACAAATTCCTGGAGGCCCAAGTTCTTTCCCCCGGGGGCTCTTGCAGCGGCAGCACCTGCCCAGCGGACCAGACTGTGCCCAACGATCCACCCGTTAGTCCGTACTGCACCACTGGCTCCTCCTGGCGAAACAGAAACACACTTTTAATATTGATATGGCCGTATGTATTTTTTGTAAGCCCCAGATCTCCACCTCCCGACTGCCTTAACAGCTTGTTCAGGGAGTCCGGCCGCTGCTGCTGTGGTGGCCGCTCCTATTCTAAAAGAATGTAAACCAAATTCACCGGGTGGCAATCCCATTTCTTTTATAGTTAATCTCAGTACGGCCATACATTGTGATGTGGTAACCGGTGCCCCTCCCTTGTGTACAAAAAATGCGCCATCTCTCTCCGGGCGTATGTCTAGGTACCGCCTACTCTGTTCCACTGGGCAAATAGCTGGAGGACCGCTTCGGTACAGCCTTATGGTGGTTCCCTTCCCTTTTTGGTCAGTCTTGGAAATTCTCAGTCGGATGAGGACTCTATCACTGGTCAGCTCTATGTCTCCTATAGCCAATGCCCTGTTGGTACTGTCAGACCGTGACCCTATGACTACTTCACTAATACGAAAACCTCCAAAATACATTATTACGTATATTGTAGTAAATACTTGGGCCTCGTAATTGTTGTAACAAACGGTTTTTAACCTTTCCACTATGCCTTTCAACATTGGGGTTGTGATTGGTTCCCGGACTTGGGTGTTGGTATTTCCAGTTCGGGCCCATGCCTCTAGCATATGTTTCAGATAAAAACCTCCGTCCGGTGCTGGGAACCCTTTTAGTTTGTTAATGAAGTTAAGGGCAGCGATCTTTCCCCTTATTGTGCCCACCGCTAACCCCATCCCCCGAAGGTGAGTGGCGAATTGAAGTACTTCTGTCTCAGTAATAGGAAATCCATCTAACCACCCTTTCTTATGCCGGAAGGTCTGAAATTCCCAAAAGGCCCTACCGTAGGCGGTCTGTGTCCTATGGGCCAATGAACCTTGTACGATGGTTTCCAGTTCTAACTCCCAAGGGTCCATAGGCCAGGGGGCAGCGGGTCCGGATTTGCTCTCGCCCACGGTGCTAGTTCTCGGAAACGGTCCATCTGGAACCGAGAAAGGGCATCGGCAATGCCATTATCGATTCCAGGGATGTGTCGGGCCCTAAATAAAATGTTGTTTCTCAAACAATTAAGCACCAGTGTCCTGACTAAGGCCATTACCCTGGGTGATCGGGAAGATAATGAATTTATCACATGCACTACAGCCAGATTGTCGCACCAAAACAATATCGTGCGGTTGTTAAACTCTGTAGTCCATACAAGGGATGCCACTACTATGGGAAATAACTCCAAGAAAGTGAGATCCCTCGTGACCCCTGATGCATGCCATTCATCCGGCCATCTTTCCGCGCACCACCGGGTACGAAAGTAAACCCCGAATCCTGCCCCGCCTGCTGCATCTGATTGCACTTGCAACTCTGTCCCGAGGTTAAGCCTCTCCATCCAGAAACTAACCCCGTTGAAGCTGTCCAGGAATGTTAACCATAAGTGCAAGTCCTGTCTCATTTCCCCGTTAACCCGTATCCTGTGATGAGGGGAAAGTTCACCTCTCAACTTTCCGTAAAGTCATGACAAAAATGCCCTACCAGGCGTGACAACCCGACATGCAAAGTTCAAACTCCCCACTAGTGACTGCAACGCACGAACGGTTATCTTTCGTGTCCTTAAGCAGTCCCTGATCTTTGTTCTCAAAACTACTAGCTTATCGTCTGGGAGCCTGGACAACATTCTCTCCGTGTCGAGTTCAATTCCCAAATATGTTAACCTGGTACATGGACCTTCGGTTTTTTCAGGTGCCAGCGGTACCCCCAACTCACTAGCTGTTTCCTGAAAAACCCTTAATGCCGTTGCACATTCTTCTGTGTGTGCGTGGCCCATTATCAAAAAATCATCTAGATATTTGGTAATGTCCCCGACAGGTGTTCTTTGTAAGAAGACCCATTCTATAAGGGAACTGAACCGTTCGAAGGCCGAACAGGATATCGAGCATCCCATTGGCATAGCTCGATCGAAGTAGTATAAGCCGTCGAATTGGAATCCCAGGAGGTGAAAGCTAGTGGGGTGAACTGGTAACAGCCTGAATGCTGACTTTATGTCGCACTTGGCAATAAGGGCACTCTTTCCCATTGCTTTAACTTTTATCACTGCCTCATCAAATGATGCGTACTTAACGGTGGCCAATTCCTTAGGAATGGCATCGTTGACTGAACTCCCTTGGGGGTAAGATAGGTGATGGATCATACGATACTCACCTTGAGCCTTCTTTGGCACGATTCCCAATGGGGAGACTATCATGTTCTCCATTGGGGGCCGCGCAAAGGGGCCTGCGATTCTACCTTCCGCAACTTCCTTGGCTATTTTCTGCCTTACTAATCCTTCCATACCAATTGTTGATTTCAAATTCCTAATTATTTTTCTTGTCTGCACTGACCCAGCCGGTATCCTAAAACCTTCTATAAACCCTTGGATAACATAATTGGCCTCCTCCGGGTCCGGATGACTGGCGAGGGCCTTTGCCAGACAGTTAATTTTGACTGGCGTCGGCCCCCTTTGCATGACGGGGTGCAGCTGTAGGGCCTTGGCTTCCCTTGCCATAGCCCCTACCCTGCCCAAATCCACCCTTTTTTCCTTTTTGGCGGGGTCGATAACAATTGGTTTCTGCGTGCCCTCCCCCACAATTGGCGCAAGTGTGGCGGAAACGACATGTGGCCCTGTTACACCGTCCTGCTCTGTTGTATTCCCAGCAGGCGCCGGGTACCTGGCCCGCCCTCCGGCTTTCGTTCCGAAATGGCTCGTTAGCCGGGGCTACACCCCCTCTTACTAGTGGGTGTCCACTATCTGCCCGCGGGGCTCTGGTAACATCTACCATGCACTCTAGCCACAAATCTGCGGCATGCATGTCCCATCTTAGACCTGGTGTTGTGGCTGCTCTATGACGAAAAGCTTCGTCATATCTCAGCCACCCTCCTGCGGGGCCTGTCCCGTATGCCCTTCTAATAATATCGGCATACTTGTGTAACTCCAACCCTCTGCTAGGGGTGGCTTGCAACACTACTCCCATGTATATTGCCCATGCTGCCGTCCAATTCTCCCAATTTCGGTCAGCTTTCGGGCGGCGGAATTTCTCCTTCTCTTTCTCCTCATCCCGTTCCGAGTGATCCAGTATTGGATCACTGAAAAGCAGGGCGAAAACGTCCACATATTCACCCTTCACTATTTTTTCTTTTGTGGCAAGGGGTAAATGTGATCCAAATGGTGCCGCCACGGATGGTATGGCACCTCCTGGCGGCGGGGGAGGTAGGCTAGTGGTTCCTTCCCCCTGTGGTTCTGTTTCGGTAGTAGGTTTATCTCTTACTCTGTTTTCCTTATAGCTAGACCTGGTCTCTGCTTCATATTCTACATACTCCAGTGCCGCCCCTCCATCTGAGCTCGGATTGGGTGCCACAGCTGGTGTTACCCACACCCATGATCCGTCAAGTTTTATTAGCCGGGGCACCGGCGAAGACCCAGTGCACGTAATGTCTCCCCCCCCAGCATGTTGTGGTGTGCTCCCGGTAGGGGCTGGCTGGCAAATTGCTAGATCCCCATGCTGTGAAGTGGGGTGGACGTCTTCCCCCATTCTTCCTCCCTGCCCCATCTGTGGTGGCTGGTCCTGCCTTGTATGGGCCCTTTCTTGCCCCGCTTCTGACTCACCTGCTCTGCCTGGGTTCCGACTTGCCCCTTGCCTCGTCTCCTGTTCAGCCGGTCCTCCCTCGCGAAGCTCTCTCTCGAGGGCTCGAATTCTATCCCACATCTCTGCCTCTGTAGGATATCTTGGTTGCTCTTGGACCTCGGTGCGCCTCCTTCTCGCATCTGGTGGCCCGTCATCCTGTACAGAAACATAACTCTCCCAGGCGGCGTTTCGTGGGCCCTGCTGGCCCGGTCCCGCCCTGGGTTCCTGCTGGTAAATGGGGGGATTATTTGCCCCGTATTGATGGGCCATCCATCCTGGGACCCCATAGGGATCTGAGGCCCTGATACCCTGGTCTCCTGCCCTTGAAGGCCCCGCCAGCCCCCCCGGGTGCAGTGCTTGCAGCAGGGGACCCATACTGGTCCCATGGCTCCTGCTTGGTTCTCCTGTTATTTCCCCGCTCCCCGGGACCCTTGCTGTACCCATCGGTGCTGGTGCTGTGTCTCTCTCAATCTGGCTACTGCCCCTCATGACTTCATTCCCCTGGGAACTTTGGGAGGCTTCCTCACCATCCCGGAATCTTGCAGGTACCTGCGTTACCCGCACACTGCGCCTCATCCCCGGGATGGAGGAGCCCCCGCTGTTTGGGCCCTGATCCGGATCCCCGGATCCCCATGGGTCCCCCCCGTACCCCTGCTGCCCAGGGGCACCCACATGGAAATCGGGATACGCCTCACAGGGCGTTCCCCTTACCGGCACAGGGCCTCATGCCCTTAATAGGGCTTCGCATTCCCTCAGCCTTTCCAGCATTGTTTGTTGGGGGGGAGGGTTCTCCCTCCCCGTTCCACCCTCTGCTTCTGGAGGTACTTCCTCCCTCCTGTTTTGATTGCTTGGGGCCGTCTTCTTTTTCTTTGCAGCAGCCGATGCTCCTTTTCTTCGCCCCATGGCTAATCTTCAGGCTCGGTAGGTCAGCAGCAATGCTTCTCTGCTGCTGCTTCTCTGCTCGAGCCCAATGGTCTGGCGGGCTTTTTCCCGCTCTTCAGGAGCCCGCCCTTCCTAAAAGGGGCGGGGCTCCAGGTCCCATGCAGCAGTGTCTTGCCGCTGCGTCCAGGGACGGTTGCCAAGCAACCTGCCTTGCATGGGGAAGCCTTCTAACTGGCTTCCCCGTAGCAGCCATTTCCAGGGCTCCCTCCCCACCTGCCGGGGAGGGCAAAATGGTATGTTTGGGGGAACATGCTGCAAACAACAGGAGGGGGGCGTGACAATCACCCCTTCGCCGCCATTCAGCGGTGAAGGGAACGTGGCAGAAACAGGAAATAAATATCAGAGAAAGGCAGTGAGTTCTGCTCACTTAAGCTGCAGCCTTCTGCTCACCTTTCCCCTCCCACTTGGATTATGCCCCATGAGATGTAGTTCCCTACTTTAGCCTTGGATTGTGGTAACACAACTGGTCACCAGCCCAGTTTCCTCAAGGGCATGGGTGGGTTCTCAACTCCTCAGTGCCTGATGGCAGGACCATGTAAGGTAGTACGCCTTAAGAGGTCAGTAATGAGAGCTTTCCCCTTTTCTATGGGGATGTTCTGGTGAGGATGAGAAATGTGGAGGTGAAATATATTTCTTTTATCTACTGTCTCTTGTGTCTTGGTCTGACTGTGAACAAGGTGTATATGAAAGATAGCATGAATAAGTCAGTGCAATGACACTAATAAACCCATTGATTTCACTCATTGTGGCATGATAAATCTGGTGTAAATGTTCTGTGTGATGATTCCTGTGCCCCAAAAAGCTCAGTCTCTGTAACTGTATTTGAAATTTCCAGTCTTTTCAGAGGACTCACAAATATCCCTTGTTCAAAGCCATCTGTGGTTGTCTGTATCTGTGAGTCTTCAAACAGGCAGAGTACCCAGAAAACTACTTACGGATGTCTGTGGTGCAAAAGGACCACATTGTAAAACAGCACCTCAGCTACCAATAAGTGACTTATTTTAATAAGCACTCTTCCTGCCCTGGCAGCTTTGGAAGCGGAACAGATTAAACACAGAAAGAACCAAACCACTTCCTGAAAGCCATAAATTCATAAAAGAAAAGCATCCCAAAATACTAGCTACAAAGCATGCACAAGACCTGGTCATCTTGTGGAATGACATCTTGACCATGACCATTGACACCATTGTACCCAGGCATCTGCTTCCACCACTTCATCAGCATGGCAGTTGAAGTGGAACTCGCATTGACGCTGACCGATTGCGGCAATGATGGTTTTTGAAATACTATGCTGTGGCTATAATGGCGGCGAAGAAAGTTTTATTTTCTGTTATCATAGCATCTGCAGTCTCATACAGCAGAGCTGTTCTGGGTGGTGAGGGGCCTTATTAACCCATCCTGTCTCCACCAGGAAATGGATTCATCCATAGCCTGCTGTGACATTTTAATTAATTACTTTGCAGTTAAAATGGCAGTGCCAAAGTCATGGTGAATATGAGTTATTTTGTCTGCAGAGTCAGTTAAAACTGCAGGGGAGATGCTTGTGGATGATGAGGACAACCAGTTGTGAATTAGATTCTTGCTTATCCTGGCTGGTGAAAGCCAGCTGGGAGACAGTGAGGGCATTGCTGGCTGGGGCTATCAGCGCCTCCCTATGTGTCTGATTTGGACCTGGCCACTGTCGTCCATGCTTTCATAACCTTGAGGCTAGATTACCGCAACACACTCTGCATGGGGCCACCCATGATGACTATTTGGAAGCCGCAGTTGGCGCAAAATGCAACGCAACGGCTCACTTCCTTTCAGGGACAAGTTGCCAGGATCATTTTACATTGGTGCTCCAAAGTCTGCAGTCTGCCTATAGCGTTCTGGGCACAATTCAAGGTGCTGTTTTTGACCTTTAAAGTTCTAATCGGTCTGGATCCCATATATCTAAAAGATTGCCTGTCCCTCTCCATGTCACATTGTGGACCCTACAGTCGGCTGGGGGGTGGAATTCCCTTCCCTGGTGGTTTGCCTGAGCATCTTTGGGGGTGGTATAAAACTTTTTTATTTGAAAGAGCATTTGGTTGGTGGGATAAGGGTTGTTTGCATTATCAGGTACAGTTTTTATTTTTATTTTATTTCAAAATGCTTTTACCCCGCTTCCTCCTGCCTACGTGGCAGCTTGGGGTGGCTCACAGCTGAAATACAACAATATAAAAACAGTTCAAAAATAATTTTAAAAATTACATAAAATGTATTAAACTATCAAAGAGCAGAAACAAATTCCCCACCCTACCCAACTCTTCCCGCCCTACTCTTCTCCCTCCCCAAAGGTTGTGGGGTAAGTGGGAATTTTGAAGGGAGGGAGGGTTTTATTGTATTAACTTTATTGTTTTTATGGATTGTAAGCCACCCTAAGCCTCTGTGGGAAGGACGGTGTATAAGTTTGAAAAATAAATCAATAAGACTCGCATAAAATCATTCTTATTAATAGGGACGGGCATCACAAATTTGTATTAATCTGTAGCTGCTTGCAATGGGCAGTTACAGATTAATATGAATCAATCCATGCCGAACCGCAACAGGCATGCTGTAGTTTGGTTTAAAATCTATTAAATAACAAAAAAAATAGGTATGTGTGAAAGCAGTTCAGATGTTCAGTCCGAACTCGGCCTGTTCGGATGGCCAAACTGAATAGCCAAACTGAATGCCCGAAGCCCCAAACAGTTCGGGGGCATTCAGATGAGTTTGGGCAGGAAAAACAGGGCTGGAAGTCCCAGGGAGGGGGAAAGGGGGGCAGCTGAGGAGCAGACTTCCTGGTGCCAGGGGTGGAGAGGCTTGGACTAGCAGCCAGCCTGCCCAATCACCATCCCTCTTTTCCTCAGACCACTGGCTTTGCAGTCTGTGATTGGCCACAGGCTAGGCTTCAAAGAGCCAATGGGGCATGTAGTAAGGCAGGCGCAGCAAGTAACAAAAGTCATTGCCCTCCCCTCTTGCAACTCCTTCTGAGCTAGCCACTGATCCTATCAGCAGGTGTTTTCAGAAGTCTCGCTCTCCCAGCAGTTTGTGTTCCTCCCAATCCGTTGCCATTCTCCTCCTATTTCACACATTTCTACACATTTACTTCATAGTTTCATTTATTTAGATTAGATTAGATATATTTAGGTGTTATTTTTATTTTTTACCCCTCGCTGTGTTGTTTCTCCCTCCCCTCCATTGAATCCTTCCCTCCTCCCAGTGGCAGGATGGGTCCCAAAGCAGGGTATAGGTGGGCCTTGCTTCAGGAAGAAATAATGGATGGCCCCCACACTGCTCGGAACATCAAGGCAGCCCTGACTGCCATGGTGAGGGAGTGGGTCATGCCAGGCGCGCCCTTCACCAAGCGGTGCATGGTGACGGACAACGCGGCCAACATATTGAGGGCAGTCCATGAGGGGGGCTTCACAAGCATCCCTTGTGCTGCACACACCCTTCACCTGGTGGTCAGGGATGCTCTGGGATCGGGGGAGAAGGGAATTGGGGCAGGCACCCTTAGCTCCCTGATCAAGCGGGGGAAGAAGCTGGCCAGTTTCTTTAAATGGAGTGTGAAGGGCAGTGACCTCCTCTGGGTGAAGCAGGCAGAGCAAGGCTCCCCAGTGCACCAGCTGGTGCAGGATGTGATCACCTGGTGGAATTCGACGTTCCTGATGCTCGAGTGGCTTCTTGAGCAGAAAGCTGCCTTACATCAGGTTCAACCAGATTGAAGGCAGTAAGTGAGGAGCATGAGGTTGCGGAGGCCCCGTCTGGTCCATCTTCTTGGGTTGAGTTTCAGGAAGTGACGCCAGCCGATGCAGAGGATGTCCTGGGCAAGGCTTGACCAATTGGCAGAATAGCTTGATGAGATCCGGAGAGTAGGATGCAAGCCTGCAACACCCGGCCAAGTAGGAGTGCCTCCATCAAGCTGTGGCCGGGCCTCTGCCACTGCTCCGCCGATGCCAGCCAGCTGATGTCATTGCTAGTCTGCAATGACTGGCCAAGTAGGGGTGCCAGCCACTCCAGCCCCAGGACCCACCATCAGAATTCTGGGACCTACGTTCCAGGCAGGGAGGGCTGCCATTCCACTTGTCTGGAAGTGTCTCACACAGACGCCAGCCAGCCTGCAATGCCTGGCTGAGCAGGGGTACCAGCCACAGAGCCCTGGTCGGGCCTCTGCCGCTGCTCCGCCGATGCCAGTCAGCCTGCAATGCCCAGTCGAGCAGGGGTGCCAGTCACTGAGCCCTGGACGGGTCTCTGCCACTGCTCCGCTGATGCCAGCCAGCCTGAAACGCCTGGCCAAGCAGGGGTGCCAGCCCCCAAGCCCTGGCTGGACCTCTGCCGCTGCTCTGCCAATGTCTGGCAGCCTGCACTCAGGGTTCTGGGGCCTACATTCCAGGCAGGGAGGGCTGTTATTCCACTTCATTGTCTAAAAATGCCCCACCGAGGCCAGCCATCCTGTAATGCCCAGCCGAGCAGGGGTGCCAGTCACAAGTCCTGACAAGGCCTCTGCTGCTGCTCCACTGATGCCAGCCAGCCTGCAATGCCTGGCCAAGCAGGGCTGCCAGCCACAGTTACTGTGCCCTGGCAATCCAGTGTCTGCTGCTGCTGCTGGTGGTACTGCACGTCAGCCATTTGCTCCTCACTCTTGTAGATGGGCATAGCTCGGATGAGTGTGCCGGTGAGTGGGGACTGGGTGTCCACGAGATTCACCACTGGGCAAGGCTTTCCCAATTTGCGATAGAGCTTCTTGAGCTCAGTCAAATACAATGCCAGCCTGCAACACCCGGCCAAGTAGGGGTGCCAGCCACCAAGTCCTGGCCTCGCCTCTGCTGCTACTCCACCGATTCCAGCCAGCCTCAAATGCCCGGCTGAGCAGGGGTGCCAGCCACTGAGCCCTAGCCAGGCCTCTGCCACTGCTCCACCAATGCCAGCCAGCCTGCAATGCCCGGCCAAGCAGGAGTGCCAGCCACTCAAGTCCCAGGACCCACCATCAAGGTTCTGGGGCTGTCATTCCAGGCAGGGAGGGCTGTCATTTCACTTCATTGTCGGCAAGTGTCCCACATCGAGGCCATCCTGCCTGAAACTCCCGGCCAAGTAGGGGTGCCAGCCACTCCAGTCCCAGGACCCTCCATCAGGGTTCTGGGGCCATCGTTCTGCTCATGGGGAGCTGTGATTCCACTTCATCTAGAAGCTGCCACTCTATTCCCAGGACCCACAATCAGGGTTCTGGGGCCATCATTCCGATCATGGGGAGCTGTCATTCCACTGCAAGAAGAAGTGCAGCCACTCCAGCCCCAGGACCCACCATCAGGGTTCTGGGGTCTACATTACAGGCATGGGGGGATGTCCATCCACATCATCTAGAAGCTGCCACTCTAGTCCCAGGACCCACTATCAGGGTTCTGGGTTCGTGATTCTGCTCATGGGGAGCCATCATTCCACTTCATCCAGAAGCTGTCACTCTAGTCCCAGGACCCACCATCAGGGTTCTGGGATTGTCAGTCCACTCACAAGGAGCTGTCATTCCACTGCATCAAGAAGCAGTCAGCCACTCCAGCCCCAGGGCCCACCGTCAGCGTTCTGGGGCCTATGTTCCAGGCAGGGAGGGCTGTCATTCCACTTCGTTGCCTGCAACTGCCCCACTGATGCCTGGCAGCCTGCGACACCCAGCTGAGTAGGGGTGCTGCCAGCCACCAAGCCCTGGCCGGGCCTCTGCTGCTGCTCCACCAATGCCTGGCAGCCTGGAACACCCAGCCAAATAGAGGTGCCAGCCACTGAGTCCTGGTCGGGCCTCTGCCACTGGTTCTGGCACTCAGTGAGCAGGGGGACATGGCCTCATCAGAACTAGTCAGGAGGCCTGCGGAGCCTGGAAACCCCAGGGCTCATACCGGGTGGGGACATGTCAGTTGCAAAGGCCAGCCCAGTGTGCTTCCCCCTCTCTCATGGCCCATGGCAGAGGGAGTGCATGGTGGCTTGCTGCTGAGGTAACCATTCTGGGAGCCACCCGATTGAATCCCTCCCCAAACACTCCATCTGAGTGGGTGCTCTGCAGCAGTGCCACTCAGCATTGCCACTCAGCATTGCCAGCCTGCAATGCCTGGCTGAATAGGGATGCCAGCCACCAAGCCCTGGCCGGGCCTCTGTCGCTGCTCCACCGATGCCAGCCTGCAATGCCTGGCCAAGTAGGGGTGCTGGCCACCAAGCCCTGGCCAGGCCTCTGCCACCGCTGCACCGCTGCCAGCCTGCAATGCCCTGCCCCCTATGGGTGCCAGCCCCCAAGTCTTCCCTGCCTCTGCTTCTGCTGCATATCAAACGACCAGCCCTGATGCCACAGGCACCCCCAGGGGCCAAGCGCTGAGCCTGCCTGAACGGGCAACCCGTGGTGCCAAGCATCAAGCCTTCCTAGTCTCTGCTGCTGCTGCGGCTGCTGCCACTGGGTCTCCGATAGTCAGCCCTGTTGCCATGGGCACCCCCAGAATCCAAGCCCCGAGCCTGCCTGTCTGGGCACCCAGGGTACCAAGCGCCAAGCCTTCCCTGTCTCTGCTGCTGCTGGGTCCCCAACAGCCAGTCCTGGCACCATGGGCACCCCCTGTGGCATAACAGAGCCCATTGGGGTTTACCCCAGCCTCCCAGCACCCCATTACACACCTATTATCTGGTACTTTTCTGCTGCCACCACCCTAGAGATTGTAGGTTGTGAGTTCCATGCCTCTAGGGAAGATGAGAACTCTACCTTTTGTTTAAACAGACAGGCCCGCAAGCCAGAATAATTCAGTTCCCAATTACTGCTGCCGGAGCGTACAGAGGCATTTACACTAACACACACACACACACACACACACACAGATCTTTTAGATCAGAAAAAGGAATATTACTTTAATGGTATTTTAAACCAAGTAACACAGGTTACAACCATGTGAGGTACTTTGAATCCTTGAGCAAAAGTAATTGATCAGAACAAAATTAGGCTCGAGGGCCCTTTTGTAGCATTTAGCCTAAACTGGTCCCTCAGATGTAACGTTCAATTACTCACAGCTTTAGGCACACCTTTGCCTTGCAGCAAAGGGGTTCAGTCCTTAGGTTCAGTTTAGTCCAAACAGGCCAGGAGCCATTCCTTTAGCTCCATAGAGTTCCAAACAAGTCCATAGCAAAAGGTAAGTATATCAGAGCAAACAGAAGTAAAAGTGGAAGTCTCCTTTGAGAGGCGTGGCTTTGGTCTTTTTAAAAGCCCCCTACCCCTCTTTCGTGATTGGTCCTTGGGAGGTTACCAGGCTGTACCTACTCCAATCAGAGAAAGATCCCCCCCAGCCATGCTGGCTGTAGGCCCCTTCCTCCAGTGTTGCAAAATCCTGCCATGCGGCCGGTTGCGAAACCAGGCCTAGTCAACCTGGAAACCAGGGTGTCAGTGAAGGTCACATGGAAAGGCAGGGTTGCTCCTAGCAGCTTCTGCCACATCTCCCCCCACTTCTCCTGGAGCCTGAACACACTGTTTGTCATGACTGTGAGTTCAGGCATCACGCAACAGCGAAGGAGAAAAGTGTACATGGTCATATGTGAGTTACAAAGTCTTAGAGGCGCGGAACCCGTGACACTCGACCGCCTGAAAGAAAAGAGAAAAGAACAACAAAACCATTAACAGAATCCCCAATCCTATTCATTAGTTCACATTGTCAGGTGGAGTGTTGCCTAGAGAGAGCATCTGCAAGCACATTGGATTTACTTTTGGGTTTACTTTTGGATTTTTTTGCATGGTTAAATGTTCAGCAGGAGTTTATCAAATTTACCATACAGTATGACCGTTCTAAAGTTAGTTTTCTTGATTTATGGATTTGTATACATGCAGGTAAAAACATTTCAACTAGCACTTATACGAAACCCACTGACACGAATCTTTATTTGCATTATGACAGTCACCATCCTAAACATTTAATTAACAACATCCCTAAGGGCCAATTCAGGCGATTGAAAAGGAATAATACTACCCAATCAGGATTTTTGCAGGAAGCTTTGGAACTTAAGAGAAAGTTTGAAGCTAGGAATTATCCAAATGAGATATTAGAGAAGAATTTGAAAGAGATTAGGTCCTTACCAAGGGAGAGTATTTTGAAGGATAAGGTCCAGCAAGCTGCGTTGGATAGAATGACTTTTGTGACTACTTTTAGTAACTATAGTTATAAGATTAGGAACATAGTTAAGAAATATTGGAATATTGAAAACTATATAGATGGGTGTGAAATATTTCCACTTTTTTCATACAAAAGGGCAAGGAATTTGGGAGATTTTTTGGTTAGAGCAAGAATGTTTTCATCTGCCCCTAGAGAGGTTCCGTTGGGAATGCAACCTTTGTGCGGCAATTTCCAGTGTGGTCAGTGTGTCAACTGTTCCTTCTGTCTTAAAACAAAGGATTTGAAGGATAGTAAAGGCAAAACCTACTTCATAAGAGATTTTATAAATTGTAGTACTTCTTGGGTGATCTATGCCATACAGTGCCCTTGTCCAAAACTCTACATAGGTAAAACAACAAGGAGCCTCAAGGTTAGAATTACAGAACACAGGAGTAAATTAAAAAATAAAACTTTAAATGCCCTTTTGGTAGACCACTTTTGTCAGTATCACAACTCTTCTGTAACCTAATCTTTCTGGGGAATAGAAAAGATATCTCCTTCCTCAGACCCTAAATTGTTAGCAAGAAGGGAGAGTTTTTGGATTACCATTTTGGACAGTATTCAGCCCAGGGGTTTGAATGACCTTATTGATAATATTATCTAGTTATGGGATGCTGTTTTTGTCACCCTCTGTTGCATTAGGGGTTTTTATTTAGTTAATTTAGCCTATGGGTTTGCATTCTTCTTATTGCTAGTATTGTTTGAGTTAAGTGGATAGTTGCTTTACTTACATCTGGAAGCAATTGGGGCTGGTAATGAACTATTCTGTGAGTATTTAAGCATTAGCATTTAGCAAGAAGGATACTTCATTTGCTATTTGGAACCCTGTGGGTCTGTAGAGATGTTGGAACCTTCAGCCAAAGTAAGACAGAACTAAGGGGTCAAATTAAAAGTTTTGTAGGGATGGTCACGCGCAGTGAGTTTATAGCTTAGTGTTTGTATATAGGGGTCAACCTTATTGGTAGGTTGACTTTCAGTATTATCTTTCCTTCCTTTTAAGTAGGCTATGGTTATTAGGGGTGGGAATACCGGCAAATCCGGAATCCGATAATGCCGGTACTGGGCGTACCGGCATTATCGGATTCAACCCGGTAAATCCGGTCCGGTTACCGGATTCCGGGTACCGGATTTTTTTACGTTGCAGCCATTTAAATGAATGGCTGCAATGTAA
>QEPC01005101.1:842578-881929 GCA_003113815.1 Sphenodon punctatus | reverse complement strand
GGGGGGAGGAATTAATTGTATTTCATTGATTTCAATGGGGACACAGTGCCCCATTGAAATCAATGAAATAAAACCGGTACCGGATACTGGATTTAATCCGGGAATCCGGTTCTTTGAGAACCGGAAACCGGTAAATCCGGTATCCGGTAATTACCCCAGGGTCCCACCCCTAAGTTATACTATAATAGGTGACCCCCATTCCCAAAGGAGACTGTTAAGACTGCCAAGAAGGGAGAGAGTTTCTATATATCAGCAGGGTATGCTTATTTATTTCTGTTTGAAGTTTGGGGAGTTGTTTAGTAAACCTTTTAGGGTTTGGGGTTGTATGAGGAGGGGTTTGATGTTTATAGAATCCTTTTTATAAGTTGGGATTAGAATTTGGTTGCTCTCAATTGGGTTGTACCTATATTTTTTTGGTTCAGACTTTGATACATGCATGTATGCTTAGCTTTACGTTACTTTTGAGTAACAGTTTTTATTTGTTGTTAATTTTAATAATTTTGGCTTTTTGGCATGTTATGAAAATATTATGTTATTGTTTGCAGTTTTTTCACTGAGTGATTTTCTGTGCAGTAGGATACTCTTCCCTTTCATCCTTCGCTTCCTGAAGAAGCATCTGCAAAACGTTGAGGAGAAGGACTGAAGAGAGGGATGTTTATAGCCTTTACTGTTCTTGGACTGTTTATCTTTGTTGTCTCCTATGCGGATTATATCTACAGTTTCTAGACCCATGCCTTGTGATTAGTTTTTTGCTTTGTTCTACATTATCTACGTAGATCCTGTTTTTTGTCTATTATAAATACATATATTGTATTATTGCTGGTCTTTTGTCGCTTTTGGTTACTTTTGTTTGTTGTTTTCTGCATTTGGTTAGTAACCTTTAGCCATTACGTTCTGTATACTAGTCAACCTGGAAACCAGGGTGTCAGTGAAGGTCACATGGAAAGGCAGGGTTTCTCCTAGCAGCTTCTGCCACACCCCCAAGGGTCAAGAGCTGAGCCTGCCTGCACAGGCAACCCGGGGTGCCAAGCACCAAGCCTTTCCGGTCTCAGCTGCTGCTGGATCTACGGCAGCCAGCCCTGGCACCATGGGCACCCCAAAGGGCCAAACATCAAGTCTTTCCGGTCTCTGCTGCTGCTGGGTCTCCAACGGCCAGCCCTGGTGCCATGGGCACCCCCAGGGCTCAAGCGCTGAGCCTGCCTGCCTCCTCGGGCAACCCGGGGTGCCAAGCGCCAAGTCTTCCCAGTCTCTGCTGCTGCTTCTGGGTCTCCGATGGCCTGCCATGCTGCCACGCCCCTCCTGTGGGTCCCTGGAGCTCTCTAAGCCTCCCAGCAGCGCTGAACTCTGCTGAATGTTCGGGGTGTCTGAACTCTGCCGGACCGAACCCATGAACCTGAACTAAGTTTTTAGTGCAACGGTTGAACGGCCGAACATCTGAACACCGTCCTGTTCGCACATCCCTAAAAAACCCCTATGCATGCTCAAAATGGCCATTGGATCATTCTGCAACAACATTGCCACCTTTTTGGAAAAGGGCAGTCAGTCTGCACATGCACAGTGGCCATTTTATGTGTGCAGTGAACATTTACCAGTTGGCATTTTCCAAAATGGCAGTGATGCTTATCCTCATCCCCTGCCTCCCCCCATCTCAACTGCCTTTATCTTGTGCTCTCTGGAACTGCCACTGGAAAGCACCATTCATCCATGATCTCTTCCTCTCCCGGTCCCTCCAGCTCCTTGTCCTTACAGAAACCTGGATTCCCCTCTGTAACTCTGCTACTCCTGCTGCCTTCTCCCTTACCGTCTTCTCTTTCACCCACTTGCTATGCTCCAAAGGTCGTGGCAGCAGTGTTTACCTGCTCCTTGCTGAGTCTTGCCAGTTCCAACCCTTCATCACTCCTCCCTCTGACTCTCTCTCTTCTTTTAAGTCCCATTGTATTTGCCTCTACTTCTCCCTCCACTTCCATATTGTTGTCATCTAGCACCTCCCAGGCTCCTTATCCTCTTTTCTCTCTGACTTTGACACATGGCTTACTTTCTTCCTTTCTGATGACAATATTCCCATCCTCATTCTGGGGACTTCAGTATCCATGTGGACACCCCCTCTGACCATGTTGCCTCCCAATCCCTCTCACTTTTGATCTTCGCCTGTGACCTGACTGCCCAACACATTTTTACGGCCACTCCCTTGACCTAGTTTTATAAAACAATCTCTTCTCTCCTTTGAGGCCCTTCCTGTCTCTGTCCATTACCTTGCTTCATTCTGTCTCTCCCACTCTCCTCCTCCTGCTTCCTCAACCTCTCGTTCTTTCCATGACCTTCAATCCATCGACCCTCTGGACTTTGCTTCCTCCCTCTTCTCTTATCTGTCTTCTTTACTACGTGTCCAGACTATGCTGTCTCCGCCTTCAACTCCGCCTTTCCTCTAACCTTGACTCCCTTGTTCCCCTCTCATGCCATCATATCTGTTGCATAAACCCCCATCCTTCGCTCACCCCTACCAGCTACAATCCTGCTCTTGAGCCTCAGAGTGTCTCTGGTGGAAATCTCATGAGTTCCTTGACTTCCTCTACTTTCCCCTTGTTGAAGTCACCTCCCTTCATCCAACCCCTCCACCTGTCCCCTTGATCCCATCCCCTCTCGCCTCCTAACAGCAATTACCACCCTTCCCCCCACTGTACCTTCTCTGCTGCACATCATCAACCTCTCTCTCCTGGGTCATTTCCATTGGCCTTCAAACATGCCAATATCCCCCCCTTAAGAAGATCACTCTTGACCCCTCCAACGCTTCCAACTATCACCCTATTTCGTAGGGGTGGGAAACCGGTAGAATCCGGTATCTGATAATGCCGGTATCGGGCGTACCGGCATTATCGGATTCGACCCGGTAATCCGGACCCGGTACCGGATTCCGGGGTACCGGATTTTTCTTGCATTGCAGCCATTTAAAAATGGCTGCAATGTAAAAAAATTTAAAGCCCCAGCCAAACAGTTTTTAAAAAAAAAACCCTCCCCGAGTCCAGGCTGCGCGGGTGGAAGGGGGGACACCCCCCACCCACCCTGCCCAGCCTGGCTTTTTGTTTAAAAAAAGAGTAAGCGCGACCCCGAGGCGAGGCGAGCCCACCCCCCAGCACCAGCGGCCGCGGCGTCCCCGCAGCCGCCGGTAAGTATGACCCTGACCCGATCCCGGGGGGGGGTGTTTAACACCCCCACCCCCTCCAGGGATCACCCCTACTAAAGGCTCAGTGCGCTTGCTGCGCTTACCTTTGGGAGCTCCGGCGGCGGCGGGCGGTCCGGCGGCCTCAGCGCCGGCTGTGGCTGCCGGCGTCAGGACGCTCTAGGCCTTCCGGGGAACTTCCGGGTTTCACCGGAAGGCCTAGAGCGTCCTGACGCCGGCAGCCACAGCCGGCGCTGAGGCCGCCGGACCGCCCGCCGCCGCCGGAGCTCCCAAAGGTAAGAGCGGCAAGCGCACTGAGCCTTTAGTAGGGGTGATCCCTGGAGGGGGTGGGGGTGTTAAACACCCCCCCCAGGGATCGGGTCAGGGTCATACTTACCGGCGGCTGCGGGGACGCCGCGGCCGCTGGTGCTGGGGGGTGGGCTCGCCTCGCCTCGGGGTCGCGCTTACTCTTTTTTTAAACAAAAAGCCAGGCTGGGCAGGGTGGGTGGGGGGTGTCCCCCCTTCCACCCGCGCAGCCTGGGAGGGGGAGGGAATTTAATTTATTTCATTGGTTTCAATGGGGACACAGCGCCCCATTGAAACCAATAAAATAAATCCGGTACCGGTATACCGGATTTAAACCGGGAATCCGGTTTTCGGGGAACCGGTAACCGGTAATGGGCCCGGGGTCCCACCACTACTATTTCGTTCCTATCCTTCACTTCCAAGCTCCTGAGTGGGCTGTCTATGCATGCTGTTTTGATTTCCTCTCTTCTAATTCCTCCCTAGAGCCCCTTCAATTGGGCTTTTGCTCTCTCCACTTGACTGAGACTGCCCTCGCTAAAATCGCTAATGACCTTCTTTTAGCTGAGTCTAAGGGCCTCTACTTCATTCTTATCCTGCTCCATCTCTCTGCCACCTTTGACACTGTCGACCATGGCCTCCTCCTGGATTCGCTATACTCCCTTCGTTTCCAGGATTCTGTTCTTGACTGGTACTCCTCGTATCTCTTGAACCGTTCCTTTCAATGTTTCTGTTGTTGGTACCTCCTCTATGTTGCTTCCCCTCTCTGTGGGACTTCTCTAAGGCTCTGTCCTGGACCCTCTTCATCCTCAACCCTTACACTTTTTGTCTGGGTAAACTCATTGAATTTCAGGGCTTCCAGTATCACCTGTATGCTGATGACACGCAACTCTGTTTCTCCACTCCTGTGCTCTCCTCCTCCATCCAGTCTTGTATTGCTGACTGTCTTTCTGACATCTCTGTTTGGATGTCTTGCTGTCAACTCAAGCTTAATATGACCAAAATTGAACTCCTCATTCCCCCCCCCCCAAACAATCCTCTCCTACTTCCTCTTGATTTCCATTGAGACTGTCACTATCCAGCCTGTCCCTCAGGCATGTAGCCTGGGATTAATCTTTGACTCCCTCCTCTCCTTTACACCCCAGATCCAGGCTGTTGCCAAATCCTGTTGCTTCGCTCCATATAATATTGCTAAAATCTGGCCCTACCTTACTGTTTTCACTGCAAAAACCCTGTTGATGCTCTAGTTGTCTCTCACCTTGACTGCTGTAAGTTCCTCCTTTCTGGCCTCCCCTGCTCTGAACTCATCCTCCTCATCTCCATCCAATGCTCTTCTGTCAAAGTTATCCACCTTTTCTGTCACATTGACCACATTCATCCCCTCTTTACTAACCTACATTGGCTCCCTCTATGGGATCGGATTCGGCACAAGTTCCTGGTCTTCATCTTCAATGCTCTTTATCATCTTGCTCCTCCATATATCTCTGCTCTTGTATCACCACGCTCCTGCCTGGGAGCTTCACTCCTCCTCTGCCTCTTCCCTTGCCTGCTTGTGATTCCCAACTCTAAACATCTTTACCCCTTCTCTCTTGCTGCCCCCCATGCCTGAAACTCCCTCCCTGTTTACATTCGTTCTGCTCTCTCCCAACTTTCAAATCCCTCCTGAAAACCTACT
Organism: Sphenodon punctatus; assembly: GCA_003113815.1. Lineage (NCBI taxonomy): Eukaryota > Metazoa > Chordata > Lepidosauria > Sphenodontia > Sphenodontidae > Sphenodon > Sphenodon punctatus. The sequence continues at coordinate 876,794 of QEPC01005101.1, read as the reverse complement.
GTCATCAGGCTTTCCCTAGCTCCTCATGACTGAACTTGCGTCCTCTTCCCCCCTTACTCAGAATTTCTTCCCTGTAACAAATTTAAGCACATACACCTGCAACTTCTAAACCTCATGAATGTATCCTTGTCTCTCACAGTGTTCCACTCCGTTGTCTCCCCATCCCTTGTTTCTCTAAGATTATAAACCCCTTGGGGTAGGGAACCTGTCTATAACTATTGATTGTACAGTGCCAGGTACACTGCTCACACTATATAAATAAATAAATAATAAACTTGCTGCCATTTTGGAAAAGGTCTCACATGTGCAGAACAGTTCAGTGGTCATTTTGTTCATGCACAGGTTTTTTAAAAATTCTTTTTTATTTTTAAATTAATTTTATTAAGACTCCATAATACAGATCTGCAATTATATCTGGAATTAGGATCCAGATCTGTAATACAATTCCAGATCCATAATTCCCTCCGGGCACCCATTTCTACTTATTAGAGGTGGGACTATTGGTATTGCTGAGAACTGAGAGTGGTTGGCACAGGGCTCCGATGCCATCTCCAGGCCCCCCTGCATCTGCTGCCAAATCCTGGTCCCCTTGCAGCACCAATGCCACCCCTAGAACCCCGTGAGACCCCATCCCAGCAGAAGAATGCGACAGAGCCGGCAGCAGAGCAGGGGCATGCGCTGCCCCCATCCCCAGAGGCTTTTCCTAGGCCAGTATCTGCACCCGGCCCTAGTGGAACAGGGATGGAACCTAGGACCCTCTGGCATTCAGCCCACCTGCAGGGAAAGCCTTCAGTGTTGCAGGGCTGCATAGGGCACCAATACAGCCCTGCAACATGCATAAATATATAACCACCAAGGGTGGTTAAAGGGTGGTTAGCGTCATGTCTGTTTTCACCCAGTATCACCAGACTTATCCCCCCATTCCCTTTTAGACCCTGGGGTAAGATGGGCTGAAAATAGACATGACGTTAACCACCCTTTAACCACCCTTGGTGGTCATTTATGCATGTTTCAGGGCTGCATAGAGCACCAATACAGCCCTGTAACATGCGTAAATAACCACCAAGGGTGGTTAAAGAGTGGTTAGCATCATGTCTGTTTTCACCCATGGACTTGAGTCAGCAGGTAGGGGAACTAGCTCATGCCATCCGGTCTCTAGCCATGACCTTTAAAGATATGCAGGAGAAACAGGAGGCCCTGACCGCCACAGTAGGTGCCTTACAGGGCACCTGCTTCTCCTCCTATAGCCCCTCAAGGGGCTTCTGCACCAACCCCGGATGTTGCTGCTGCTCATCCTATGGGGGTCGCGGCGGCCCGGGAACCAAAGGGGGCTGCATGTTGAAAAGTTCATGGGGGATAGAAAAGGGCTTCAAAGTTTCCTGGCTTTGTGTAAATTGACGTTCTCTACCCAACCTTCAATGTATACAACAGATTCATTAAAGGTGGCATTTATCATCGGGAATTTAGGCGGAACCACCCTGACCTGGGCCACCAACTTGATGATACAAAAAATCCCCCTTCTAGACAATCTGGCCGGATTTGAGCAAGAATTCTGGTGGTTGTTTGACCACCCCCATCGCAAAAGGGGTGCTCAGACAGTCATAATGGTCCTGAAGCAGAGCCGCGGCCCACTGTTGGTCTATGTGATCCAGTTCCAACAATTATCTATAGAACTAAAATGGTCCCAGGATATGTTGATTATGTTGTTCCGGAGGGGGCTGGCAGAGGAGTTAAAAGATCAATTAGCATATATCGCCCTACCCGACACCTGGGAACAGGTAGCAACCCTTATGGCCCAGACTGACGACCGCTTAAATGAGTGGCGTAGGGAAAGGAGACAAGGGTCCTGAGTCCCCTTTCCTCAGTTTCCCCCTCCTCCAAACCCTATGAGGGAGATCATGGGTAGGGAGGATTGAGAGCCCATTCAATTGGGCGCCTCCTGGGGAACTTTAACTCTGGAGGAGCGGGAGTGCAGGAGGCTATCTCGGACCTGTTTTTACTGCAGGCAGCAGAGCCATTTTGTTAAGGACTTCCCAAGGCACCCTCCCATGAAGCATCCATCGGGAAATGCCTCCATTGGTATCCAGCCCAATCAGGAGGCAGACATCACCGGTGTCATGTATAACAGGCGATCACAGGGAGGACCTGTATTTCGATATAGTTTGTACCCCCCTTTTCCCTGTGGTTCTGGGCCTGCCCTGGCTGAAACTCCATGATCCCCAGGTTAGCTGGGGCTCACAGAAAGTCACCTTTTGGTCTGACTATTGTCGGAGTCACTGTCTCCTCCCTAGACAATCCTCAACCCCCCTGGTGTCCCTGAGTACGGTACCGGATGTGGATGTGGATGTGGATCTGACCAAGATTCGTCCCAAATAACTGGGATTTACAGGGGGTGTTGAGCAAAAGACAGGTTACAGAGGTTTATGATTGCCCCATAGACCTGGTCCCTGGAGCATAACCACCCTATGGGTGGATTTATGCCCTATCTGCCCCCAAACTAAAGGTGTTGAAGGACTATGTGGAAGAGAGTTTGAAAAATGAATTCATCCACCCCCTCAGTCTCCCCGGCAGGAGCCCCAATCTTCTTTGTTCCTAAAAAGGATGGTAAGTAAGTAAATTTTTTATTCTGCGTACTCAAAGCCATAGCATTTCCAGTTGCAATTACAATACAGACATACAGATATACAATGCAAACAAATACAAATTCCATGCAAAGCACAATCTAAATTAAAATAACTACTAAAATAAAGACTAATATGCCAGATCATTCCCCATGGGCTTTATGAAAATTCACTAAGCCCGCAGGGTCGCTCCAAGGCTTAGGGTCCATATGGCACCCTTGTTGTCTGAAACTACATTATATAAAATCTGAATCTACATTAGGAATTGTCCATGGTAATATTCATTAATGTATCAATAAGTAAGTGAATAATAGCTGCATGGCAGGAGGGGCGGGGTATAAATGTATTAAATAAATAAATACAAATAAATATTACATAGTCAGGGGCCATTATAACAAAATCGAGCCAAAAACATGAGCAGTAATGCATCAATATGAACATAACATACTCTTCCATTATGAGATAAAGGGATATATCTAGAAACCTACTTTGCCTGGGCCATAAGATAACACATAACTGCAAGAATTCCATTAATCAGAGAGGCAAGGGAACATGTCCCTCAAAAGATTTCCTGAACTGAACAGCCTGTACTAGGAAGCCAGCAGTTTTCTTAATAACATCGGGTTCCGCACTGCCAAGGATCAGGACCAACAGGATATGATCAGATCTACCTGGATATTTGTCAATGATAGACCCCAAATGTTCCAGGTGCGGCGTATCATATAAGTGGCATCGAAAAAAGATATGACCTACAGTCTCCACTTCTAGGTTAGCAAATGGACATAGACGGTTAGCATTAGGACTGTAACGGAATGTCGCAGCGGTAGCTATTTCCACCGGAAACAGCGTTTCCGCAATTAGTGTTATGGCGTGGCAGAGGCTTTCATTCTGCTAGTTTCATTCCGCTACTTCCACAGTTCCTCTAATTTCATTCTGCTACTTCCACAGGCTTCGCAAAATAGCGCAAACGTGACATTTTCACTTCTTCCGCCATTCCGCCAGCACCACAAAATAGAGGAACAGCAGTTTTCCGACAGTTTCCGCAATTTTTCTGCAATTCTGCAATTTGCAGAATGCCGGTGAAATTAGTGGAATGTCCGCAGAAAAGCCACGGTGTGGTGCGGGCAATTCCGAAATGATGGAATGGAATCACGGCGCGCTGCCACATCAGCCCTAGTTAGCATAAGGTGTACCGCATATCCGGCCCTCTAGAACACTAGAGGGGAAAGCATTGAGTCTCACGCAACAGAACAGCTGCTTGGCCATTCCGGAGATGGGGGCAGCCAAATAGTCTGCAACCTGCCCCATCTCAGAGATCCACCACAGATAGTCCCGGCTATGGAGAGAAAGGCCCAACCTGCCGATTTCCAGCTGATGACCCATGTCCTCAGAGCGAGCTAGAATCTCACCTCTGAGTGAGGCCGGATGTTTATGCTGCAAATACTCTGGGGAAAACCCCATCCATCTTAATTGTAGGTTAATCCTCTCGGGCCACTGACTGACATAAGGATCCTCACCAAGATCCCTCAGGAGTTGTGATCCATGGATGGAATGTACTTTAAGCCAGAATTTCAATGAAGCTTCAATAGCAGCCTGAGACCAGGGTTTCTGCCCCAGCTCAGACCGAATTGCTGCCAAAGGGGTGCCCCATGGGGCACCCAGAAGCCTCTGCAGAAATCTTGATTGGATCCTGTCTATCAGACCGGGACAAAAAGGGGCCCAAAGTTCAGCCCCATAAAGGAGTTGGGACCGAATTTTACTAGTATAAACCTGCAGTGCAGGTAGAACAGCCGTTCTTCCCTGTTTGCAAAAAAGGCCACCAATAAATTTTGCTGGGCCTTGTGCTGCTCTTAATGCCCTATCAATATGTTCACGCCAGCTGCTGAACCTATGAAATAAGACCACCAGATACCGAAAAGCTGGATAGGGGATCCCTCAACAAACCAGGACTGGATTTTGCGTTTCGCAGAAAAGACCAATATCTTTGATTTGTCATAATTAATAGTTAAAGCATTGGCATGGCAAAAAGCCACGAAGGCCTGAAGCTGCCGGCAGAGTCTGACACGTGTCTGTGAGAGCAGCGCAACATCGTCGGCATAGCATAAGCATCTGATAGGCCGCACTGCCAACTTTGGAGGAAAGAAACGGGGATCAGCCATGGTAGGTATAACCTCGTTGATGAAGTAATTGAAAAGGGCCGGAGCCAGAACACAGTCCTGTCTTACCCCTACTGAGGTAGAAATGGGGGTGGGGGTGGGTAACATGCCCCTGTTGGTCGAGCTTAACCACCAGAAAAGAATGCTCATGTAATGAGTAAATCAGAGCCAATAAGCGCTTGTCTATAGACAAGACCTGCAGCTTTCCCCACAGAGCAGCTCGATCCACCGAATCGAACGCTGCCCTGAGGTCCAGAAAGACCACATACAAGGCACCGTTATGTGCCCTGTACTTGGCTGCCAAGTGATAAAGGATGTAACATTGTTCAGTGGTGGAACGGCCTCGCTGGAATCCAGCCTGCTCAGGGGCAAGCGCCCTGACCTGAGCCATCCAGTCAGTCAGTTTCCCCAATAAGTATTTGGCATAAACTTTGGAAACAACAGACAATAAACTGATGGGCCTATAGTTGGCTGGATCAGATTTAATACCCTTTTTATAGATAGGAATAATAACTGCCGTATCCCAGACCCAAGGGACTTTCCCACTATTATTAATGGCAGTGAATAAAGCTGCCAACACAGGCAGCCACCAGGCCTTAGGAACCTTGAGATACTCCACTCGTATAAGGTCCAGGCCCAGAGCACGATTATTATGAAATGAATCTATCAAAACCTCAACCTCTTCCTCTTTAACCGGGGGCCACAAAGGGGCCTCCTCTGGAGTATAGGTTATTAAGGCCTGAGGTTGGGTCTCTCCTTTACTGATCGTGTTATAAAGCTTCTCATAGTGAGCCATCCAGGTTGCTGGTGGAATTACTGTGGGAGAATTATTTTTCCGGCACCCCTGGTGGAGCCATTGATCAACTGCCAAAAACGTTTGGCATCCCCCCGAATCTGCTGCCTGCAAAAGGATCTTCCATTGGACATCCCCAAAGCCCTGCTTTTTACTATTAATTAGATTCCTGTACTTAGTCCTATAGGACATGTAGTTGGAGGGCAAAACAACTGCACCACTCCTCCTATAGGAGTGTTGCATCTCCTTCAGTATGCATCTAGTCTCCCGGCATTCTCTGTCAAACCATGGCTGTTTCACCCTACTACTCGAGGGAACTGAGCCTCGCCCCAACCCCTGTATTCAGTTCTGCAGTTAACTGGATATAAAGGTCCAGGACATCTGAACATTTAGTGGAAGAAAGGAGCCTCTCACGGAGGAGAAAAACTTGGGACTGCGATACATAACTCTCCAAAGATTCAGACAAAGCCTCACTCCAGCAAGGGGCCTGCACACTTCAAGGGGATCAGGTTAGCCGAGCTACTTATTGCGCAGGATTTCCATGCCTTAAATGGCTCAGGCTTTAGTGATCTGGAAGGAGAATATACCTTTATTGGCACACAGGGACTCAGTGTGGTAGATTTCACCCTGGTTACTTCCAGGGTGCTTCCCTTTATCACAGATTTTTTTGTAGCCCCGTCCCTGATAGGGAATCATCTTCCACTGGCACTTAGTCTTTCATTTCCAACTCCAGTCTTACATTCCACTCACACCCAAGATGCTAATATCTGTTGGGAAAAAGGACAGAGAACTCTAGCCCTGCATAGACTACTGGGGGCTCAATGCTATTACGGTAAAAAACAGACACCCCCTGCCTCTTATCCCAGAGCTGTTGAACATGTTGCAAGGGGCCAATATCTTCACAAAGCTTGATCTTGGGGGTGTGGGGGGTGTGGGTTAAAATCTACTCCGAGTATGGGAGGGTGACGAGTGGAAGACTGCTTTCTGGACCCGATATGGGCATTATGAATATCAGGTGATGCCGTTTGGACTGGCCAACACTCCGGCGGCATTCCAACATTTTATCAATGATGTCCTCAGGGAGATGCTGGACCTTTTCATTGTAGCTTACCTAGATGACATCTTGATCTACTCAGAATCCAAGGCCTGTCACATTCAACATGTCCGGGGGGTTCTAGAACATTTACAAGAATACAAGTTGTACTGCAAGTTGGAAAAATGTGCATTCCACTTGTCAACGGTGGAGTTTCTGGGGTTCATTATCTCCTCCAAGGGGGTTCAGATGGACCCTCGAAAGACGACGGCCATCCAACAATGGCCACCCCCCAAAGCTGCTACGCCTCTTCAGCGCTTTCTAGGAAGCGTTAATTATTACCGTCATTATATTCCCCATTTTGCTGACATCACAAAACCCCTCACATCCCTCCTGAAGAAGGGTCAGTCATACGCATGGGGCCAGAACAACAACAAGCCTTCCAGACCTTGAAGGATGCCTTTCTCAAAGAACCAATCCTCCGACACCCCGACTTCTCGCAACCCTTTTTTATCGAAACAGATGCTTCCAGCATGGCGTTGGGTGTAGTATTATCCCAAGAAGACCCTAGAGAAAATATTTTGTTACCCTGCGCTTTCCATTCTTGACAGCTGACACCCGCGGAACAAAATTACACAGTACTAGACCGAGAACTGTTAAACATAAAGTCAGCTTTTGAAGCTTGGCGGAATTATCTGGAAGAGGCCCCCCACCTGGTCATGGTCCTCACGGATCATAAGAACTTAGAATATCTGCAGACCACATACATCGCCAATGCACACCACGCCCGATGGGCGGTGTTCTTTTCAAGATTCTGATTCAATATCCGCTAAAGGCCAGGTTGCCTAACATGCTGGCTGATGCCCTCTCACGAGCAACCGAGGCCAAAGGTGTCCTGAAGTATGACGGGAACATGATCTTGAACCAGCGTGTCTTTGCGGCCACCTTCATGTCACTAAACGCCCTCCGTCAAGCAACGGAGCACGAGCTCTCCCCGAGCGACCCGGACATGAAGCTATCCACCCATGATCTTCTAGAACAAGGCAGCAAAATAGTTACTCCCCCATCCTGCCATAAACAGATCCTTTGGACTCACCATGACGCCCCCCCTAGCAGGCCACCCAGGGTGAGACAAAATCATAAAATTAATCCGGTGCACCTTCTGGTGGCCTACCCTATGCCAGGATGTGACCAAGTATGTCTGGGGATGCGCTACCTGCACCCAGACTAAAAGTGTCTGGACTAAACCCACTGGTTTATTGCACCTGCGACCCCTCCCCACCGGACCGTGGCAGGTACTAGGACAGGACTTTATCACAGAACTGTCCCCATCCCAGGGATATAATACTGTGCTGCTGGTGGTGGTGGATGTGTTCTCCAAACTGGCCTACTTCATTGTCAATAAGGGGCTCCCCACCACACACAAGACAGCCCTACTGTTCCTCCGGCACGTAGTTTGACTCTATGGCTTGCCTCGAGAAATTATTTCAGACCGGGGAACCCAGTTTACCTCCAAGTTCTGGAAGAGCTTATTTGGGGCCCTGGGTGTGAAATTGTCCCCCACCACTGCCTACCACGCCCAGGCTAATGGGCAGACAGAACGAACCAACCAAAACCTAGAGCAACACATCAGGTGTTATACCAACTATCTCCAAGATGACTGGTATGCCTGGCTTCTGATGGCAGAATTTGCCCATAATAATGCCCCTTATGCTGGCATAGGAACTTCCCTGTTCTTCTTCGAGGATCTCCGTGATTCTCACTCTTGGTATTCACTTCCTGCTCCGCAGGTACTGGAAAACCTCTAACTAGCAGTCTCCAGGCAGAATAGGTCTGGAAAATAGATCTTAAGGTGAGGGCTCCGCCCCTCCCTCTCCCTCCCTTCCTGCGAAAAGAGCTGGCTCGTAGTCTTGCGAGAGCAGGAATCTATATATAGGAGGGAGGAGCCCTCGCCGCCTCAGTTCCTTCCAACTGCGCCGCGTTGGAAGACCTCCATGTTTCTCAACATGTTTCAGCAGTCTAATGACTTTAATTCTTCTTCTGCTTCAACTTTTACCTCAGAAGAAGACCAACTTCTATGACTGGAGAGACAGTTGCCCCTTATGGGCGCCCCCCCAGGGGTTGCACTGTTCTTTCTCCTCAAAGACGCAGCACCCCTTGCGGGCTCCCCTCACGGGAATTACTGCTCTCTGCCACCCGGGGAGCATGTCAGGTCCCACGGGCGTCAAAGGCGACAGCATTTCCTGTCCTGTTTGGCTGAGGGACATTACTCCCGCAAGTGCCCTCATTGTGCCTCCCTCTTGGCTCGCACCAAATGCACTCAAGCCTTGTGTCTCCTGGACCTGTTGACTCCACAGGCTCTGGCATCAATAGTGAGTACATCCAGCCTTTAGCTCCTACTGGCACGGCAGAGCAGCCCCAAGACAGGGCGCTCATCTTCCCACCGCCACTGCCTGCCTCGGCACTGGCATGGGTACCATCCCCGCCAGTTGCTCTGACTCTCGGTATCTCTATACCTACTCCCATTGAGTCAGCTGGTAGGATCCCTATCATCTCCAAAAAGGCAGGCTGAAAAGGGGGGAAGGGAAAAGGAAAGAAGTGGTGTCTCAGCGCTGACACTCCGCTCCGAACCTTTCAGGTGGAGACCATGTTTTCCAAGCCCCTAGAGAGCACGGTATCGTCTCCGAGTGTCTATTCACAGGCTGCCTCACCACGTGTCAGCAGCTGTTCTTGACACTGACTCCAGCTGCGGCACGGGTGAGTAAGCAGCAGTTCTCCCCGGCGCTCCTGCCTAATGTGCCTTGTCGCAGCCGCTCCCCTGAGGGACACTGCTGACACCAATGGTACCATTCCATCCTCTAGCCACAGTCTGACATGGGGGTTACCTTACCAGTCCTTTGGCTATTCCCGCAGAGTGACTGCTCATGCGGATTGCAGATCCAGAGCTTTGATCTTCTGACTACTGGTACCATAGGTACCTATGACTCCTGGTGCCATGGGTACCTATGGAGCGTACCAGGACTATGATCCGCTGACTACTGGTACCATAGGTACCGCTCTTGCAGGAGATCGCCACTGTTCACTGGTACAGTGATGCAGGACACTTCATTGGCTATACGTCCAGCACCACCCTTTGTGCCTCTGACTCCACCATGAGCACTACCTACGGCGTCGGTGTCTCAGCCTCCTGCTCCCTGGCGCAATAGGCTGCCTCGCCAATGCCACTTCAGCCTCTGCCGCTCCCTGTACCGGTGGTACCGACTACCCCCATGGTACCAGCTCCACAGTTGACAAAGCCTCTTGGATCTGTGCATCACCAGGGCATAAGGTCAGCACCCCCGTCAGGGACTTCCCTCATTGAGACACTATTTGACGAGCCCCGTGCCTGCTGGGTTTTCTACCCTCAGTGCAGTCCACACTATCTCAACCTCTCCACCGAGGACGTTAAGCCCTTCCAGGCTTTTCTTTAACGACCTCTGCTGCACTACCTAAGCTTCCCACTAAGGTGGTCAAACAAGCTCAGTCTGGACCGGTGTTTGGTATCTTGGGGTCCGGAGATACAGGGCACATCTCCATCCCTATACTAGACCAACTCTTAGAACCAGCTGGACAGTGTGGGTCAACCCCCTCCCACCAATAAATTGGCAGACTCTCTCTATCCCTTATCTAAAAGGTTTATGAGATGTTCCACTGGCACTTGGCTCCTATTCTTAGTCGTTGTAGCTGCCTCCCTTAAGTCCAGATCAGGGGGCATCCTAACCTCGCCTGTGGATAGGGTAGGTAGATGTCTCGACGTCAAAGGACGCAAGATCTTCCCTTCCAAGACCCTTTCCCTCAGGGCAGCTTATTATGCATCTGTCCTCTATGGGTACCAACAATGGTTATGGGCTCAGCTCTCCTAGATCTCTGATCGGGCTCAGTTTCTGGCCCTCCAAAGAGAGGGCATGTATATTGCTCAATTCCACTTAACAACTAACATGCATATAACTGTTTCCAATATCAGGGGCATGGCCTCGGCCATCTCCCTGCGCCGTCACGCTTGATTGCGTTCCTCCGTCCTAGCCCCTGAAAACAACACCCATGTAGCAGACTTACCTTTCGATGGCTTTGGCCTCCTCGCTATTATTATTATTATTATTATTATTAACAAACATTTATATAGCACCAGAAGTGTACCTGGCACTTTACAAAGTAATAAAATAGACAATGTCCCTGCCCCTAGGGCTTACAATCTGAGAGACAGGAGCTGGGGGAGAGACATAGGAAGGGGAACAGAGGGAGAGACAAGGGGTCTAACATTCATGAAGATGCGAGGTCTCAAGTGCACGTACTTGGCTTGGTTACGATGAGAAATGACAGCAGGCAGGTCCATGTTGCAAGGATAAGGGTAAACCGATCATAGGTATAGGAATAGTGGCTCAGCAGGATAAAGAGTCAGACAGAGCAGAGCGAAAGAGGTGAGTTTTAAGGAGAGATTTGAAGGTATGAAGGGAGGGGGCAAGGCGGATGTGTCGGTACTTCAACTGATGACACCCTTACAAATATCAAGGAGATGTATCACACAGCTAGGTCGGCTCGGGTCATCAGACCATTCAGGAAGTGCCAGTCTTACACTTCAGCAAGCGCTTTCCCCTACCAACCCCGGTACCGATCCAACTATGCGTTCCCATCACGCAGGCCGTACGCTCCTTCGTACCAGCAAACACAGTCTGCTCCCTTGCAGAACAGAAAGAAGTTTTCCCACCAGAAGGAAAAGGAGGGGCTCTGGCTCCACCTCCTCCACTGGCCGGGCCCCTAAGCAGCGTTTTTAGGCCTCTGCAGGTCAGCGAGGCATGCCTACATAGGCAATTCCTGAACCAGTGAGCTCAGAAATTCCAAATGCACTGTCTTAAAGACCTGCACAATCTCACATCTACAATAAGAGCTTGGTGAGAACGCATATGCCATAAATCCCAACCAATTTAAAAAAAAAATTTCATTCAGCCAATGGAAGAACACCCATGTGATAAATCACAATATAATATGTTACACTCTCTTACTTAAATATCTTGTTAATCAAAATTAGAAATCATAAAAGGTCACAAACGTCCCTCAAATAATACTTAAATTGATGAAATAATAAAATAATAAAATAGATATAAGTTAATAGGAACTGCGCCATCAGAAATAAATATTCTTATACAATCAAATGTGCACTGCTACAATCACATGTGACCTATGTGAAAATAATCATACATAACATTTCAATTCCAAAAAGTAATTTAGAACCCTTGGTTTAATATTGGAAGCCGGAACATCCAATAACTTTCTCTTTTCAATAACCTTTGTTCTATATCTCTCTCAGCCTGAATTCTCTCTATAACCCAAAATTTAATGTCCGTATGACTATGGGTATTTTCAGACATTACAAAACCACACTCAACCACAGTCAATTGGCAGTGGTGGCGAATGGTCCCATAACATCTGTTTGAATCCCGCCAGATGTTCACCACAGTGAACCACTGGTGGGAATCAAAATAACCACGCTTTCGAGGATGGTTCGGGGACCATCTCCGAAAGCGTGGTCAAAGTGATTTCTGCCGGGGGTGAACACCCGACGGGAATAACTTCCCCCCCAACAGACGTGACGTTAACACGCTCAACCACAGTGGAATTCACCATGGTTGAGCATGTCAAAGGGTGCTTTCAGACGTTACGCGGTCCTGATTCACCACAGTGAATTCCTGGCGGGGGTGAACCGATCAACCACTGCCCTGTGGTCAAAAAAATCCCCGAACAGATGTGACAGGACCGGGACCACAGCAGGTAATCGGGTCTAGATCACGGCCCCCGGCAGTGCAACAGATGTTACGCTGATCCCGGGCTGGGCCGTGGTCGAAGCACCCGGGCAGCTCGTCCCGGCTGCTGCTGTGTGCCTTTTAAATCTCCCTCCACGGCCTGTGTTCTTGCTGGTTGCCTGGCAGCGATGCTGCGTGCTTTGTCCCCGGCTGGGAATCATTTACTTTGATTCCGGCTGGTGGTTGCCGGCCAGACGTTACTTTTGTTGGTTCCCATTGGGAATCTCTTTGACCATGCTTTCGGAGATGGTCCAGGGGGGAGCTCCGGAAGCGTGGTTGGTTTTGACCCCATGTGGATATTGACTGTGGTGAACATCTGGCGGCCGCCGAACAGACATTCAGGGTGCTTTGGCCCTGCTGTGGGATTGAGTGTGGTTGACTGTGGTTGACTGTGATCTCTTAACATCTGAAAATACCCAACGTCACGTCCGTTCCCTGACCACAGCCTGGAATCGGTGGCCATGCTCAATGCCGATTCTGGGCCGTGGTCAATCTCCCGGGGAGTGGGCGGACGCCGCGGCTGCATTGGATGCTGCACCCGCCCGCGTCCGGGAGGGCGGGCTGCTGGGGGAGTGTGGGGGAATGGGGCTGTGCAGCCTCCTGTAGTGCCGTGCAGCCCCGCCCCCTCCCCAGAGTCCCCGCCGGGATCAGCCTGTTGATGTGCCGGTATTGATCCCGGTGGGGAATCAATAGCGTGATTCCGTGATGGGGTGAATGGTGCCCTGTCATGTCTGAAATCACCCTATGTCCCACCGCCAAACAATGGGTGATTTCAGAGGAGAGTGGGCGGCATTCGTCCTGTCCCAGAATCACCCTTCTGATTACCCACCGGAATCAGCCCATCACATCCAACAGACATGTCGGCTGCACGGCCCCGCCCCCATACTCCCCCGCTGCCTGCCCTCTGGGGAGATGGGCTGGCGCCGTGGCCAATGCAGCTGCAGCGTCCGGCCGAATTGACCACAGCCCGGAATCCCACCAGGGATTTTGGGCCATGGTTGCCATCTAGACGAGATGGGTCCCTTCATCACGGCGGGGAATCACATTCACCATGTGATTGGCGCCGGCCCCACCGGTCCCGCCGATCGTGTGGTGAATGTGATTCCCCGCTGCGATTGAGCGTGGCTAACATCTGGGCGTGAACTTCCGGTTCCTCAACAGACATTACGAGGCCATTCCCCACCACAGGGTATTGACTGTGTTTGAGCGTGGTCTCGTAATGTCTGAAAATACCCCATGTTTCACCAACGGGGCTGTAACGATCTTCCTTCTAATACAGCTCATATGTTCACCAAACCTCACCTTAAAGGCTCTCTTAGTTTGACCCACATAAATCTTATCACAGGGACATCTTATTGCATAGACCACTTGCTCCGTTGAACAGTTACTAAAATCATTCAAAACATAAGTTTTCCCTTCAATATCAAAAGATGTCATATTAAACGTGAATCTACAATAGGTGCAATGACCACATTTATAATGGCCCTTTACTTCTCCTAATATGGCAATTACACTTGGTTTCCCCTGCTGTTGTATCAGCTTTTACCAGAATTTCTTTAAAATTTTTGGTTCTCTTATATGAAAAAACAGTTGGCTTCTCACAAAAATGTATGTGCTCCACTAGTCTCCAATATTTCATAACCATACCCATTATTTTGAAAGCCAAATGGTCAAAAGTGAGAGGACAAACTATCCTACTCACACTTGAATCTGTCCTTTCTTATCCAATAACTCTTCCTGTTTCCAGCCAAAGGCCTTGTGTCATGCTATATCCAAACACACTTTTGGATAGCTCCGCCTTGAGAATCTCGTGTACAATTTATCTGATTCTGAGAAAAACATGTCATCTTTTGAGCAATTCCTACATATGCGTAAAAACTGGCTGTATGAAAGGTTCCTCTTCAGATGACCAGGATGATGACTTCTATAATGTAGATATCTGTTTTTATCCATGGGCTTTGAAAAGGTAGAAGTAATAAAACCATCAAAACCCAATGAAACTTTTATATCCAAAAAAGATATGGTCTTCAAATCGTAATGCATCTCAAAAGAAATAAATTCATGACATTGATTTAACCACTGGTGAAAGGAACACAAAATTCCTAACGGACCCTTCCAAATCATAAAAATGTCATCTATATATCTCCTCCAGAGGAAAATATTTTCAAAGAAACGGTTTACTCTATCATCAAATACAAAACTATGCTCAAACATGTCCATAAATAAATTAGCTACTTCTGGTGCCATGGAAGAACCCATCGCAATACCCAAATTTTGAAAATAAAAAGTCTTCTCAAATTTAAAATAATTTCTTGCCATAATCAGTTGCAATAAATTTGCCAAAAAATATGCAGGTGGATCCCTATAGGTATGTAATTCCAATGTCGATCTAACAATGGGTGATTTCAGACGTTACACGGTCCAGAGTCACCATAGTGGATTCCTGGCGAGGGTGAACCGAACAACCACATCCCTGTGGTCAAAAAAAGCCCCAAACAGACGTGACGGAACCGGGACCATGGCAGGGAATCGGGCCGCCAGATCATGGCTTGGGGCAGCACAACAGACGTTACGCCGATCCCAGGCTGGGCCGTGGTCAAAGCACCCGGAAGGCGCCAGGGCGGCTCGTCCCGGCTGCTGCCGTGTGCCCTTTAAATCTCCCTCCCCGGCCTGTGTTATTGTTAGTTGCCTGGCAGTGATGCTGTGTGCTTTGTCCCCGGCTGGGAATCATTTCCTTTAATTCCAGCTGGTGGTTGCTGGCCAGACGTTACTTTTTGTTGGTTTCCGTTGGGAATCTCTTTGACCATGCTTTCGGAGATGGTCCGGGGGGAAGCTCCGGAAGCGTGGTTGATTTTGACCCCATGTGGGTATTGACCATGGTGAACATCTGGCGCCCGTGAAATAGAGGTTCAGGGTGCTTTGGCCCCACCATGGGATTGACCGTGGTTCACTGTGGTTGAGCGTGATCTCGTAACGTCTGAAAATACCCAATATCTACAGCTTCTTTTTGCGGAATATTAAAATATAGCAAAACCACATCAAGACTTACCAAAACCACTTTATCCCTTTTTAAAAAACCGTAATCTATATCCCTAAGAATGTTCAAAAAGTGGGAAGAATCCCTAATTTATTATCTTAAAGATGGAATTATTGGTTTTTTAAAAAAGTCAACAAATTTTTCTAGAGGTTCCAATATTGAATTTGTCCCTGACACTATAGGTCTCCCTGGAGGGGTATTCCTTTGTGAATCTTAGGGAGGATATAAGACAAAGGTGTCCTTGGGGATTTATTTACCAAGTAGACAATAAGTCTGGAAGGAATGCCACATCTGGGGATAATTTTTCAGATGAGTCATCCTCTGGTAGAAGCAGAACTTTTTTAAGGGAACAGAGACTGCAATTCATACGGCACTCCAAAGGGAAAGAGAGAGAAATAGAGAGGAACTTTCCATCCAGAATTCAAACAAGACAGCAGACCAGGGAACAATGGCCTTAGTGGTGAATTTGTCTTCAAGAAGGTTATCTCTTGAAGAGTTAAATGTGTTGGGTTTGGGATTGTCATTTGTTCCAACACACATCAATAAGCTGTTTGACACAAAAGTTGAGTTATTTCATTTCTTTAGACAAATTAGATTAAAAATTATTGGAGACTAGTGGAGCACATACCTTTTTGTGAGAAGCCACCTGTTTTTTTTGTATACGAGAAGCAAAAATTTTTAAGAAATTCTGGTAAGAGCTGATATACAACCACAGGGGAAACTAAGTGTAATGGGCAGATAAGAAGTAAAGGGCCATTATAAATGTGGTCATTGCACCTATTGTAGATTCACGTTAAATATGACATCATTTGATATTGAAGGGAAAACTTATGTTCTGAATGATTTTAGTAACTGTTCAACGGAGCAAGTGGTCTATGCAATAAGATGTCCCTGTGATAAGATTTATGTGGGCCAAACTAAGAGAGCAGTTAAGGTGAGGTTTGGTGAACATATGAGCTGTATTAGAAGGAAGATTGTTACAGCCCCATTGGTGGAACACTGTTTGACGGTGGGACATAGGGTGATTTCAGATGCGACGGGGCGGCATTCGCCCCATCATGGAATCACCCTATTGATTCCCCACCGGGATCAATACAGGCACGTCAACAGGCTGATCCCGGCGGGGACTCTGGGGAGGGGGCGGGGCTGCACAGCCCCATCCCCCCCCACTCCCCTAGCAGCCCGCCTTCCTGGAGATGGGCGAGAGCAGCCAATGCATCTGCCCACTCCCAGGGAGATTGACCATGGCCCAGAATCGGCGTCGAGCATGGCCGCCGATTCCAGGCCGTGGTCAGGGAATGGATGTGATGTTGGGTATTTTCAGATGTTACGAGATCACAGTCAACCACAGTGAACCACGCTCAATCCCGCAGCGGGACCAAAGCACCCATAACATCTGTTTGGCGGCCGCCAGATGTTCACCACAGTGTCACGCTGTGGTCTCGCGGCATGCCCCGGCGGTGGGGAGACCGCCACCTTCCCCAGCAAACAGTGGGAGGTGGAGGGGGTGCCCTGACTTTCCCCGCAAGGGGCACCTCCACATCAGTGGGGGAAGTCCCACCCTTAAGGTGGCGGGGTGCCCCGCGACCAGCAACGCGAAGCCCGTTCCACCTGAAACCACACCCCCTTCGTGTGGCGCCTTCCACCCTGCCCCGACGCAGTGCGCGCCTGGCGGCGAGGCAGGCGCAGCGGGGGCGGGACCTTGATGCTCCCTCAGGTGCCTCCACTGGGGCAGATTGAGTAACACATAAAGATGCCGGAGGGGCACCAGTTCCTTGCTGGTAATCGTTGAGAGAAGCTGGCCCCTTGTTGCTATCTGCAAAAGCTAAGTGTCTGTCTTGAGTTCTTGGTAGTGCGAGTGTGTGCATGCCTGTGTTTCCTCTGCCTCGTTCCCTGTTTCTGGTGATTGTAGAGTGTGTGTACCTTATCCCTGGAGACCCTTCCCCCATCCTCTAGTTAGGTCTGGTGCCTCCTTACCCCTATTCCTCCCCTTCCTTCCTCAGGTTGCCAGCCCCTCCTTGTCCCTCCCCAGTCCTCTCCTTATCCCCCTCTCCATCCCTAATTCCCCACCCCTGGTCCTTTTCCCCCTTCGCCCATCTCACCGAGTCACCCCGCACTGTGTACCTCACCCCGTGGTCTGGGTTGAACGCATTGTGTTGTGCTGGTCTCCCCTTCGTCTCTTCTTCCTTGTGGTTGGTGCAGTCTCTCCTCCCATATGATGATAAGGGTTGCCTTCTGAATCAGGAGGAAAGCCCACCTACCAACCATAATTCCGAGGGGTTCCCGTTCCACGAACCTGTCCTGATCTCGACCCTTCCCCCCCCCCCACGTGACAGAATTACCGGCACAGAATGCCCTCCCCATCCCATGGAACCTCAGGACCCTGCCCAACAGATCCAAGACCCTCTTCGGGTGGTTCAGGAGTTAACTAATGAGGTCCAAGACCTTAAAAAACAAAATCAAGACCTCTTCACTCAAAATCTGCTCCTACAAAACCTCCTGGTAGCAGTCAGGGGGGAGGCTGAAAACCCCGCTGCACCGTCCCCCTTGATCCTGGCCCCGGTCCCCGGCCCGATTGCCCCTGGTCCTGGATGACGGGAACCAAAGGCCCCATGGCCAGAAAAATTTTATGGAGATCGAAGAACCTGCCATAGTTTCCTGGCCCTGTGTAACCTAACATTTCAGCCCCAGCCCCTCACCTATAGTTTAGTTTAGTTTATTTGGTAATTAAGCTTTCGCCATAACCATTTAAAATTTAGATACAATATAAACAGCCTTGCGGCCCACACAAACAGAACGTACAATATGCATAGTACAACAAACAAAAACATTCTATAGGCCAGCTTCTAATGATCCAACCTTATGCGACCCAACTATATCCACCTTACAGTCTCTTTCGCGATACAAACCATGTCTTTCCCATCTCTAAACTTGTAACAGCAGCTCTTGGTCCATGAATCAGAGAGCTGACTGTCATCGAGACAGGACAAATAGTGAGGAAAAATGGAATATATCAATCACGGCCAAGCACAACATACAGTATACATAAAAAAGCAAAATAACACCATCCTTTAGACTTAATTTCAACAGTTGCCCTAATTAACATTCATCTAATTCCCACAATGCAAGTCATGCCTTGCCCTTCTCGGGGCTTACGATGGCAACACTTGACCCCTGGTTCAGGAAAGATGCCTGTAAATCTCTCGGGCCATCAGGGCTAGACTGGTGATACTGCCAACAGATTTGAATGAGGCAACATATATCATTTGTTGTACTGGGGAGAGGCGTGCTCCTGGGACAAACCCGGCTGGGAAATATCGTTCTCTCACGCACTGCGTGAGGGGGCATACAAACACTATGTGCATCAAGTCCCCTATGCAACCCAATGTACAGGGACAGAGCCTTTCCTCATAAGGGATTCCAGCACGTCTCCCCATAACGACCTTGGTAGGCAGCAAGTCGAACCTCATGAGCGTCAGAGCTCTGCACAGACTGGGATCCTCCAAAACACACAGATATCGTTCACACCCAGCTGAGTGTTTAAACACCTTATACAGAGGGGTGCACTTAAGTGCTGCTATATTCCCCATATCCATCTGGACTGCTTGGTCTACCAACTGCCTGTGGGTAATTTTCTTCTTACCACACGGGGGAATACCACTCAACATCTCTGGGGAGAGGCCTCAGCCGATGTCAAACCCCAAATTTCTGCACCATACAATGCGCATAACCTGGATTTCTCACTAAAAAGTCTCAGTGCTGGAGCAATTAGTCTGTCCCCATGGAGTCTCCAGAACCTCAACAGCCCCAAAACTTCCTGCTGCAGTTTAAGTTTATATAGCTGGATATGTTTTTGCCAGATAAGGTTATTGGCGAAACTTAAGCCCAAATACATATAAGCGGTCACCTGCTCCAGGTTGTGCCCATCTAAGGGCCACTTGTACTGCCTGAGCCTCTGTGGAAACCTTTTTACTACCATGACCTTCGTCTTCTGGTGATTGATGGAAAGGCGCATATCTGCGCAGAATTGCCCGACGACCACTAGCATTCTCCTCAAACCCAACCTGGAAGGTGAGAAGAAAGCCATGTTGTCTGCATACAACAGAATGGCAAGGGACCTCCCCTGTATTCTTGCAGGCAGACAATGGTCCTGGGTAACTGCGGTAACTATACCGTTAACATAGAAATTAAACAGAAAAGGGGCTAACACGCAGCCTTGTTTAACTCCATTGGAGACCGGAATCTGACCGGTAAGATGCCCTTTATTGCCAACACGGACCCTCAAAACTGAATTGTTGTACAGTAGATACACCAGGCTAACCAGCCTCCGATCCATATTAGTTTTATATAATTTCTCCCACAGAATATTCTGATCTAACAGATCGAAGGCTGAGCGTAAATCTAAAAATCCCACATATAAGCTGCCCTTTCTAATAACCGCGTATTTCTCCATTAGATGATTCAACGTGAAGCAGTGATCGACTGTAGAGTATTTTGCCCTAAAGCCAGCTTGTTCTTCTGGGAAGAAATTGGCCACCGAGGCCCAATCCTCCAGCTTGGCCAATAAGTACTTCACGTAAAGCTTAGCAACTATATTAATAAGGCAAATTGGGCGAAAGTTCTGGGACAATTTACTATCTCCTTTCTTGTATATGGGAACTACAATGCTGATGTTTCAGCCCGCTGGTATAAATCCAGTATTGTTAATCATAGAGAACAGGTTAGCCAACATAGGTAACCACCAGTCTAGACTGTGCAAGAACATTTCTGCAGGGATACCATCAATCCCAGGGGCCTTCCCTTTACGTACTGTTTTAAACAGCGATCTTATTACCTCGCTCCCTACAAGGGGTCAGGAAACAACCTCCCTCAAAGTCTCCTGAGGGACAATATACAGGTCGGGAATACGAGAGAATATTCCCCCAAAATGGAACAGCCAAGCGTTGACAGCAATGCTCGCCTGGAGGGGAGATGCTCGAAACCTCCGGTTAACCAAGGCCTTGGTTATTGAATGCAGTGGGCAACTCCTCCCATGCTTTACACTGATGAGCTCTTTTCTTTTTCTTTATTAACTTCTTANTCGGGCACCCCCTGGCCCTCGCTGCCTGTGGTGTTACCTCCATGGCCAGCCGCTCCTGTGGCTGCGTCCAGCTCTCAGAGTCAGCTACCGGCTCTCCGGGTGGTGTTGTCGTCCCTTGTCTGGCCGCCTGCTCACTTGTGCCCATGGCCCAAATACCGACACCCCCCGGGTGCCTCTATGACTGTGCCGGTCTGGGGTCCCTGGACTGCGCCTCCCAGTGACCTCTGGTGGTGGTGGTGGCGGGTTTACCTGTTCAGCGCATCTGTTCCGGCTCGCCTCCATACCCGTCTGCACCTTTGCACCGGTGCGAGGGATCCCTGCCTGCCTCCTGGACCTGCCTTGGACTGCTCCAGTGCCGTTCCCTACATGTTTGCCCTCCCCCTGTGACATTGCTCTGTCCCTGTGGGGATCCCCATGCCTTGGGCTGCCTGTGTTGCTGTTGGGTGGCCCTTGTCAACCGTGCTGTTGGTGGGGTTCTGGTTGCCGTTCCCCATGTCCCGCTCTGGCCCCGGGCCGTTCCCCTTTGCTTCCGTGGCCCGTGGCTCTCCCCCCCCACCTCCTTTGTCCATTGTGCTGTGTGTGTTAGCCGTCCTAGAAGAGGGTGTCCCAAGCGAACTGGAGTTCAGACTAGAATAAGAATATTCAGGAGCTTACCAGAGCCTTCCAGAGATCTCTTGGGCTTAACTACAACATCAACAGTAGTTTGCAGTTTAGTTTATTTTGCCATAACCATTTAAAATTTAGATACAATATAAACAGCTTTGCGGCCCACGCAAACAGAACATACAATATGCATAGTACAACAAACAAAAACATTCTATAGGCCAGCTTCTAATGATCCAACCTTATGCGACCCAACTGTATCCACCTTACAGTCTCTCATGATACAAACCATGTCTTTCCCATCTCTAAACTTGTAACAGCAGCTCTCGGTCCATGAATCAGAGAGCTGACGGTCATCGAGACAGGACGAATAGTGAGGAAAAATGGAATATATCAATCATAGCCTAGCACAACATACAGTATACATAAAAAAGCAAAACACCACCATCCTTTAGACTTAATTTCAACAGTTACCCTAATTATATATAACATTATCTAATCCCCACAATGCAAGTCATACCTCGCCCTTCTCGGGGCTTACGATGGCAACGCTTGACCCCTGGTTCAGGAAAGATGCCTATAAATCTCCCGGGCCATCAGGGCTAGACTGGTGATACTGCCAACAGATTTGAAAGAGGCAACATATATCATTTGTTGTACTGGGGAGAGGCGTGCTCCTGGGACAAACCCGGCCGGGAAATATCGTTCTCTCAAGCACTGCGTGAGGGGGCATACAAACACTGTGTGCAGCAAGTCCCCTATGCAACCCAATGTACAGGGACAAAGCCTTTCCTCATAAGGGATTCCAGCACGCCTCCCCATAACGACCTTGGTAGGCAGCAGGTCGAACCTCATGAGCGTCAGAGCTCTGCGCAGACTGGGATCCTCCAAAACACACAGATACCATTCACACCCAGCTGAGTGTTTAAACACCTTATACAGAGGGGTGCACTTAAGTGCTGCTATATTCCCCATATCCATCTGGACTGCTTGGTCTACCAACTGCCTGTGGGTAATTTTCTTCTTACCACACGGGGGAATACCACTCAACATCTCTGGGGAGAGGCCTCAGCCGATGTCAAACCCCAAATTTCTGCACCATACAATGCGCATAACCTGGATTTCTCACTAAAAAGTCTCAGTGCTGGAGCAATTAGTCTGTCCCCATGGAGTCTCCAGAACCTCAACAGCCCCAAAACTTCCTGATGCAGTTTAAGTTTATATAGCTGGATATGTTTTTGCCAGATAAGGTTATTGGCGAAACTTAAGCCCAAATACATATAAGCGGTCACCTGCTCCAGGTTGTGCCCATCTAAGGGCCACTTGTACTGCCTGAGCCTCTGTGGAAACCTTTTTACTACCATGACCTTCGTCTTCTGGTGATTGATGGAAAGGCGCATATCTGCGCAGAATTGCCCGACGACCACTAGCATTCTCCTCAAACCCAACCTGGAAGGTGAGAAGAAAGCCATGTTGTCTGCATACAACAGAATGGCAAGGGACCTCCCCTGTATTCTTGCAGGCAGACAATGGTCCTGGGTAACTGCGGTAACTATACCGTTAACATAGAAATTAAACAGAAAAGGGGCTAACACGCAGCCTTGTTTAACTCCATTGGAGACCGGAATCTGACCGGTAAGATGCCCTTTATTGCCAACACGGACCCTCAAAACTGAATTGTTGTACAGTAGATACACCAGGCTAACCAGCCTCCGATCCATATTAGTTTTATATAATTTCTCCCACAGAATATTCTGATCTAACAGATCGAAGGCTGAGCGTAAATCTAAAAATCCCACATATAAGCTGCCCTTTCTAATAACCGCGTATTTCTCCATTAGATGATTCAACGTGAAGCAGTGATCGACTGTAGAGTATTTTGCCCTAAAGCCAGCTTGTTCTTCTGGGAAGAAATTGGCCACCGAGGCCCAATCCTCCAGCTTGGCCAATAAGTACTTCACGTAAAGCTTAGCAACTATATTAATAAGGCAAATTGGGCGAAAGTTCTGGGACAATTTACTATCTCCTTTCTTGTATATGGGAACTACAATGCTGATGTTTCAGCCCGCTGGTATCAATCCAGTATTGTTAATCATAGAGAACAGGTTAGCCAACATAGGTAACCACCAGTCTAGAATGTGCAAGAACATTTCTGCAGGGATACCATCAATCCCAGGGGCCTTCCCTTTACGTACTGTTTTAAACAGCGATCTTATTACCTCGCTCCCTACAAGGGGTCAGGAAACAACCTCCCTCAAAGTCTCCTGAGGGACAATATACAGGTCGGGAATACGAGAGAATATTCCCCCAAAATGGAACAGCCAAGCGTTGACAGCAATGCTCGCCTGGAGGGGAGATGCTCGAAACCTCCGGTTAACCAAGGCCTTGGTTATTGAATGCAGTGGGCAACTCCTCCCATGCTTTACACTGATGAGCTCTTTTCTTTTTCTTTATTAACTTCTTATATTTACGCTGAGCTAATAACAACTGCGCAATATGCCCCTGAATGGGGTTATCCTTGACCATCTTGTGCCAGGCCTTAAGGCAGCCCTTCCACACATTCAGAGTCATACCAACTAGGTGGGGATCTCGATAACCAAACTGCCATGTTTAAGGGTCCTTTAGGAGTAAGGGCACACCTGAAGCTATCTAGCAGAGCGTTAAACTGGGTTTCAATCCCAGCAAAATCATCTAGCTGGGTGTCCAAAATGCTCTGCCTAATATGCCTAAGTTCTTCACTGGCGTATAAAGACACACTGGCGGCCTCCACTTTTTCCANACAGATCGAAGGCTGAGCGTAAATCTAAAAATCCCACATATAAGCTGCCCTTTCTAATAACCGCGTATTTCTCCATTAGATGATTCAACGTGAAGCAGTGATCGATTGTAGAGTATTTTGCCCTAAAGCCAGCTTGTTCTTCTGGGAAGAAATTGGCCACCAAGGCCCAATCCTCCAGCTTGGCCAATAAATACCTCGCGTAAAGGTTGGCAACTATATTAATAAAGCAAATTGGGCGAAAGTTCTGGGGCAATTTACTATCTCCTTTTTTGTATATGGGAACTACAATGCTGATATTCCAGCCCGATGGTATAAATCCAGTGTTGTTAATCATAGAGAACAGGTGAGCCAACATAGGTAACCACCAGTCTAGATTGTGCAAGAACATTTCTGCAGGGATACCATCAATCCCAGGGGCCTTCCCTTTACATACTGTTTTAAACAGCGATCTTATTTCCTCGCTCCCTACAAGGGGCCAGGAAACAACCTCCCTCAAAGTCTCCTGAGGGACAATATACAGGTCGGGAATACGAGAGAATATTCCCCCAAAATGGAACAGCCAAGCGTTGGCAGCAATGTTCACCTGAGGGGGGAGATGCTCGAAACCCCCGGTTAACCAAGGCCCAAAAGGTGACATGGTCTTGGTTATTAAATGCAGTGGC
This sequence comes from Sphenodon punctatus, assembly GCA_003113815.1. Taxonomy (NCBI): domain Eukaryota; kingdom Metazoa; phylum Chordata; class Lepidosauria; order Sphenodontia; family Sphenodontidae; genus Sphenodon; species Sphenodon punctatus. The sequence goes on along the minus strand of QEPC01005101.1, from coordinate 852,193 downwards.
CAACATTTCCCATGCTTTACACTAATGAGTTCTTTTCTTTTCCTTTATTAACTTCTTATATTTACACTGAGCTGATAACAACTGCGCAATATGCCCCTGAATGGGGTTAGCCTTGACCATCTTGTGCCAGGCCTTAAGGCAGTCCTTATACTCCACACATTTGGAGTCATACCAACTAGGTGGGGATCTCAATGACCGAACTGCCATGTTTAAGGGTCCTTTAGGAGTAAGGACACACCTGAAGCTTTCTAGCAGAGCGTTAAACTGGGTTTCAATCCCAGCAGAATCATCTAGCTGGGTGTCCAAAATGCTCTGCCTAATACTCCTAAGTTCTTCACTGGCGTATAAAGACAGCCTTGTGGCCTCCACTTTTTCCGACCAGAGTATCCTACGAGCCGAGCTGGACATATTATCACCCTCCACATAGAGAGAGCCAGCCGGGGACAATCCCTCGGCAGGCGGCCTTTCCCTACAAAAAACAAAAGCAATAGGTAAATGGTCCCCATACCCTTCCATTAACACTTCAAAGTTCCCCACATTACACCATTGTGCCTCCTGTACACAGGAAAAAACAATCACACTGGACCCTATCTGAGACAGAAAGGTATACTGGCCCCAGGGGTCCATTGTGGAGCCACCATTTAGTATCTTCCAGCGGCCGAGGTACAAGAACCTAAGGAACTGCTCCCTGTGAGTTTAGCTCCTTGTCCTGTGATCTTCTTGGTGGCCAAAGAAAATCATCGTCCTCCTCAATGCCCAATACCGCCGCTTGTCTCGGGACGGTATTACCAATCCTTGCATTGAAGTCTCCAACTAGCATAATGGGGACACCTATAAAAGCATTTTCCAACATGTCTACGTATTCTCCCAACTGCTCCCAAAAGCTAGAATTACCCGCTGCTTGCGAAGGGATATAGACGTTGCAAAGAATGACCCTGGTGTTTGCATCTAACGAGAATATAGTTGCAAGCACATATATAGGGGCACCAGCCAACTGCTCCCCAGTAGCTGCTAATGAATTTTTAAGTAGGGTAAGCAGCCCTCCTGATGGCCGTCCATATGATGCTACCCTAGTTGCTGGGGCATCCCAAACCTGATATCCAGGGGGAAAAAAGTTTGTAACATCTATAAGCCAGGACTCCTGGATGCAAATTATATTGAATGTTTCCAGGAAGCCCCGGATTTCATGGTTCCCCAGCCACGACCACCCCGCGATGTTCCAAGACACGATCTTATATTTAAATCCTAAAGCCCCATCAACATCAGCATCTCTCAGTCATCCCTCATCTCAACCTCCACGCCTCACCTCCTCAGGTGCCTGTCTAGGGGCCCGCGGTGTGGTCCCACCCGGATTGGAGGGGGTAATAAGAATACCCCCACCAAACATGCTGCTGCCCTCTACAGGTCTCCTTGTGCAGCTGCCTTGATTCCTGCCTTGATCCCTTACTCCCCTGCCTTGATCCCTTACCTCCAACTGATGACCCCATAGTGGAGCCACCAGCCCCAAAATTTTCCACACCCCCAACCTCCTCCTGGACAGCCTCCTCAATACAGGCCATCTCCTGCCCTGTTCGAATTCCACTGCCTGGTACAATAGCTGCAGATCTTATTTCTGTGGGGGGAGAAACAATCATCTCCTTTTGCTGAACTACCGCACTAGAGCTCTGGTGAGGATATACATTACTATTGTACTCGAAGGTCCTACCAACAAGTTTGTCCTGAACAACCAGTAGCTTCCCCAGAAAAGAGTTCTACTCTATCAGGGTCATGGAGTCGAAGGTCCCAAACAGGGCAACCTCATCTATAGTGGAAAAGGATGCAGCTGAGCATAGATCGAAAAGTTTTATTCCCAGCCCAGTGGAGGGGGAACGGGAAGCTGGTAGCCCTGGCTCCTCGCCGGCTACTGGGGCTGAAGTAATAACCGCCCTACTTTGCATGGTAATTTCTGGTTCCCTTAAATTCCCCATAGCCAACTGTGACTGTTCGATAAGGCTCCCCAGACGACATAAGGGCTCAAAAGGAGCCCTATTGCCCTGCTTCATGCATTCCATCCCTTCCAGGGTCGTGCTGTGGTGTGACCCATTATCCGAGTCTCCCAGAGAGCCTACTGGCGCTCTATTAAAAACTCTGTCTATTGAGACACCCCACTGTCTCAGCCAACAACGGGTCTTAAATAATTTCAAGACCCATGCCTCCTCATTGAAATAAATTCTATAGCATAGGCCGTCTGCATGTTGCCTTAAAATAACAATTTGGCTGATCTCATCTGGGGGCAAAATGGCCCTAGCAAAAAATGAAACATTACGGGTCGCCAGTACCTTAGTATCCCAACGAGGGGTAACTCCATTACGTAAGGGCCTAGCCTTTATCCATATTGCTGTCTGGATCGCTTTCCTAGAACCCCAACCCGATATGCCCTCCCCCCCGCAGAGGCGGCATTCTAATTCTACCTACATTCGCAGCACTAGACTCATTGCTGACTGCTGCTACCCTGGGCACCTTCCTGCTATTATGCACGTCACCGGTGCACAGATGATTATCAAAGCCTGGGATCACCTGCTGTAATTGACTTTTAACTGATGTTAACATAGTACCCCATCTAGTAACATCATCATGCAAAGCAGTAATTACTTTGTAGATCTGAACATACAATTCACTAGATTGGCCATCGCTTTTACTTATCTCAGCAGTTCTAGAACAGCCATTCCCGAGGGTGTCCAGGTCTCCCATAGGGAGGCCATCATGTAAAGCATTGGCCGCAGCTGCCTCACTTGACAACAGGGAGGCTTCTACGTCGCTAACACCCTGTGCCAAGACTTCAAACCTATTACGAGGCACAGAATTCAAAGTATGCGCCATGCCTTTCACGAAGTCAACAATTTTAGGTTGTTTGAGACGGGGCTGCTCCTGCGCCGCCGCAGGAGAATTGGATGGTCGTCCTCGTTTTCTTTCCATTTTTCTACCCGATGAGGTCGCTACCCAAAGCCGGGCCCCAGCACAGCGCAAGAGAGTCACAATACGCCCTAGCCCGGCCCCCGCCTAAGGCCGTGTGGCCGCGGGCGTGCGGCCCCCCCTTTGAGCAGTCCTGTCGGCGCACCTGCTCTGCCAAGGCTCCAATCCGCTGCCACCAATTAGGGGAATGTCTATACACACAGGGCGAGTTAGTTATCGATCGTCCCTCTCCGCCACGGGCTTTTAATCCTGCAGACACCGACACTGGAGCAAAACAGGGGCAACAGATCTTCAGGACACCAGGTCCAACCGCAGAGTTCTCCCCTCACTCGGTGCACTGCACTAGGTCATGTGGTCCTTCAGGCTCAGGGGTCAACATCAGCAGTACCCACACCACAGCTCCTTAGCTACAAGTGGCTCTTTGGCCTATAATCTGCATTTCTTTGCAGCTTGGTCTGCCCAGCTTAAAGAAGGCAGAGAGAGACAAAATGGTGACAGATGACCACCTGTACAGTCTTTTAACTGGAAACACACTAGAGCTCCAAACACAAATAATCTGTTTAGTGCAGCACAGGTATCAGGGACAGGGAGAGAGGAGAGGGAGCATGGGCTGGACTTTGGTGCCCTCCTTCCCCTATGGCAGGACTGTGCAGCAAGGCCATGCTGTTTCAGGTCATGTGTGACCCAATGATTAACACTGACTGTTCACATAGCTCCTGAGCCAATCAGGTCTGAGTACGACTATATAGAAATGCCTGTAGGTTGTCGGTGCTTTGTGGCAATAGCTAATCCCACTGTATTTTGATGGCTATACCAAAAGGCTTTATCAAAATAAATATAGGTTTGTTCTAATTCCATTTTTAAAAAAATAAATAAATCAGAAATTAAACTGGCAAACATGTAATTATGTGCTGGAGTCTAAAATAAAATGTATATATATATTTTAAATGCTGGCTTAAAGCGCCTCACATGCTCAAATCCATCCTACGTTCTACAAGGTACCAAGTAATACGAATTAAGGGCTTCAGATTGTAGCATTGTTATATAGCACCTTACAACATGCAATTTGTTTTAAAATAGCTCTATCTTTGGGACATATAAGAATATCTTGAACCTTAAAAGAAGAAATATGTAGGAAATGAGACAGCACAGAAGAAGGGCTAGAATGGCAGGGAGAAAGGGACAGAAGCCAGACACAAATTGGTTTTTTTTCTTCAAACCACTTTGTGAGTAGGATAGGACAGAACTCTGGTAAAAGTATAAAGCTTGCTCCTGAAGCACCAAGCTCATGGTGACAGTCCCACTGAAGTCAGCGAGGCTACTCGCATGACTAAAGCAAGTAGAATTTTGCTCTAAAGTTATTACCAAACATGGGACAGAAACCTTTCAGATACACATTTCAAGGCAGCATTTTTATTCTGGAGTCTATTAAATGCAGAACAGTGCTTGGTAAATGTAAATAAGGGCCACAAAGTCAAGACGTTCTGACCACTGATACCAATAGGATAACGATAAATGAAAGCTTCAGCTTTGGACCAAGAACATTTATTTTTAATATAGCTACAATGTGTGAAAAGATCCCAACAGAGGGGAAAATCTCAATACCCTTGCACTTCCTAAGGAAGTGTAATAGTGGACACAGTTTCTTCACAGGCAGGGAAGCAGCCTGACTCCAATAAAGTCCATGTTAGAACTCCAGCTGACTTCACTGAAGCCAGAATTTTACCCACACTGGATCTAGCTCACAGGTGTCCTTCTGATGATCCAATGAAAAACATCCAACTTGGAGTCTTTCCCAAAAAATAATTTTAAGTGTGTCAAAGGTTTAAAAAGATAAAGCCAAGACCATGTTTCACTGGCAACACACATGCCACTGCATAGAAATGGGGTAGAGTGGAGCTTTTCATTGAAACAACAATCTCATATCCTACTGAGACTCCTACTTCATTCAGCATACAGGTTGGATACCAGCAAAGGGAAGCTGGGGTCCAGATAATTCCTACCTCATTTAACGCAGGGTTTATAAGGTCTGTAATCTATGTGATAATCACCCATTCAACTTTTTTTTTTTTAAGTAATCGTAAACAATTCATCTCTAGTAGTATTCTAAGATTTTATAACCACTCACGGAAGCAATCAATGTCGTCCCCCGTCTCTGCTTGTGCCGATCTGAGTGTTCCTTTGAAGTCCCTATCTGATAGTGATCAGAAAAAAAGGACAGAAGATAAAAGGAAAAGAAAACAAGGGAAAGGGAATGGAGGGTTGTCAAAAAGGAAGGAGAGCGTTTTAATTATGTGCTCACAAGCTAATATTTCAAGAGCTTGCAGATACTCCTATAAATGGAATGTTGTAACAGTACATATGGCTTTTCTGTCTATCACCTTGCTAGAGGCATTACAGCACACTCTTTTTCCTATAGACTGTATCCTCACGACCTCATACACCAACACTGTGGTTTACACATAATATGCAAAGCACAAATTTGTATAGTGTGGGAAATACAGAAGTCTTAATTTTGAGACTGAGCCCTTGAGGAAATCCACCTGAGATACTAACTTTGCAAAAAATTGAGTTAAAAGATAGTTTAACCTCATCAAACAAAAGCTTAAGCTTTAGGTTTTTTTAAGGTTAACTAGAGCTAAATAGCATAGCCAGTTTGGAAAAATCAGAATGTGAATTAATTAATTTAGAATAAGTTACAAAGGTTCTTGTTCAACATGTGTGAGGCCTCTGGGCGATGTCATTCAGAGGTCCAGGGTGAAGTGTCATCAGTACACGGATGACACCCAGCTCTACCTCTCTTTTTCGTCTGACTCAGGCCCTGCAGTCTTGGTGCTTACTTGTTGCCTGTTGCAACAGGTAAGGTAAGGTAAGGTAAGGCTGCTGTCAAGGACTGGATAAGGGTGAGCTGATTGAAGCTGGAACCAGACAAGACTGAGGTGACGATGGCTGGCTGGCCTTGTGGCCTGAAAGGGACTGGGACTCCTCTTATTGACGGAGTCTGACCCCCTCTGGTCAATCAGTTTCACAGCCTTGGAGCACTTCTGGACCCCTTGCTGTACCTGGATTGTGAGGTTGCGGCAGGGGCCAGGAGTGCTTTTCAGCAACTCCATCTGGTGAGAAGGCTGTGGCCTTTTCTTTCTGATTCAGATCTGGCCACCATCATCCATGCTTTCATCACCTTGGGGCTAGATTACTGCAACGCATTCTGCATTGGGCTGCCTTTGATGACTGTTCGGAAGCTGCAGCTGGTGCAAAAGGTGGCGAGCCTCTGCATTCTGGGGGTGAGGCACTGGGAGCACATTACACTGTTGCCCCGAAGTCTGCACTGGCTTCTTATAGCTTTCTGGGCACAATTCAAGGTGCTGGTTTTAACCTTTAAAGCCCTAAACGGTCTGGGCCCCAGATAGCTGAGAGACCGCCTTTCCTTCCATGCCCCATTGTGGACTCTGCAATCAGCCAGGAGTGCCTCCCTGTGGATACCGTCCGTTAGTCTTGTTTGTACGACAAGGGCTTGCAGGGAGGTGTTCTTAGTTGCTGCCCCGATGCTATGGAACTCTCCTCCCTCAGAGCTTTGTTTGAGCCCGAGCGTATTCCGGAGGTAGTGTAAGACTTTCCTGTTTGTAAAGGTATTTAGTGGGCAGGGATAGGGAATGAAGGTTTGGTGGGTGAGTTTGGGATATGTAGGGTTGTGAGGGGGGAGCGTTGGATGTAGGAACTGGGGAGGTGGCATTGGGTGGGTTCTGTGGGGTTGAGTTTTTTTGTATTTTACTGTTTTATGGATTTTTTGTATATGTTTTTATATATGTTGTGAGCCGCCCTGAGTCTTTTTTAGGGAAAGGTGGGATAAAAATTTGAATGAATTAAATAAAATAAATAAAGGCATAATTACCATTTCAAAGACAGTGGCTTCAATCCTCAATTTCTGCATCTGCGCAAGCCCCTAACACTTCAAAGTGTGCATCAGTGCAGCACTCTGAGGACTGGAATATATATTCAAAATGATTATTCACTTGTGTATTTCCATAGAATCATAGAGGTGGGAGGGACACAAAGGTCATCACCTTGCATGATGCAGAATCTACCATACCTACATCATCCCACAATTTCATCCACAATCTCTTTTATGCAATAAATGGCAGCAGATAATCAAAGTAAAATAAACTTCCATCATCCAAGTACCACAAGCTGCTGCAATGTAAACTTGCTGGAGGCATCCCAGAGCCACTATAGCAGAGGAAGGGTCTAAAGAGCTGAAGCTATCCTGACCGAAAGGTGATTTGCTCAATGGCAAATGATTAGGGTATGGGAATAGCAGCAGGGATGGAGCTCAGGAACAGGCTGAAATTTGGTGCATCTTGATTTACATGTGGCCGAAAAGCAGTACACCATCCTTATTTTAGGCTGCTGTGAAACTTTTTTGTTTGAAAAGGCATTTGGTAAGCGGGGATAGGAGGCTGGTGGGTGGGTTTGGGGTAGGGACGTGAGGGGGGCTGGATGTGGGGAATGGGGAAGTGGTATTGGGTGGGTTGAGGAGTTCTTTAGGGAGGTTGTTTGTATTTTAATGTTTTTTTTAATCTTGTATGTGTTTTTATATATGTTTATGCTACATTATTTTGTTACCCTGAGCCTCTTGAGAAAAGCGTAGGATACAAATTTAAATAAAATAAATAAATAAATTTTAGTTGGGGCTAGAGATGGGGAGGAATGTCTGGATTTGGAGCGCAGTGGGAGTAGTGGGTGGGTGTCCCTTGCAATTGCTCAGGCACAAGCAAGGCCACATGAGCAGCTGCAGTCAGATCCTGGCGCAACCCCATGGCAGACAAAAGCCATCTTCACACAGTGGGGCAAGCGCACGGAGCTGGCCAGATGGTTGTAGGGAAGCCAGCCCCTGTCGGAGCCACCACCACAGTTGGGGAGGGCCACAGCGCCAGCTTCACAAGCGCGCACCCAGTCCTGCCCTGCTTCCCTCCCCCGGCCGGACCTAAAGCCCACCCCTGGCTGTGATGCCACTCAAAGCCCCACCACAGAACTCATCACAGGGAGCACAGAAGGGGTCTGTCAATACAGGTTGCCCCATCCTGGGCAGCCTTGTTGGCTGCTCTGTGACTCATGCTTGGAATTTTTCCAAGGACACATCACAGAGCAGTTAACAACTTGCCCTGCCCGGGACACACAAGCTACTGCATTACATGGCTCATTTGCCCAGGGAAGAATAAGTCTTCCCAAGGCATTGTAGCGTCCCCCCGTCCCATGTGGCCTCACCCTCTCTCTCTCTCTCTCTCTCTCTCCCTCTCCTGCCAAACAGCCAGCTGATGGCTCGGAAAGGATCAGTCGCTCGAAGCAGCAATAGGCGGAAGGTGGGGAGCAAGATTAAAAGGATCCATGGTGTGTTTCAAATTAGGTATCCTCCCAGCTGCTCGGCGTTGGAGGAGTAGATGCTGCGGAAGAGCTAGAAGTGGCAAGCATGACTTAGAAGAAGCACACTAGGACCCAGTAGTTGCAGATCAGTGCACACATGCAGGACAAGAGGGGAAGTGGCAGTTGGGGGCTCGAAACTGCAGTCTGGGGGAAACAGAATGGGAAAAGTTCAGCCTTTTACCCGGAGGCCAGGTAGGACATTATATGAATTAATTATTATTAATTATTATTATTATTATTAGCACTTGTATAGCACCAGCTGTGTACCTGGCACTTTACTGAACAATGAGATGGATGCGGTCCCTGCCTACGGCTTACAATCTAAAAGACTCGGGGGGCGGGGGGGTTAGACAAGGGACAAAACATTCAAGCGGATGTGAAGTCTCAGGTGCACGTGCTTGGCTTGGTTGCAGTCAGGGGGAGGGCAGACTGTAAAGGTTGAGAGGAAAGTTCTAGCAAGCGTCGGGGCAGGTGGCGAGGAAGAGGTGGGTTTTGAGGAGGGATTTGACAGGGGTGGCCCGCCCCCTAGGGCATCAGGAGCAATGGCCCCCCAGGCCGCCCGATGCTGAGTCCCCGCCGACTGGGGAGAAGAGGGCGGGGAAATCACACTGTCGGAGCCTGGACTCATGTGCAGAGCCAGCTCAAAGAACGTTGTTTGAAGTACTTCAGCAAGGTTCTTTGAGCTGCCTCAGAACATTTTCTCTCACACACACACACACACACACACACACACACACTAAGGAAGCCTTCCAGGGTCCAAAGGGAGGCATTCTCCCTTTATGCGGAATGGGCGCCTAGAAGTGCCGTCCATTCCGCTTAAAGGGACCCCGCAATGACATAGTGCAAGCAGGGGGCACTATTTCATTGCGGGGGCCAGGCAGGGGGCCAGTCCATACGGGTGCCTGGGTATGGGGGGGGGAGGTTGGGAGCTGCTGCTCACGCAGCTCCCAGCCTCCCCGAGTCCCTTGCAATCCAGGCCTGGGCGTGAAGCAGCGTGTGCGCAGGGGCAGCAGGAGGCTCGGCTCCTGCTGCTCCCGTGCGCACGCTGCTTCAAGCCCAGCAGGGACAGGAGGACAGCTGACTCGAGGTCAGGAAGGAGGAGGCGACTCAGGCTTGCGGCGAGGATGACCAATGAGGGAGCACGGACCCAGCCCGCGGTGAGTAAATTGCAGGGGGGGATGGAGACCTTCTGGGGGGGAGGGGAGAGCGAGGGGGGACCTGCTGGGGGAGAGGGGGGAGCGA
>QEPC01005101.1:823237-841126 GCA_003113815.1 Sphenodon punctatus | reverse complement strand
GAGCCTGGACAGAAGGGGAAAGAGAGGGGGTGGACCCACGAGGCACTTGCCCCACTTATTGCCAAGCCACTTATTTGTCCTTATTGTATTTCATGGTTTGCAGTCCAGCTCTCCAATTTACGATCATTTTGAGTTTTCCTCCTACCCTCCAGAGTGTTTGCAGTCCCTCCCAATTTTGTGTCATGAGTATATTCTCTATTCCTTCATCCAAGACATTAATTAAAATATTGAAAAGCAGCAGCTTCAGAGCCGACCCATATAGAACCCCTCTTGAAACAACCTCCCAGTCTAACATTGATGCATTAACTAACATTCCTTGCTTGTGATAATTTAACCAGTTACATGTCTACCTTTCAGTCATTCCACTGAGACCATATTTTCCCAACTTTCTTATGCACAGAGCAGCTTTGCCTTTCTTGTGTCATCTGTTAAGAATTCACCATTTTCACTGAGTAGCAGACCAGCCATTTCCTTGCTCTTTTCCCTCTGATGTATTTGTAGAATTCCTTGTTGTTGTCTTTAACATTTCTTGCCAGCTGCAACTCATTTCATGCCTTTGCCTTCCTTGTTTTGTCCCTACACTTTTATACTCCAGATTTATAAATATCCCTAGTTAATAGACTGTCCTTCCACTTTCTGTATGGATCCATTTTGATTTTCGAACACGTAAAAAAACTTCCTTGTGCAATGACATCAGTCTCTTACGATTCTGCCTATTTTTCCTTTGCATGGGAATAGCTTTTAGTCAGGATTCCAGTACAATCCCCTTTAGGAGCTACCAGCCCTTTTGAACTTCTTTGTCTTGCAGTACGTCCATCAATGACACCTTATCTACTAGTACTAATACACCAGATAGCCCCACGCATAGACACTCACCGTTCAGGTGGGGGAGGTCTCGTTCAAATAAGATGTGTGCTCCCGTGACCCATGCACCACCCACCCTGTCCCCGCACGAAGTACTCTGGGAAAATCCAGAGTGCCCCATGCAGGAATGGTGGGTGGACGGGGTAGTCATGTGTGGGACCGTTCATGTGAAGCGTCCCACCATGCACAGCATCCACACACCAGCCCCACGCAACGACCACAGGGCCCCCACACACTGTCTTTTGTAATAACACTCCTTGAATTTGTGAAAGTCTAGTTTTTTTGAAGTCGAATATCCTTAGTTTGCTGTTTTAGTGAATATCCTCCCTTAGAACTATGAATTCTATTATTTCATGATCACTTTCACCTGAGTTTCCAGCCACTTTCATGTTTGTAACCAGCTCCTCCCTAATGGTCAGCACAAAATCTAAAAAAGATGACCTCTAGTTGGTTTCCCAACCTTTTGAAGCAGAAAATTATCTTCTACATGTTAAGAACTTGCTAGACATTTTCTGCTTTGCTTGTATTATCTTCTACGTATTTTAATAACTTGCTAGACGTTTGCTGCTTTGCTTGAATTCACTGAAGCAATGGTTTGTCAGGGCAGCCAGGGAGAACTTGCGGAAGATTTAAAATGTGGATGAGTAGAATCATGATATTGAGGTTTTAGTAAACAGGGAGTTTTCCCAGACAGCTCGCACAAGCAGTATTTACACGAGCAGGTAATTACTGCATTTACTGGGAAACTCACAGTACTGCGTCTCGTGAAAAACAACCAAAGGTTTCTTATAAGGGATATATTTGCAAAATGTTTCAGAGAAAGCAAAGCAAACATAGTTGCAGACAGAAGTAAGGAAGCAGCTCAGGCAGCTCATGTTTTGAAAGCACACTGCTAGCTCCATGATGCAACTGACCTACTATTTAATTTTAAATTATTGTCTGATGGCCACTCTTTTGTATAACTCTTCAAAAAATATTTAATGTTGAAGAGAGCATAATGGGAAATAAAGTTATTCTTCTTACCTTGATGTCACTTTCCTGAAATAGCTTAGCCACTGGACCAAACAGCACCACGTCAAGCTTCCTAGGTTCAGTGTCACCTGGTAGAAGAAAATATTCCATGTGGTAGTAACGCCGCATTCTGGGAATGCCTTCTTCCTTGCCTTTAGATGTTTTCTTTTGCCGTTCCTGCTTTTGAGCTAGGAAAAAATATTGATATGGATTTAGAAAGTTTCAAAGAATCATAGAGTTGGACGGTACCTTGAGGGTCATCTAGCCCAACCCTCTGCTTGGATATAGGATAACTACAACATCCATGACAGATGGCTGTCCAGCCTCCTCTGTCTCCAGTGATGGAGAGCCTACAGCCTCCATAAGCAACTTGTTCCACTGCTGCACAGCTCTCACTGTTAGGATGTTTTTCCTGATATTTAACCAAAATCTACCTTCCTATAACTTGAGCCCATTATTTCTAGTTCTGCCCTCTGTAGCAATGAAGAACAGTTCCTTGCCATCTTCTCATATCCTGTTAGATATTTGAAGACTGCTAACATGTTTCCCCTTAATCTTCTCTTCGTGATGCTAAACATACCCAGTTCCTTCAGCCTTTCCTCATAAGACTTGCTTTCCAGATCCTTTTTCATTTCTTTGTTGCCTTCTTCTGAATTTTTCCATTTGTCAATGTCCTTCTTAAGATCAAGCTTCCAAAACTGAACATAATACTCCAGTTAAGGTCTGACCAGTGCTAAATAGAGTAGAATTATTACTTCCGCTAACCTAGGGTGTTTTTACACAAGACGGGGGGAGGAAGGGGGGAAGGGAGGAGTCCACCGTCAGTGCATGAAGTGGGTATGTGGGCATTATGCGTGGGCATTATGCGTGGGGAGGCGCTTCACATGGGTGGCCTCACACAGGGCTACCCCTTCCATTAACCGCTCACCCAGTCCAAGCGCCAGAGTGCCCCGTGCATGGACTGAGCAAGCAGTGTATGGGTCACAGGAGCACGCACCCTATGCACCGTATGCAAACAAGACCTCCCCCACTTGGACAGCGAGTGTCCATGCATGGGGGTATCTCATGTAAAAACACCCTTGGAGACAATGCAAAATTTCTGCAGCCACACCACATTGCTCTATCACAATCCCTAGATCTATTTCACATGTGCTATTATTAATAATAATTATTATAAGCATTTGTGCAGCGCCAGCTGTGTACCTGGCACTTTACAGAACAACAAGATAGTCGCGGTTCCTGCCTATGGCTTACAATCTAATAGACACTTTACACTTGTGTATTTTTCTTCCCAAAATGATTTTTTTTTACATCTAACTCACTTAAATTTCATTTTGTTGATTTCAGCTCAGATTTCCAGTCAATCAAGATTTTTTAAAATTCTAAATTCTATCTTCAAAAGGTGTTACGTTAGCACTCTCAGTTTTGTGTTACCTACAAACTCAGTACATATTCCCTCCTCTCCTTCATCGTGTTTAAAATACTATGAAGAATATTATTTTTTTTCCACTTGGGAAAACAATTCTCTCCAAGCCTGCCATTCTGACTCGTATGCATACATACTGCAATAGTGATAAGATGTGGCCAGGTCCTTGTGTAATAACTGGAGGGAGGAGGCTTAATAATAGTTGCAGTTTGGGGGGGTGGGGAGGGGGGAAGAGAGTCATTAACATTTCCAACCTTGAATTCCAACACTGAATTCAGTGAGGAGAAAACAATAATCAAATGATTAAAAAAACAATGAATACTTATTGCTATCATTGCTAATCTGCAAAAGGGACTGTACTACCCATGTGCAGTCCTATCCCATTCATATACTTCTATTCCACTGTAGAAATAGAGGTTACTTACCAGTAACTCTGTTCTTCGAGAGAGCTCCATGTATTCTCACTATTGGGATTCACTTCCTGCTTTGCAGGTACCGGAAAACCTTCTGTCAGCAGTATCCAGGCAGAAGATAGCCTGGAAAAATCTAGAACAAGGTGAGGGTTCCATCCCTCCCTCCCCCCTTCCGCTCAGAGGAAAGCGCAGGCTCCAGATCGAGCGAGAGCGGGAGTCTATAAAGGGGGCGGAGCCCTTGCCACCTCAGTTCCTTCCAATCCCGTCCCGGGAAGACCCAACGACAGGTACCTCCGAGACAGAGGAGAAGGTGGGCGGGACGTGAGAATACGCGGAGCTCTCTCGAAGAACAGAGTTAGTGGTAAGTAACCTCTATTTATTCTTTGAGGATCTCTGCGATTCTCACTACTGGGAGAGTGAGTAGCAGTAAAGTAACCTACCTCTAGGAGGAGGGAGACGAGGAGGTCAGTCAAAGAGAGACTGCAGGACTGCTCTTCCCACATTTGAGTCCAATCTGGCCGCCAGGTCTAAGGAATAGTGCTTGGTAAAGGTGTGCACTGAGGACCAAGTGGCAGCTTTGCAGATGTCCAGGATAGGGACCCCACGGAGATTGGCTAGAGTGCGCCCTAAGAGGGGAAGGGGCAGGTTTCCCCACTAGTTCGTAGCACCTCTGGATGCAGAGGAGGATCCATTTGGATAATCTTTGCGAAGTGAGGCGCACGCCGATTCGTCGTCCACCATACGAGATGAACAGAGCATCTGATGCTCTGATTAGGCAGGTGCGATCAATGTAGAAGGCGAGAGCTCGTTAGACGTCTAGTGTATGCAGCGTGCGTTCTGCTCGGGAGGCATGAGGTTTAGGGAAGAAAACAGGTAAGGAGATAGTCTGGTTCAGGTGAAAAGGAGTAATCTGGTTCAGGTGAAAAGGAGTAATCACCTTAGGGACAAACGAGGGGTCTGTCCTGAGGTCCACTTTGTCAGGGTGGAAGCGAGTGTACGGTGGGGATGCGCGGAGAGTTCTGAGACCCTTCTGGCCGAGGTGATGGCAAGCAAGAAGGCTGTCTTTAGGGACAAAAGTTCCAACGAACAGGTGGCCATAGGCTCAAAGGGGGGTTCCATGAGCCTAGTCAGGACCAGATTGAGGTCCCACTGAGGGGCAGGCTGAGAAACCGGTGGAAACGAGTTAACCAGTACCCTATTTGAAGAATAGGGGAAGAGTGGGCGTTGTCTGGCCTTATAAGAGTAGGGGGTAGAGGTCTGGTAGAAAGGCCTCTTCTTATTAGACCTGATTACACCTGTGGACCTGGCAGTTTGACACATCTCCTTGACCTTTTTCAAGGTCTCATCGGTAGAGGTTGCAAAGAGCCCTTCCCCATCGAAGGGGAGGTCCTCAATGCGGGTCTTGTTCTCAGGAGCGAGGGCAGTGGAGCGCAGACATGCATGTAGTATGAGGGTGAAAGCCGAAGCCATGCCCCTTATGTTGGAGTCAGCAATGTGCATGTTTGCTGTCAACTGGAACTGCGCTATTTGCATGCCCTCTCTCTGTAAGGCAGGACCTGGGCGGGGTCAGAAGCTCTGCCTAACTGTGACCACAACCAATGTTGGTAGCCGCAGAGGGCGGAACCATAGTTGGCAGCTTGCAGGGAGAGTGTCTCCGAAGAGAAGATTTTCCTGCCCAAAACATCTAGGCGTCTCCCTTATTTATCTGCGGGGGATGTCTGGATATCACCGGCCCTAGATTTTAGAGAGGCCTCTGCAATGACCAAGGAGTTCGGGGCCAGGTGCTTGTAGAACATGGATGCTCCCTCCATGGGAATTGCGTATAAGGAGTCTGCCAACTTGTTTGTGGGTTGGGCGGAGGAGGGTTTGGCCCAAACCGCCTTAGCAGGTTCGAGGAGCTGATCCAGCATGGGGATCATGATTTGGCCTGAGTCCCCAGGCCCCAGGATGCTGAAGACTGGCCCTGACTGGGCTTTCTTGATGACCCTAGTCGGTAGTTTAAGCAGGGCCGCGACCAGGCGCCGTAGCACGACCTGAAAGGCCTTGTTGTCCTCAGTGGAGAGGCTACACCCAGGGTCAGTAATGGTGTCAGGGGGTGGAGGAGATATGGTCTCATCCTCGTCAGTCTGGGAGGATGAGGAAGAGACGGAGGCCGAGCATTTCGATAGGGCCTCCGCTTCAGAAGGGGCAGCAGGGGTAGTCACTGCCCCGGTGTTAGCTCTAGGTGACTGGGGGATGCCTAGGAGCATGTTCAGCAGGGAAGGTTCCGCAGGTGGATCTAACCTTGCTTCTGCGGCGATCCACTGTAGTGACCCCCTCTGTGGCTCCGGTACCGCTGGTGCCGGCAGTGCACGGCATTCTTCCCGAGGCTGGTCTACCTGTACCCTTGAGTGGGTCTTGGGGTGAGTCTTGGGGCCTGGACACCGTTGCCGACGGCGGCATTTTCGGCAGTGCGGGAAGTCTATACTGCATGGCCCGGGCCTGCGTTTACTCCAGGAGGAAGAAGTCCCTAGCGGAAGGGTAGGGGGATCTACTCCGAAAACGATACGGAGAGCCTCAGCGTTCATACCCCTGGTACCGGCTGAATTCCTGGTGGTACCGTGCCTCTCTGTGCGGGGAGCAGAAGGAGCAGGGAGATCAGGAACGTAGATCCCTGTAGGCGCGGGGGCGACTGTGGGCAAAAAGAACACATTCCCTATGCTCCCGTCCTGGCAATCTTGAGCGGGATCGGTGCATCTGTTGTGAGCGCGCATGCGGTGAGGCATAGACTAGTTCCTCGCACTCAGACAGTCCCGGGCTTCTGGCACTAGGTGGCGGTACCGGGGTCTGGTCCCGTTGTTGCAGTACCGGGCTTCGTTCTCTTGGCTGGGGTACGGGGCTACGGCCCCTTGGGTGCGGTACCGGGCTTCGCTGTGGTAGCGGGTGTCTGTCCCCTGGCAGTGGTACCGGGCTGCGGGCCCCTGGTGAACTTCGGGGCTCCGGCTGAACTGGGCCTATGAGATGCGTCACGACCAGTTCCGAGAAGACTGTCTGTACCTCTACGGTCCGGGAGACGGTAGCATCGGCGCTGAGGGAGAGCTTTTTCTTCTTGTAGTGCCGCCCACTGGTGCTTGGGGTGCCTTTCCTTGGTGCTCGGGGCCACGGTACTGCTGGTGGTACCGCTGGCGGTTGCGTCCGGTACCCCTGGTGCGGGCTGGGGTACAGGCATCGTGGGGACCATCTCTGTCGGACGCAGAGACGTGGCCTGTGATGAGGCCGGTAAATCCATGGGGCGGTGCCCGGCCGAGAGGGATATAGGTCCGTCCTCGCCCCCCTGAAGTGCCCTCTTGGTGAGGAGTTCTTGTAACCTCAGGGCCCGTGCCTTTCTCGTTCGGGAGGAGAGGACTGTGCAGTGCGAGCAAGTCCTTGTGATATGTCCCTCTCCCAGGCAGGACAGACAGAGGTCATGGGTATCGCTCACCGAGAGCGTGACAGGGCAGGAGGCACACCGCTTAAAGCCTGGTTGCTTGGGCATGCTTTGTAGAGTCGATGGAAGGTCCCGGAGGGGGAGACCCCTCGGGGTGGGAAAGGTCGCTCTCAATTCGACTTTTCTTTTCTCTTTTCCGTTGTTTTTATAGTTATAAAATTTACCAGAGAAGAGGTTCTCCTCTGTATGGTAAATGTGCTGAGCTCGTGCTGAATAGCACGGAAGGTCTTCCAAACACGACGTGGTTGGAAGGAACTGAGGCGGCAAGAACTCCACCCCCTTTATAGACTCCCGCTCTCGTGTGATCTGGAACCCGCGCTTTCCTCCGAGCGGGAGGGAGGGACGGAGCCCTCGCCTTGTTCTAGATTTTTCCAGGCTATCTTCTGCCTGGATACTGCGGACAGAAGGTTTTCCGGTACCTGCGAAGCAGGAAGTTAATCCCAATAGTGAGAACTGCGGAGATCCTCGAAGAAGAACTATGCTGGTTTTGTTGCAAAGATGTCCTCTATGTTGTGAAGAAATGGTCCATGTCTCTAACAACACTATTGCCAGACATGTAATCGATTCTATTATTGGAAATACTAGTTCACAGGTAAGGATGTGTATGAAAGCTAGCCAGGTGTATTACAAGAGAAACTACAATAAATACTTGACAAGTGGATAAGAAACAATTAGTGATTAAAGAGTTTTACTAAAATTTAGATGCAATCTTGCCAAGCTCACAGGGACAGAATTCTGGAAAACCTGCAGTGAGCACAGTAGAAGAAATTAGCAAAAAATGAAAATACTTCAAACAAGTGCCTGCCCATGTCCTTTTAGTTATAGGGATATATTGCACAGTACCCCTTTAAGGAAAAATCATTCTATTACACCATGTTACAGATGAAGAACCAAGGCCTACAAAAGTCATCTTGTTCAAGGTCACACAACAAAGTCTATGGCAAGGCAGAAAATTGAACCAATAGCTTTCAGTTCCCAGGCAAACAGTATGACCCTGTCTTACTACTCCTTGAAGATTAGCCACTCACTGTAGCTCTAATGACCTCAATAATGCTTCACTGATTTAGACTCTCTGAGGCTGTGACTTTCAAATAATGCATAAACAGTTATTAGTTCTCCAGATTCACCTTGTGTTTTGCTTTTAAGTCGGAAGGTGTCTCTGCACAATAGGTTAGCCATTGCACAACTATTGCACAACTCTTAGCCACTGAGTGCAATCCTGAATAAGGGGGTTAATGCACACATAAATTGTGTGCTGATGTGCTGCACTAGACTTAAGTGGGTGTTAAATCCTCTCTCTCAGTGAGAGGGTACAGTATTGTCACACTCCTTGCCCATGCCATGTCACCACCACCCAGAGCCCAGAACAACCCGCCCCTCTGCATGATTAGCCCCTAAGTGTGGTCCAACCACTTGTAAATATGCTCCCAGGTTAGAGGTGTCTTCCACACTTCCATGTTACAGGCAGCAGCCCACTGGCCACGTTTATGTTGCACAATAATGCGCCTACTTAAGTCTAGTGTGGCACCGTGGTATGCAACTTGAGTGTGTGTAACTCCCTGCGCACCTGGAGAAAAGAGGATTGTGCCCAATGTTTTCTTCTCATGACAGTTCAAGAAAGAACATACCCTATATCTATCCTTAAGGCTAAATAATACTGCAACATTTTTTTAGAGCAGAATGCTCACTGAAATCAGTGAGGGCCTCACTTGTGGTTGCAGAATTATAAGTAGTCTGTACCAGCAATAAACTGAACAGAAGATGAAATTTATTACTAGAGACACATGAAATATTCATCATCCAAAATTAGGCAAGTTTCAATAACAACAATAGACTCATGACAAACATGCTAGAATGGTCTCGGAGGTTTACTGACTGTTTTGAGCAAAGAACAGGCCCAATTTATGATTTCACTTTGAAATCATGCAACATTAATAGTTTCACATGATCTTGACCTGAAACCAACTGAAGTTTAGAAGTCACAACTAAATGTCCCTTAGAGATTCTGGTTTGCTTCATACACACCCAAGTGATTGATTACACAAACCTCTAATCCTCACAGTGAAAGATGCAAGTATGAAGACAACTGTTAAAATCCACTGAGAACGCATTTTGATCTTTGTTAAAGCCTGGCCCATGTAGCAATATGCATGCTGACCTGTTTGGCATCTGAAAAACCTGCAGCATTATTTAGGGGTATAATTTATCACTAAGAAACAACAGTCCCAATATTAAATCAAAATGAATTTGTATCCAAAGTAAACTGGGTGTTTTTAAATGAGCCGGGGGGGGGGGGGGTTCTGTGGCAGCTGAGTGGCACGGCTGTAGGGCACCCATACACCTGAAGTGTGTAGGGAGCACTTCACGTGGGCGGCTCCCAGCACGGCTATCCTGAGACAGCAGAGGCGACCACAATACATTCGGCAGGCCCCGCACAGAGCACTCCTGATTTTTCAAGGAGTGCATGGTCAAGGGTTGCCGCTGCGTGGATTGCAGGAGTGCACCTCCCCATACACCACCTTCGCACGAGCAGTTGAATGTGTGGTGGGGGGGGGCATGCATGGATGCATATCGTTTAAAAACACCCATTGTCATCTCCACAGCTGTATAAGCACCGGTAATTGCTTACTGGTCCTGAAAATTTAAAAACCTCTTTAATGGGGGCATCCTCCATCACTGAATTTGGTGGGAACTGAGCCACTGACTTTAATGGATGGAGCACTGCACCCTGAGTATGCTGTAGGGGTGGGGATTAAAAGAAATCTGTGAAATGAGCAAATGACAAAGAATTTGCTAAAGAGAATTTTAAAGCTGTAATAAACAGAGACATTACAGTTACAGGAGCATTAAAATTCAAAGATTTAATAGTACCAAGGCTAGCCCCTTCCTTCAATCACCATTTATTGAACTTGTAAAGGTGCCTGCAAGAGATCTGAAAAACATAAACAGAAGTGGTTCAGCCTGGTAGCAGCCAGGCTGCACTACTGGGTGTTGCTGCATCCAATAAATCTTTAGCCTGATCACGCCTAGAGTCCAACCTTGACCGCCACGCTGACCACTGGGAGTTACGTATGTGGGGAGAGGAGGGTTGTGTTAATCTACTAATGATTGGCCTGGAACCCAGGGGTGGCTGGTGGCTTTTTAGCTGTTCGGCCCGCCGGTGGCATAGCCGCCAGTGGGCGGAGCCAGAGCAACAGTCGGCGGAGCCAGGGCATAACCCAGCAGCCAGGAGTTCCCAGGGTTAACATCTCCGCACTCACCACCTTGCGGGCGGCTCAGCAGGCGGAACCGGCGCTGACTCCACTGTCTCCAGGGCGCTCAGAAGCCCTGCCGCTTCCTGAATCCTTCCGATCCATCATCCCAGGCTAGGCGGAGGGGAGGTTGTTTTTTTTTTAAAGTTGTCCATGTGTCCCCACGGAGCCAGGAGGACGCGCGAGCAATTTAAAAAAAAACAAAAAACAACCAGTTGCTTGAAGAGCATGCTGCTGCCTTGCCGCTCCCCCCCAGCGGCGAATTGGCAGCACAGGGGGAAGTGGCAGCGCCGGGAACTGGAAGGAAGGCGCGTGGGCTTTCAGACTGAGTGGGGAGGAGCGCACGCACGCGCGCTGCTCCCTACCCAGTCCCCCGACCAAGCTATCTCGCCAGGGCTGTCAGCCCGACAGCCCTGGCGAGATCTTCCATTGCGCCCATTGAGCGCAATGGAAGGCTGTAACCCCTCCCTCCACAGAACGTCCCATATGTGCTGTAGATGGAGGAGTTCAGTCGCCCAAATCGCGTTTTCCATAGGAAAACGCTTTGGGCAGCTGAGCTGCTGAACCTTTTTGTCCCTTCGGGGACCCCTCCCTCTCCCAGCGGAGTGGGTGGGTCCCCAGGGGAAAAGAGTTCAGTGACAGCTACAGCAGCCTCTGCAGCAGCTCAGAGGCTGCTGTAGCTGTCATAAACGGCAGCACGTTTTGTTTGTTTTTTTAAAAAACTGTTAAAGTCGCGGCGATGCCCCTGCAGGGCTTTGGGGGGCACCGCTCATTATGCCCTGCAGGGGGAGCCGCACCTGCTGGAACCATTGACTTGCTTAACATTGGCTACTAAACAGGCAGCAAGGGTAAAAAAGAACTCTGTTTCTGCTACACTTTATACAGACTCTTGACATCATTGTCATCCCCTGAACATCTGGTATGTAAACTGTCTGTAAAATTAGCAATTTCAGCAAGGCCGGTGTGATGAAATAGAAAAGGGTAAAGACACCGTCATACAACTAAAGCTAGAAGGGTTATAACTGGACTAACCTCCTTTCTGTAGGTAGGTAAGAATTTATTGTTGGCCAAAGGCCATAACAAACAGTACAAATAGTACAGAACTAAAATCAGAACCAATAAAATCTCCTTTACCCTTACTATGCATAATGTAATATAATATTAGTATAACATTGTAACAATGTATTACCAGTAAAATTCAAGGAGATACAACTCAGGTATTGCCCTGATCAAATTACATATCATCAGGTTCAGAATATGACTGATCCCATTTATAACGATTTGCTGTAAATCACCACAATTAATAAAATTTGGGTTTAACATAACCTAAAGAAAAACCCTTGGAAGAGAATGAACCCTCCCCATCAGCGTATACAAGGCCTTTCTACTCTCCCCGCTAGTCTTCTTATCCTACTAATTTCAGCTAATCTGGCAAAGTTTGCAACAGCTCTATTTATTGTAGGATTAGAATTGGACCAAAAAAAATAATAATTACAGGTAGTGCCCTAATTCTCTTTCCCCTCTAGCCACGTATCCACAAATTTGGATCTTAAAATTTCATTAAAATGGACAATCAAAAATATAATGTGCTAGATCTTCTACCTTATTTAGTGTGCAGCCTTCTTTCTGTAGCTAGTTTCCCCAAGTTGTTTAGGTATTTTGTACATGCCACACAGGCTGAGAGAGAATTAATGGCTAGTACCTACATGTAAGCCAGAGAGGGACAGCCAGTGAGATTGTAAATGTGCAGGTTACCAAGTGTGGGACATCAAGCATTTCCAGACTTTTCACAGAGAAAGAGCATGTCCGGCTTTGATCATCTGGGGTTGGGTGACCACCTCCACCTACATCTGGGCTTTCAGTTCCAAAGCTGCTTTCAGAGCGTGTGGCTTCTATCTCTCTTTCCTGCTCTTCCTCTTCTTCCTCCTCCTCCTCCTCCTCTTCTTCTTCCTCTGCCCCCTCTGTATTTGTCTGCTGGGCATCCTCTTGCTTTTTCTTCACCATCTTAAGTAACAGCTACCAGCACCTTGGGTTTCTGGCTGTAGAAGAGAAGAGAACACCAAGCGCTTATCCCAGCACTGCTGGTACACATGGAATAAGTGGGCAAGGGGTAGATAAAGGGATACAGGAAGATCTCCTAGTATTTCCCACTCAGAATTTTCTTTTAAACTAACATCAGATTTATAATATCTAGTGATTCATTTGTGGACACAAGAGAAAAGCCACACAAAGGTCTCCAAGCTGCAGTATGCCACCAAGGCAAACAGTGGGTTATAAGCCAGGACCAGTGTTCACTGCCTTTTGCCATGGGGAAAAGGCTATGAACACAGGTCCCTGGTCATAAACCTTTGCAACGGATAATGCAAACCACAGAAACAATACAGAGAAGCATTCTGTGGCTGGAAAGTTATTAAACTTTTAAGCAAGAGACCTGATTTCTGGGGAACTTCTATCAGCAGGCTGAAAGAGATTAAAATAATTTCTCTTGCTTCCTCAGCCCACATATCAATCACTAGGGCCTTGCTCCTGCAAGCACTGATGCGCATACTTACTTTATAAATGAAACACGGGAATAAACCCTTGCAAAACTGAGGCCTAATGCAGTGAAACATAGCACTGCTGTAGCTTTCTGCGTTCACCGTACTCCCATGTTTTCAAACAAGATGCTACCCTGCATGGCCACCCAGGAGCCACAGAGCTGACCACCCATCTGAAGGCGGAGCGGCCAGATGCATGCTCTTGTGAGCCATGGAACACCCACTCATGGCCACGCATGGAGCAATGCCAGGAAATTCAGAGTGCTCCATGCAGGCCAGCCAAATGTATGGGGACCACTTCTGTGGCCTAGATTGCCATGCTAGGAACAACCCTTTGAAGTGCTCACTCCACCCATGTGGGTGTTCCACAGTAGTGCCACTCAGTGGCCACCGCCCTCCCCACCTCCCATTGCCTTGCTATTTAAAAACACCCACTGTGTAGACATGAACTAATTCATCCCCACAAGACTCCCAAGAGGTAGGGGTCAATAATATCATCTTGTAGCAACAGGCTTGAGGAGTTATATTTTATTTTAGTTCTAATTACAAACAAATCATTAAGAGATGCCTTTTCTAGCGGTTTTGTTTTTATGTCAGTATTGGATGATGTGTGATTTGCGAAGAGCTTTTGTATCTTTTAGGAAGAAAAACAGCTCAAGAAATGTAGCCAAAAAAAATCGTTGTTAATAAAGCAGACCTTGTGAACTCGTGAAATAAAACTTCATTACAAAGGCAGTGGGAGGAGGGAAGGGGAGCGTCCAAGCTACCTCCTTAGGATCCGCGGGCTAAAAGGGGTTCAATCTGGTCCATTCCCCTATCGGGGAAGTAGAAAATGCATGCAAACCAACACCCCTCTTTCCCCCCCAGATTAGGCTGGCTGCCTAATCTGGGGTGCAGACCTCAGAGCTTAACTCATAAATGACCCGGGAAAGGAAAGTGCAAGAAATGAGGGGAGCTGCCCTCGTAGAGCCAAAGGGAGAGCTTCCCTGTGCTCCTCCCTCCAAGAAGCTGGAGGGGAGAAGGGAACCCAGCGCCGTAGTAGTCACAGAGGAACCTGCTCCGCTGTACCTGAGGCGCCTGGTCAGCGAATAGCCTGGGCAGTCCCCGCGCGCTCAGTCCCGGGAGCAGGACTGCTGCAGGCGAGAAGGTTCCAAACTCCAACACTCTCGCACGTTCAGAGCGTTCGAACTCGGTCTCCATCCGCCACTCCAAAGAGTCCGGCTCAAGCGGCTACCTCCCCCAGGAGAGACTGGGCAGCCCCGGACGTCTGAGCTGCAGCCTTGATTGCTTGGCACAGGGATCCCGGCAGGTTGCTAAGGGAGTTGTTTGGTTGTGAGTGCTTTCATCCAGCCCCTCGCTGCTGATAGAGGGGCTTGGCTGCGCGTGCTTCCTGGCAGGGCCAGGGAAAGCTCGATCGGGTTGAGAGCTCGCTCTCCGCGCTGTGTTGCTCGGGCTGCTGGCGCCGGGGCTTTCCTGACAGGCTTTGCAAAGCGCAGCACGCGCTGTCTGTCTCGCCCTACAGTTTTGTCCTCTGTATTGAAATTGTGTTTTAATCAAATAGTTGATTAAAAATAAAAGAATTTCCATACACAGTATTCTCTTTCTTTCTTTCTTTTTAAATACTTCCTTCAGCCTCCTATTTTTTTTTCACCACCACCCCTTTTCCTTTTTAGCAAGTGGTTTATGGTAATAGGGCTGTAAGTGTGATTTCTCCTCATCATGGCATTTACTTTGAAATTATGCCTGATGATGTGGAATTGTATGTTCTAATAGGTAATAAGGTATTACTAGGTTAGCCTTCTATTTCATAAGTTCTTTTATGTATGAAAATATATATTAAAATCATATAAGCTTTGATTGGGTGAGGGGTGTTTATTTAAACCTTTGGCCAAAGCATTTAAGGCAAATATCTTTTCCCTGATGAGTGAGCTTGTAAAGGTTGTATTTGCATAAACATTTACATAAACATTTACCCAATAACTTACTACCCAACAAATACTACCCAACAAATACTGTTGGAAGCTGCCCCGAGATGCCATTGGCATAGGGGGCAGCATATAAGTGCAATAAAATATATAAATCATGGATGATTTTTAAAAATATTTTTTTCTTTTTCTTTATGGATGTGATACGTCGTCATGTACACTTGCGTTCTCAGAGGTTAAACTGTTCTTTAGTTAAATGCGAGCACCTGGGCTGTAGGAGGCACACCTCCCCCCCCCCCAAACATCATGGGGGAGGGTCCCTATCCTTCACCTGGCTATGCTTGCTAGTAGTGCTAGCAGCAGCGGGACACGGATTGGGCTGGGAGATAAAGCTGTTTATTTACAAACAATAGAATACCTCCCCATGGGAGTGATCAGAAGGTTGCTGCCTTGTAAAGAAGGTTGTTCAAGATGGCTCCCAACATTCTCACTAGTCTGGGTTGTGCATGCTCGCCCTATCCAAATAATAGACCACATGATGGTCTTGAGCTCCTCTACTATAAAAAGCGCTCTCCCTCTCACAATGACAGTTCCTTCCAACCCTTTCTAGGAATATAAGAAAATTCCTGGATCATGCGGAGCTGGAAGGGTGGGTGTTGTGAGAATGTTGGGAGCCATCTCAAAGAACGTTCTTTACAAGGTAGCAACCTTCTGTTCTTTTTCGAGTGGCTCCTCACATTTTCACAATTGTCTAACTTACTTATACAATGGCCATTTTTACACAGAACTCCTTATATTCCTAGAAGGGGTTGGAAGGAACTGTTATTGTGAGGGGGAGAGCACTTTTTATAGTAGAGGAGCTCAAGACCATCACGTGGTCTATTATTTGGATAGGGCGAGCATGAACAACCCAGACTAGTTGTGAGAATGTTGGAAGCCATCTCGAACAACCTTCTTTACAAGGCAGCAGCCTATCTCCAGCTGCTAGCACTACTAGCAGGCAGAGCCAGGTGAGGGATAGGGACACACACACCCCATAATGTGTGTGTGGGGGGGGAGGTGTGCCTCCTACAGCCCAGGTGCTTGCATTTAACTAAATAACAGTTTATTCTCTGAGTACACAAGTGTACATGATGATGTATCACATCCATAAAGAAAAATAAAAAAATATTTAAAAAAAATTAAGTTAAAAAAGGTCTATAGAAAATGTAAATATGCCTTTAAAGCTCAACAGGACTTAAAATGAAAAGATAGTACAAGGGGGATCCACACTAGCTTTTCTCAACAAGTTGAGAATTTGATACAAAAGCATTGTATTATAACTCCAGGGAAGGCATAATATGAAACCATGCATAATATTTCAAAGTATCTGATACCTAGTAAAAATTTGAAATACAATTCTGGAAGAGAGAAATTAACAGGGGTAGGGACAAAAACCGAGGAAGCATCTTCTGAACAAGTGATTTGAACAAACAAATCTAGATAATCATCATCATAAAAAATCTCCCCATTCATATACTATCCATCATGATTTCTTTGAAATGTAATTGACTGCCAATGCAGCCAAGCATTATCCATTATAAGTATTTGTTCGGTAGTAAGTTATTGGGGAAAAATTTATGTAAAAACAACCTTTACAAGCTCACTAATAAAGGAAAAGATATCTGTCTTAAATCCTTTGGCCAAAGGTTTAAATTAAAAAAAACAAACACCCCTCACCCAATCAAAGCTTATAATAATAATCACTTTATTTCACGTGACCATAGGTCATTGTGGACAAACAAAGAAATCACAAAAATACACAAACACAAGCACAAGTCATCCAAAGGGGATGGCCCAACCCACTTTACCAAATTTTAACACACACACACACCCCGTCAAGCTGCAGGATAGACACAGTACCCACATCCTTGAACTCAAGGGTTCATATTTAAACTGTAAGAAAAGAACTCTCCGATCAAGAGCTAATATCAAGAATTTCATCACAGCTTGTGTTATTTGGGGGGACGTATCCCTTAAGGCTATCTCTAACAAACATGAATCAGATCTTTCTGGAAATTTTCCCCAAATGGGAGCTAGATGTTCCTTACGCAGATTATCATACAGATGGCACTGAAATAAAATATGTTGGCGAGATTCCACAAATTCCGTATCAAATGGACAAAGACGATTTTCATACGAAGTACCACAGAAACGTCCCTCCAATACTTTGGAGGGCAGTGCATTGGTACGAGCACTTAGAAACAAATGCTTTGCCCAAAAAGTGGAGGAAGATGAAAGATAATTTGCCATTTTCCCAATCTCTGGTGCCCAGTGCCTATAACCAAGTATGTGCGAGGAGCTATCTATTTTAGAAAAGGCCTCCTGCCTTTCTATATCGCCGATACTTTCAAGAATCTCAGATCTGGCACTGTGAATATTCTTATTAACAAAATAATTTTGGTGCAAACCCCAACCTAAGCAGATAAATATCAATAGCTATAACCCATTTGTTCCTAAAAGAGTCTTCCATCATGAGCTTACAAAGTCCGGTATCATTATTAGTTTTAGAAATTTTAAGCCAAAGTTTAAAGGAGAGCTTCCATGCTGCTCTTAACCAGCTCACTAGACCAAACTCCAACCTGGCAGCTGTCATTGGGGTGCCCCTAGGGATCCTAAACAAGCTATCTCAAAGCTTATATGATTTTAACATATATTTTCATACATAAAAGGACTTATAAAATAGAAGGCTAACCTAGTAATACCTCATTACGCATTAGAACATACAATTGACGCTGGATTGATAGCAGTAGGGGAGGAGCGCGTGGGGACGGAGGTCCCGTCTGGTTCATCTTTGTGGGGAGAGTTTCGGGAAGTGACGCCGGCCGATGCGGCGGATGTCCTGGGGTCTGTGAGGGCCACGTGTTGTGAACTGGATCCGTGCCCGTCCTGGTTAATAAAAGCTTCCAGGGAGATGTTGGGGACGGTGCTGACGAGGGTAGTGAACGCGTCCTTTC
>QEPC01005101.1:805090-819139 GCA_003113815.1 Sphenodon punctatus | reverse complement strand
GAGACTGCAGGGCACTGAGACTGCAGTCTTGGTAAACACCGAGACTGCAGGGCCTGAGTCGGAGGAACTGCTTGAGGGTATGAACTGAATTTAGGAGACAGATCCAGGAACTGGAAAGGGCCCACATAAAAATTAGCTGTGGACCTCATTTGGCCTCGCAGGCCAGAGGTTCCCCCCACTCCTGAATGATATAAAGAAGGTGGTGAATTCTGTACATCAGTACTTGCCCAAGATTATGTCATCTGTGCCTTTGTCATCCTCCTCCTCCTTTATCCACTGCTGGATGAAGGCGTTCTTCCGGGGGGCTACCATGGAGAGGGCATTCTTGGTGGCCGCACCAAGGCTGTGGAACTCCCTCCCAGCAAAGGCACGATTGGCCCCGGATCTCCCCTCTTTTAGATGATCTTGCAAGACCTGACTCTTCCATCAGGCTTTTGGCGAGTGAGACAGGTTGGGTGGGAGAGTTTTTGTTTTATGTTTATATTTTTATGGCTTCCCCCTTAAAGTGGTTTTCTATTTATATTTTATATGTTTTATATTTTTGTTTTAAATTAAGTCACCCCGAGCTGCTTTACAGAAGGGGCAGGGTATAAAATTGTATAATAAATAAATGAGTCACCACAAGTTTGTGTCTTGAGCCTTTGTTTGCCACTGAGTACCCACAAACGTCTTGAATTCATCCATCTATCTGGTGGCGGGTCAGTTCCCTAATCTTTCTCTTTTTCAAGGAATTTATTCAAGGCTTTCTTTGTTGTAATATTAAACAGAGCCCCAAATTATAGAGGGCTCTACAGTTCATTCAGATATGGAGTTGCCAATTTACTCAGAGTTTGGAAGTGAGGGGCATGGAATAAGGGTCCTTGGTCACACCTAAATGAGAGATAGGCCAAAGTTGCAAAATCTGGATTTGATTCTCGCTTAAAACTTCTGTAAAAATGTAGGGAACAGAGGAGGTCAATGATTCCATGTCCTGCTTGCTTCCGCATGGTGTTAAGCTGCAAACACCATTGTCACGGTCAGACCATTACCTTGTGAGGGCCCAGTTCCCTGCCAATCTGTGCCCCCATCAGGGTGGAGCAGTTTGGATGGTCTACCCCCAGAGACTAATGAATCCAATAGGATTCCAGATCTCTCTGAAGGATTTACCTGCTGACCTTGACGGTCTCCCTGTCAATGGCCTGGTTGATCTGTGGTATTATGCTACACTGACCTGGGCCATTGACACAGCGGTACCCAGGCATCTGTTTCCTCTGTGGAGGCAGCACAGGTCTCCCTGGTGTACAGAGGACCTGTAGCTGCTTAAGCGAGATGGTAGTCAGAGCACAGGTAGCACTCGACTCATGCCAAAACTGACTGACTGTGGCATAGACTGTTTTTTAAGGACTATGTTGTGGCTGTGGCAGCAGCGGCAAAAGCTTTCTTCACTGCCCGCGTAGCATCAGCAAAGTGCTGTCCAGTGAAGCTCTTCCATGTGATGAATACCTATTCAACCCTATCGGTTCCCACCTGCAGTTAAGAGTCATTAACTGCCCATTGTGGCGAGTTTGCTACCTGCTTTGCAGATAACGTCGCACATATTGGGTCAACGTGGGTACTGCTAGTTTGGGTGCAGAGTCAGAGTTTGGGGTTGGGGAGGCTCAGTCTTGTCAGGTTTGTTTGGATCAGTTTCAGTTAGCCTTGTCTACCAATGCAGAGGCTGTGCTTGGAGTGCTGCGGGTGACCAGTTGTGAACTGGATCCATGCCCATCCTGGCTGATGAAAGGTAGTCAGGAGACATTACGGTCGTTGCTGGCTGGGGTTGTCAGTGCCCCCCTTCAGGAGGGCAGGGTGCATGACAGCTTCAAAATTGTGGTTGTCCATCCCCTGCTCAAGAAACTATCTCTTGATGTTGACTCCACTGCCAGCTATTGCTCTGCCTCTAACCTTCCCTTTTTAGGGAAGGTTACTGAACAGGTGGTTGCCTTGCAGCTCCAGGCACATCTCAATGCTATTGGATTCCTGGACCCATATCAGTCAGGCTTTTGCCCCGAACATGGCACAGAGACTGCGCTTGTGGCCTTGATTTACGATCTCTGCTTGGAAATCAATAGGGGGAATTGTACCCTGTTGCTATTGTTATATCATTCAGCAGATTTTGATACAGTTGATCATGGGGTACTGTTGACATGGCTGCGGGACCTGGCAAGGGTGTGCAGGACCACTCTTGAGTGGTTCTGCTCATTCCTTGCTGGGAGGATCCAGAGGGTGGTGATAGGTGGTGGCTCATTGTCCCCTTGGGAGCTTCCCTTTGTGGTCCCACAGGGTTCCATCTTGTCTCCACTCCTGTTCAATGTGTATCTGAGGCCCCAGGTGAGATTGTTTGGAGATTTGAGCGAAGTGCCATCAGTATGCTAATGACACCGAACTCTTTTTCATCTGACCCAGGTCCTGCAGTCTAGGTGCTTACCCGGTGACAGGCTACCACTAGGGACTGGATGTGGGCGAGCCGACTGAAGCTGAATCCAGATAAAATCAAAGTGACGATGGTTGGCCAGCCATGTGGCCTGGGGGGGCATAAGAACCCCTGTTATTGATGGGATACAGCCTCCCTTGATCACTCAGGTTCACAGCCTTGGGGTGCTCTTGGATCCACTGCTGTGACTGGATTTCCAGTTTGCAGTGGTGGCTAGAAGTGCTGTTCACCAATTTCATCTGGTGAGAAGGCTTCAACCTTTTTTTTTTAAAAAAAAAATCAGACACGGAGCTGGCCACCATTGTCCATGCCTTCATAACCTCGAGGCTAGACTATTGCAGTGCTCTCTATATGGGGCTGCCCTTGATGACTGTCCGGAAGCGGCAGTTCATGCAGACGTTATGCAGCAGTAGTCTGCCTTCTTTTGGGGGCCAGTCACCAGGAGCACATTACACCAGTGCTTTCCTAAAAAGGGAAGGTTAGAGACTGGCTGATAGCTGGCAAATGAGTCAGTGTCAAGTGATGGTTTCTTGAGCAGAGGCCGCACCACTGCCTCCTTCAAACATTCTGGCACTCTGCCCTCCCAAAGGGAGGCACTGATCACCCCCGCCAGCAGTGGCCCTAGTGTCTCTCGGCAGGCTTTCACCAACCAGGAGAGGCATAGCTCCAGTTCACAACAGGTGGCCCTAACAGACCCCAGAACATCCTCTGCCTCAACTGGCATCACCTCCTGAAACAGATTCCACAAAACCAGACCAGATGGGGCTTCTGCAGCCTCTGGCTCTCCTCCCTCTGCACAACATGCAGCACCGAAATCATGGTGAATCCAAGCAATCTTATCCGCAAAGTAGTTGACAAACATGTCACAGCAGGCCCTGGAAGATTTCATGTCCAGCTGGAGGGAGGCCGAACTGACCAGCCCCCACACCACCCGGAACAACTCTGCTGGATGGGACTTCACGGCTGTTATGAGGGCAGCAAAGAATTCCTTCTTTGTTGCCCTCATGGCCCCAGCATAGGCCTGTAAACTGACTATGCCACAACCTATCGGATTCAGCCTGAGAACGGCACCACTATTACTCTAACTGCCGTCCTTCCCGCTTCAAACACCGCAGTCCCTCAGTAAACCAAGGTAACCTGCGGTGCTGAAACAGAGGAAGGGGACTCCTCAGAGTCATCTGTTCGATGGCCCCCATCAGCAAGGTGTTCCAAGCCAGAACAAGGTTCTCGGCTAAACGGCCATCGAGATCAGAGAACAATTCCCCCCTGAGCCGTCCAGAAGCTATCCGGCTCCATCAGTCTCCAGGGGTGAACCATTCGTACTCTGCACCTCTCTGGGGGCAGACATGCGCTGGGAGTCTGACTTGGAGGAGGTAATGATCCGTCCATGACAAGGACATTGTTAACACCTCCCCCACCAACGGATCACCCGCCTCAAGGCCAGTGCAGAACACCAGGTCGAGAGTATGCCCCCCATTATGTGTCGGGCCGATTAAATCTTGATTAAATTCTGTATAGACTTTACTTGGCATTTAATGGAATATCTAACCCTTGCTCTCTTTAAATATTTCTCATGGCCTTAATTCAGTAAAACAGTTAAGCAGGTACTCACTTAAGTGCCATGCTGCTCATGTTTAAACTTATATTTATGATCTTTCCTGAATAGGCATTGATTATAGGTGCTCAAATAACCTGTTAAATCAGAACTTTGATTCTCTATTTTAAGGACCTGTTCTGACTGCCATTGAAGACATGCAAACAATCTCAATAACTTTAAAGGGTAGCTAGATATGTCCCTGTGAGAGCAGCAGTCCTTTTTTAACTCTGATTTTTCTTGATATGGAATTAGATTTTTATTGGATTTGGCATTGTCCTTGTAGAAGCTGGGATTCATCAACAGCTTCTATTAGATTTTATTATTAGGATCGCTGATCACCCAAGAACCACACAAATTGTATAGGTACAACTCTATTTTATTTGATAGAACATTAATAGTTGGACTTGGCAATATTACCAGTTAAGAACACTTCCAGACATTAGAATAATGTACAAAAAATTATATATATCTCTCCTTACTTGTAGGTAGGTAAACTTTTTATTGTTTGGCCATTGGCTGTTACAAAATACAAATATGTAAACATAAATACATAAACAACATAAGCAAATACAAATAGAATCACTATCACAATAACGATGATCACAGATCACAATAATAATAATATAAATTCCAAGTATACATATATATGATCTTAAAACCCTAAATTACTTTAACCTTCTCGAGGCTTATAATGATAACAATTGGCCCCTAGTTTGAGTTATAAGTCCCTTAAGCGCCTACAATAAGCCCTGGGTTTTTAGGAAAACAGGGCAACACAACAAAATAAAGCAAGACATGAAGAAAATCAGCACTGAAAACACATTACGTACGCAAGAGGATCGAGTATTAATCCAGGTACAGTTCAACAAAATGTAACAGGTTGATCTAAGCAACCTTCAATAATCCGAGATCTACCGTTAATAAATTAAAAAGAAGAAAGGCCTACTCTTTGCTTATAGAAGGCCATGCATGCACAAAAAGCAGCAACCGCTTTCGAGCGAGGAGAATCAGAGCCATCAAGTAGATGCTGTACCAGGGAATCACCACTCCGGCCACTAGAGGCTGATTTGACATAAGGCCCTATATATTTATTTCTTAAAGTACTAAACATTGCGCAATCCATCTCTCCTTACTTAAGCAGTAGCAGACATTGCTAATCAAGTATTGTTACTGTGATTGGATTACTGACTGTTTTGAAAATATTCCGAGAAATAATCTGAATATTTTTTTCAAACAAAAAAAATGTAATGTGGATTATCTCTCTGGGCAATATTGTTAATTCCCTCTCCTAACCACACAAAATGCATGCATACCCAAAAACATATTTTATCTCAAAGAAACTAGGGAGCTATGTGAGAGAGAGTAACCCAATTACTTCTGGAATCTATGAATCAGCCAAATATTTTTGGTTACTTTCTCCCAGTAATTATTACTGCCCAGTCACCAATATTTAAGGGACGCAACTGAGATGAGCTGGTAAGACAGACCCAGTATACAGACAACATGAAGTGTTTTTAAATGAGACGCATCCATGCATGGCTCCCCACCATCCATGAATACAACTGCTCATGTGACGGCAGTACGTGGGGAGGGGCACTCCCATGACCTACACAGCAGCCACTCATGGCCATGCACGGAGCACTCCTGAGAAATCTGGAGTGCCCAGTGCGAGCCAGGGTGACCACCATGGACAGAGCAGTCATGCTGGGAGACGCTTGTTTGAAGAGCTCCCTACACACGTTGCGTATGTGGACACACTGCACCCATGCCACTCAGTGGCCACAGACGCATCCTTCCCATGGAGCTCATTTAAAAACACCAATGGAGGCATGTTCTCAGAGACTAGCTGACACTACTACTGGATCAGATAAGCATTAAAGAAAATCACATGCGGTTCTGATTTATGTCTGCCTGTATAAACAACAAACTCTGGCCCTTGATGCTGACAGCCTGCTATGTCAATCTACTTGGATCTATGGTCAGACTGTAGATAGGGGACAGTAAATGTTACGTTTCACAATATCCTATGCAATGGGCATAGGGAGGATACGTTTCACAGGCTGACCAAGCTGTTCAAATTATTTATTTGTCCATAGTGAATAGGATCACAGACACTATTGATTACTGAGGATTACGCTGCCATTTCAGTTCATGGACTAGAAAACAGTGCAGTGAAAAAGTAAGCAAAAATACCAATGGAATAATTACAGGGAAATTTTTCCCTCATGCAGGATAACAGCACTGATAATAAGTTTAGATTAATCATTATGACACAGCATGAGGCCTACAGTTTGGTGGGGCCCTATCCCCATCAGTCAGCATGTATGTACTTACTTCTCTGCCTAGCTTGGGCCGTCATTTCAAGAGTTCAGGGCTTTTAACACAGCTGTTGGGCAGACACAGCTCAGCCGGAAGGACCGCATCAGTGTTACCCACTTCTCAGACCTTCTTCTGCCCCCCTTCCTTCCCTGCCCTGACTCTGATCCTGGCTGTTCCTCCCCACTCTCAACATTCTGCACCAGGGGGTGCTACCAGATGAAATTATAGACTGTTACTTGTTTTTGGCTTCAAACACACACTTGGTCATTGTCTCTGCATCTTATTTATTTTAATTTAAATTATTACCCGCCCTATCCTGAAGGCTCATGGCAGATTACAAAACATAACCAAAAAATTGTATATACTTAACTCCCCGCCCCCAAATCCTATCCCACCCCCTAACAAATGCCTGCCCAAATAGGAAGGTTGTACATTGTGGAACATGCTCGGGCTTGGGCTCTGGGAAATTTCCAAGGAAGGAAATTCCAGAGCTGTGGAGCAGCCACTGAGAAAGCCTCACTGCAGGCCTTGGTTGTACATACTTGGGATTATGATGGAATTTACAAGAAGCTGTTCTCAGCTGACCTTAAGGAACATGATGGAACATAGTGGAGGAGGCAGTCTTTCAGATATGTTGTGGCCAGGCCATGTAGAGCTTTGTAGATCAAAACCAGCACCTTGAGTTGTGCCTAGAAAGCTATCGGAAGCCAGCAGTCCGGGTTCCAGACAGCAAGCCATTGCATTCTGCATCAGCTGCAGCTTCTGGACAGTCTTCAAGGGCAGCCCCATGTAGAGTGCACTGCAGTAGACTAGCCTCAAGGTTATAAAGACATGGATGACGGTAGCCAGATCTAACTGATAAAAAGGGTTGTAGCCGACTCACCAGATGGTGAAAGGCACTTCTAGCTACTGCTGCAAACTGATGGCCCAGATGCAGTGATGAATCCATAAGCACCCCAAGGTTGTGTACCTGAGTGAATAAAGGAGACTGAACCCCATCCCTATATCCCCTAAGTCACAGGGCTGACCAAACATTATTACTTTAGTCTTTTTAGGATTCAATTTGCAGTTAGTTCATTTTCATCCAGTCCCCAATGATAGCTAGGCACTGTGTAAGCACTGAAACTGTAGGATCTGGGTTGGATGAAAAGGCAAGGTAGAGCTGGGTGCCATCAACATATTGATGGCATTTAACTCCAAATCTATGCACAAACTCACACAGCGGTCACAGATACACATTGAACAAAAGAGGGGAAAAGATGGAACCCTGCGGGAGGTCCCGAGAAGATGATGAGCAATCACTCATCACTGCCTTCTGTGACCTCCCCGACAGGAATGAGTGGAATCACACAAGAGCAATCCCACAGATTCCTGCCAAGTCCCGCAGTCACCTCAACAAGACCTCATGATCAGCTGTATCAAAGGCCACTGAAAGGTTTAATAAGATGAACAGGGCAATGTTTCCCCTTTCAGTCTCCAGGCAAAGATCATCAACTAAGGCCACCCATCAAGATTAGCGAGTATATCCCCCAGAAAGTTCTTAACATGGCTTGGGACTGGATCAATTATGGTGTTCGGTAGCAAATCGCTGCCACTACCATGTAGCTTCTGTTAGAGATGTGCACTGACCTGCTCCTGATTATCCAGAGAGACATATATTTTTGTGAAGAGCCAGCCTGATTCCTGTACATTTCCATGGTGGTTTTGGCCAACAGGGCATGGCAAGGAGGAAGAAAGAACAAACAGTTGGGGGAAAGGAGTGAGGGTGTTTTGAAAGAGAGTAAGGAAAAGTACTGCAAGGGTGAGGGGAAGGAACTGAGGCAGGCTTTCATGAGGAAGAGTTGGAGAGGGTGGGTGTGCACGGTTCTGTAGCTTAAGCAGGTGGAATGTTAGCAGCCAATCAGAAGAGAAGACTGAAAGATTTTGAGACATAGTTGGAGGACAGTGGGCCAGGACTGGAGAAAGAAAGAAAGATTAGACTATTGCCTCTGAACTAGGAGGCTTCAGGCCTGTAAGGACAGACAAGCATATGGAGGAGTTGAGCCAGTGGTGACTTAGTACGGATGTGCAAACAGAACGCGGTTCAGATGTTCGGTCGTTCAGTCCGGGAACCGAGTTTGGATTCAGTTGGCGGTGTTCGGTTCGGCCAAACGTTCGGCAGAGTTGGGTATCGGTATCGTTTGGTCCGGTGATTGCGACGGAACCCGGAAACAGGAAACGGTAGTTCGAGTGCATGAGTGCGTGTTTGGTTGAGGTGGTTGGTTTTGGTTTGGCTGTGTGTGTGGTTTGGCTGTGTGTTTGGTTGGTTGGAATGGATGGAAAAAGAAAAATGAAGATGAGGGCAGTGAAGGTGGAGGAGGAAGAGGCCCAGCCTGAAACATTAGAGGTGGTGGAGATCAGCTCCTCGCCAGAGGAGGAAGAGGGTACAGGAGGTGCCACTGCTGCCAGGTTTGTAAAATTTATTTCTGTTTATTGGCGTGCGGGTGGATGGGTGGTGGCACTGGTGGGCAGTCAGGCAGAAACAGAAACAGTGGGCATCAGCAGATGGGCAGGATTTACACGTGTCTTAGGTATGGGTCTGCCAGAGAGAGAGAGGGTGGATGTGGAGGCTCTTGCAGCAACCAGGCACGAGCAAAAGCACCCTCCAAGACACGTGCCAGCCAGGATCTCTAATTCCCATCCCTAGCACCCCAACTAGGGAAGGATTTACACGTGTCTTAGGTATGGGTCTGCCACGGGGGGGGGGCGCTCTTCCAGCAGCCAGGCATGAGCCAAAGCACCCTCCAAGACACGTGCCAGCCAGGATCTCTAATTCCCATCCCTAGCACCTCAATGAGGGCAGGATTTACACGTGTCTTAGGTATGGGTCTGCCACCGAGGGAGGGGGGCTCTTGCAGCAGCCAGGCATGAGCCAAAGCACCCTCCTAGACACGTGCCAGCCAAGGTCTCTAGTTGCTCTTGGAAGGACTTGAGGCATCAGCATAAATGAATGATATTATTTAGGTGTTGTTTATGTGTTCCTGTTTCAGAGAGGGTGATGATGATGCCCGCTGGTGCCAGGCCCAAAACACCATCCCGGCGGAGGTCGCAGCCGCAGGAGCTGCCAGAAAGCAGGCCGATGAGGTCCGCGGTCTGGCGGCACTATGATATGCTGAAAGGCGGATTTGCTCAATGCAAGGTAAGGCACAGGGACTGGAACAACAGGGAACAGATTGCCCTATGACCTGTTCAGAGAGATTGGCCACCTCCCTACTCGCGGAGACAGAATGCAGGCAGTGTTTGACAGACCATTGGTC
Organism: Sphenodon punctatus; assembly: GCA_003113815.1. Taxonomy (NCBI): domain Eukaryota; kingdom Metazoa; phylum Chordata; class Lepidosauria; order Sphenodontia; family Sphenodontidae; genus Sphenodon; species Sphenodon punctatus. The sequence goes on along the minus strand of QEPC01005101.1, from coordinate 809,475 downwards.
AGACACAGCATGGCACTTCTTATGTTCCTATCTTTTTATGTTCTTTAGATCTGTGACAAAAAAAATAAAAAGAGGGCCTCAGGGGACCACATCTGGGCTCATAGCCCACATTGAGAATGTCCACGAAATTAAGGTGGTGCGTGGTCATTCCCAGGCAGAACAGCCCACACAGAAAAAGGGGTGGGGGAGGCCCAGCAGAAGCACCGCCACCACCACAGTCCTTCCTCCTCCAACGCCACTGAAGAGTCTCCAGTCCCCGAGGAGGAGTCCGAAGCGGCAAGGGCTTTTCGGGCCCAACTGGAGAGGCCTACACAGACCTTCATGGAGACCAACAAAAAATATATGGACAGGCTAAGGCTCCAAGCCGCCACAATGGAGGACCAGCTGGTGGAATGGTTCCAGGAGCTCGAGGCATGGGAACGCAAAGTGGAGGCGTACTCAGAGTACCTCCACGCGGAGATCACTGATGTGTAAATGTACCATCAGTCAGTCTCCAAATGGAAGGCATCCTTGGCGGAGGTTGTGGACTTTGCCCGGCAACATGGCTTAAAGCCAAAGGAGGACTTGATGCCCGCCCCTTGGTCCTGCTTTCCCCTTCCCCCCATGTTCCGGGGGAGTGGGCCACAAACCCTCTTTTCCTTTAGTTTCCTAAAGGAAACCCACTTTTCCTTTCCTTAGTTTATTTTCCTTTATTTTTATATTAATGTTTGTTTTTTGCTTTATAAAGTTGTAATGTGTTGTTGCTGTTGTTGTTGTTGTTAAAAAAGGTATTATAAAAATTATATTTGTTACCTTACCAGCTTTGTTTGACCTGACCAATCTTTTATTCCTCTGTGCTGCTTCTGGCAGGTGGCAGAATCTCATTGTATATACAGCTTGTCCGATCCCTACCTGACAGCAGCAGCACATGTAGCGTATTACTTAGCCCCAAGATGTGCCAGCAGGGTCTCAACTTGCAGACAGTCCACCAGGAGGGGCAGGGCTTGTGTGGGTGTGCCAGAGAGAAAGAGAGACAGGATCTTTTGGCAGCAGGCATCCGCGGGTGGGTGCGGAGGTGTAGGCTGGTGGGGGGAGCAGGCTTGCAGGTGGGCACCAGTGGCCAATGGCCAGTCTGGCACGAACAGCAGCAGTACGCAGATGATGGTTCTTGGGACTGGATTGACTGCTTCAGGTACAGTCTGACAGCCTATGGGACTTGAATGATGTCCCTAGAATTAGTGCTTGGTTGGGCACACTTCATTCAATTATACAATAGGTGGTTAGCAAGTACAGGGAGGCACACAGGCAGGCACATATAATACGTTGCGTGTTATTTCCATCTCATTCTGGTAGGTTTGCTGCTGGATGTGGGCATAATGAGCACAGATGGATGTGGACATAATGAGCACAGATGAGAGCTCTCGCTGGTTCTTGCAGGTGACAATTTGAGCTGGATACACCTCTCCCCCTCCACCCCCATCTCTCTTGTTCTAGTGGGGAGCCTCTCTCTCTCTTTCTCTCTGGCCATATAGTGCAGGTGACAGCATGGGTGGGATCATATCTGTCTCTCCTTCTAGCAGTGGGGAGACTCTCTCTCTCTCTCTCTCTCTCTTTCCATGAACAGCAGGTTGCTAACTCGTAAAGAAAAGGTGGAATGACAGCGCCCCATGAGCGGAATGATGGGTCCCAGAACCCTGATGTTGGGTCCTGGGACAGGAGTGGCAGGCAGCTTCTGGATGCAGTGTTATGACAGCCTTCCCTGCCTGTAATGTAGGTCCTAGAACCCGGACGGTGGGTCCTGGGGCTGGAGTGGCAGCTTCTAGGTGATGTGGATGGACAGCCCTCCCTGCCTGATGACGTAGGCCCCAGAACCCTGATGGTGGGTCCTGGGGATGGAGTGTTTTTTTTCTTGATGCAGTTGAACGATGGCTCTCTGTGCGAGGAATGACGGCCTCAGAACCCTGACGGTGGGTCCTGGGGCTAGAGTGGCAGCTTCTAGATGATGTGGATGGACAGCCCTCCCTGCCTGTAACGTAGGCCCCAGAACCCTGAGGGTGGGTCCTGGGGCTAGAGTGGCAGCTTCTAGATGATGCAGATAGACAGGCCTCCCTGCCTGTAAAATAAGCCCCAGAACCCTGATGGTGGGTCCTGGGGCTGGAGTGGCTTCTTCTTGATACGGTGGAATGACAGTGCCCTGTGTGAGGAATTACGGCCCCAGACCCTGATGGTGGGTCCTGGGGCTAGAGTGGCAGCTTTTAGATGATGTGGATGGACAGCCCTCCCTGCCTATAACATAGGCCCCAGAACCCTGATGGTGGGTCCCGGGGCTGGAGTGGCTGTTTCTTGATGCAGTTGAACGATGGCTCTCTCTGAGCGGAATGACGGGCCCCAGAACCCTGACAGTGAGTCCTGAGGCTGGAGTGGCAGCTTCGAGATGATGCAGATGGACAGCCCTCCCTGCCTGTAATGTAGGCCCCAGAACCCTGACGGTGGTTCCTGGGACTGGAGTGGCAGCTTCTAGATGATGTGGATGGATAGCCCTCTCTGCCTGTAATGTAGTCCCCGGAACCCAGATGGTGGGTCCTGGGGCTGGAGTGGCTGCTTCTGGATACAGCAGATGGACAGCCCTCCCTGCCTGTGACACAGGCCCCAGAACCCTGATGGTGGGTCCTGGGGCTGGAGTGGCTTCTTCTTGATATGGTGGAATGACAGCGCCCTGTGAGCAGAATGATGGGCCCCAGAACCCTGACGGTGGGTCCTGGGGATAGAGTGGCAGCTTCTGGATACAGCAGATGGACAGCCCTCCCAGCCTGTGCCGTAGGCCCCAGAACCCTGACGGTGGGTTCTGGGGCTGGAGTGGCAGCTTCTGGATACAGCAGATAGACAGCCCTCCCTGCCTGTAACGTAGGCCCTAGAACCCTGATGGTGGGTCCTGGGGATAGAGTGGCAGCTTCTGGATGAAGTGAGGCAGCATTGGCACAGCAGGAGCAGATATTGGATTGCCTAGAGGCAGCATTGGCAGCAGGAGCAGACATTGGATTGCCTGGGCACAGAACCTGTGGCACAGCAGAGATGGCATTGGCAGGATTTGCCTGTGTGCAGCACCCATGGAGCCAGAATGGTAGGATTTGCTAGGGAAGAACTCCCATACAGCAGCAGACAGCAGCAGCAGGATTGCATGGGCACATTTGGATTGGCCAGAGCAGAGCGCCCATGGACCAGCAGACAGCAGGATTACCAGGCCAGTGGGGCACATCACCCAGGGTTGGCAGGGCAGGCAGACAGGCAGCGTGGCATGAGAGGCAGGCAGGTGGGCTGAGGCAGGCTTTGAGCTTGGCAATCTGGGTGGGCAGACAGGCAGTGTGGCATGAGAGGCAGGCTGGTGGGCTGAGACAGGCTTTGAGCTTGGCAACCTGGGCGGGCAGACAAGCAGCGTGGCATGAGAGAGGCAGTAGGGAAGGCAGGCTGGGACCTTGGCAGGGCACTCAGATAGGCTGGTGAAGACTGTGCAGCGCGCGCGCGCGAGAGAGAGACAGTCAGATAGGTGGGCTGAGATCATCTAGCCAGAGGCTGGCTGGCAGGCTTACAGCTTCCCAATTCCACCCGCCCGGCATCATGAGAGAAGTAAGATAGGCCGGCCGAGGCCATCTAGTATATGAGAGAGAGACAGGGCAGGTGCCGAGCATTGGGAGGGAGGGACAGCACCTCAGCACAGCAGCAGCAGCCCAGATTGAGGAGGAGCCCCATCCCAAGACTGCCCCTGGCATGGGATGGTGTGTGCCACTGCACCATCAATTCATGTCCAGGGAAGCTCGGGGAATCCCAGCAGTGGAAGGTTCACCTTTAGGAACAGCAACTGCTCCTCCAACTTGGGCCCCCATCTCAGGCAGTGGGGAGAGCAAATGTCCCCTGCCATGGAGAAACCCGCTCGCTGGGAACGCTTGTTGGTGGGCAGGACAAGAGACCCGTGGCCACTTTCGACAGGGTCGGCCACACGTTCGTCTTGCCAGCCCAGTAGGCCAAGGGATCGCTGCTGGGCTCAATTCAGAGCTCCTCCTCTAGGTAGCTCTCCACTGCTGCTGAGGCACTGTCACACTCCCTCACGTAACTGTGCCTCAGCACCACCTCCACCACTGCCCTCAGCCATACTGCCTGCCCTGCTGTGCATGGGCCCATGCTCCCCAGTGCCCTGCACATACGAGCTGCTGCTGCTGCTCTTAATAGGGGTGCTGCTACTGCTCGGACTGGGGGCAGTGATAGACCCCGCCAGCTGAAAGGGGTGGCTGCTCCCACTCCCACCATCCCCAGGGGCACCCTGCTGCTGCTGCTGCTGCCGCACACTCTCAAGACCCCTCTTTGCACGCTGGACCCTCTCCACCAGCTCAGCCTTCCAGTAGACATAGACT